>JAJJXM010000219.1:0-12576 GCA_024516155.1 Pyronema omphalodes | reverse complement strand
CGAAGCAGCTATCCCCCCGGTTTCAGTCCGCCTACACCACCGCACCCGCAAATACGTTCTCCGCCTCCTCTCTCTCCCCCCCAATCACCCCGTAGTTAGACGCTGCCCCCTCCTCCTTCCCCGTTCCCGATCACTTTCACTCCTCCTTCCGCAGCCCATACGAGTATGACCACCAATGGCAGTCACCAGGCACGGCCCCCTCCCGTCTCGTCACTATGCTCCGCTCCGTCAGCAAGTGGGTGCTGCCTGACGACATCATCGAACACACATCACAGCCCAATCCCACCCCATGGGAGCGCCCCCGCCTCAAAATCAACATCACCTCCCTCCCGAAGCCAGAGGCGGCCACGACACACGTAGCGTTGCTCCAGACCCTCCGCGCAGACCCCCGCAACATCATTGCATACACCGACGGTTCACAACTGAACGGAAGAACCGGAGCGGGATACTGCATCACCGACGGCTTACCTCGCCAGGTGGAAGAATCCATCCCAATGGGCGACACAACCGAAGTCTTCGACGCAGAGCTCAGAGCTATACACGACTGCCTCACCACTTGCCAAAGGATCATCACCCTCAACAGACACACCCGCCGTAAAATACACGTTTTCACGGACAATCAAGCAGCAATCCTTCGCGCCTCCCGCTCCTCCTACAGCCCCGGCCAAGAACTGGCCCTCTCGATCCTCACGACGTTGTCCGCTCTTAGCCGATCCGGATCATCCGTCACTCTACATTGGGTTCCCGGACACACAGACATTCCCGGGAACGACACAGCCGACCTCCTAGCAAAAACAGCTACCTCCCTCAATCCAACCGCGCCTCCCCCGATCTCCCTCTCCTGGGTTAGACGCCAGGTACGAGAGCAGTGCGTCACCGACTGGGTAGACTGGTACTCCTCGTCACCGAAGCCCAAGACTTACGACGCCCCCCACCGCAAAAGACTCGACAACGCATACACCACCGTCCCGCGTCAGATATCGACGGCTATATTGGGACTTTGCACAGGCCACGGATATTTTCTGGACTGCCTAGCACACCCCCCCACCGCCAAATACCCCTCCCGGTCATGTCACTGCCCACTACATCCCCCACAGACCCCCAAACACCTAATCCTCTCATGCCCGAACTTCAACACACAGCGGACTGAACTACGCCGTACACTACGAATCCCCCGACGACGCCAACTGACCCTCCCCACGATCTTATACACGACCGCCGGCACAAAAGCTCTGTCTACCATGATCTCGGAAACCAAGGTGGCGACCGCCGAATGGGCACACGGGAAGTTTAGTACTCACCCCGCAGAGGAGGACACTCCTCGTACACTGACGACAGGCTGGGGGATGCTGCTGGACCTAACGGACGAGCACGCGGAAACCCACGATAACTAATGAAAAAAAAAAAAAAAAAAGAAGAAGAAAAAAAAAAAAAAAGTAAAATAAAATAAAATAATAGGAATGACGACGGGAGGCGGGGCAGGAGAGAGGGAGGAGACACAGGGGACGAGGAGCGAGGCAGAAGGGGCAGGAGGAACAACGGGGGAACGAGGAGGGTTATTTTTCCTGTTTTTTCTTTTGTTTCTTTGGGGAAGGTGAAGAGGGACGTGAGATGGGTGGGAAGGCGAAGACGTAAGGTGCGAGGGAAAGGAGATAGGACACGGCGGCGAGTGAGAGGTGATGATGCGGGGCGATAGAGAAGGGGAAGAGGCGTGGACGGGAGGGAGCAGCGGAGAGGGATGAGAGAGGGAGAGCAGAGGAGTTGAGGAAACAGACGGAGAGAGGGGAGAGAGAGGAGGCGCGGGGGCGGTGGCCCGGAGGAGTTACTTTTTCTTTTTGTTGTTCTGTTTTTGCTTTGTGGAGGAAATAAAGGCGGGAAAATGGTGAAAAATGGGAGGGGAAGGGTGGAGGAAATGGGGGAACGACCCGGCGAGGTGACCTCCGAGCGCACAGGGCTCCTTGGATCTGACGACGCGGGATGAAAAACAGCATGACGAGACTTGGGAGACTACACTCCCACCCACATAGACAGCTCTGGGGCTTACCCAGTGGGAACCTGGCATCACCCCCAGGTTCTCAACATTGTACTTAATTTGTAGATACCGCCATAACCTTACGGTTGGATGCGTGTATGAACAAATAAATACATAAATAAATGAGAACACTTTACATCGCGTGTGTGCTATCTAGGTCCGACTTTGGTTCCGAGATCTGGTGGACGGGGCAAAAAAGCCTCGCCAACTTACTACAATCGCAACAAAACTCCGCCCTCCGCCGAATTCTGAACGCTTTCGCCTCGACGCCAATCTTAGCCCTACACAACAAAGCAGCTATCCCCCCGGTTTCAGTCCGCCTACACCACCGCACTCGCAAATACGTTCTCCGCCTCCTCTCTCTCCCCCCCAATCACCCCGTCGTCAGACGCTGCCCCTCCTCCTTCCCCGTTCCCGATCACTTCCACTCCTCCATCTGCAGCCCATACGAATATGACTATCGATGGCAGTCACCAGGCACGGCCCCCTCTCGTCTCGTCACCATGCTCCGCTCCGTCAGCAAGTGGGTACTACCTGACGACACCATCGAAAACAGATCGCAGCCCAACCCCACCCCATGGGAGCGCCCCCGCCTCAAAATCAACATCACCTCCCAACCGAAGCCAGAAGCGGCCACAGCACACATAACATTGCTCCACACCCTCCGCGCAGACCCCCGCAACATCATCGCATATACCGACGGTTCACAACTAAACGGACGAACCGGAGCGGGATACTGCATCACCGACGGCTTATCTCGCCGAGTGGAAGAACTCATCCCAATGGGCGATACAACCGAAGTATTTGACGCTGAGCTGAGAGCAATACACGACTGCCTTACGACCTGCCACAAAACCATCACCCTCAACAGACACACCCGCCGCAAAATACACATTTTCACCGACAATCAAGCAGCCATCCTCCGCGCCTCCCGCTCCTCCTACGGCCCCGGCCAAGAACTGGCACTCTCGATCCTCACGACGGTTTCCGCTCTTCGCCGATCCGGATCATCCGTTACTCTACATTGGGTCCCCAGACACACAGACATCCCCGGGAACGAAACAGCCGACCTCCTGGCAAAAACAGCTACCTCCCTTAATCCAACCGCGCCTCCTCCGATTTCCCTCTCCTGGGTTAGACGCCAGGTACGAGAGCAATATGTCACCGACTGGGTAGACTGGTACTCTTCATCACCGAAGACCAAGACATACGACGCCCCCCACCGCAAAAGACTCGACAACGCATACACTACCGTCCCGCGTAAGATATCGACGGCCATACTGGGACTGCGCACAGGCCATGGATATTTCTTGGACTGCCTAGCATACCCCCCCACCGCCAAATACCCCTCCCGCTCATGTCACTGCCCACTACATCCCCCACAGACCCCCAAGCACCTAATCCTCTCATGCCCGAACTTCAACACACAGCGGACTGAACTACGCCGTACACTACACATCCCCAGACGACGCCAACTGACTCTCCCCACGATCTTGTACACGACCGCCGGCACAAAAGCTCTGTCTACCATGATCTCGAACACCAAGGTGGCGACCGCCGAATGGGCACACGCGAAGTTGAGTACTCACCCCCCAGAGGAGGACACCCCTCGTACACTGACGACAGGCTGGGGGACGCTGCTGGACCTAACGGACGAGCACGCGGAAACCCCCGATAACTAATGAAAAAAAAAAAAAAAATAATAAAAAAAAAAAAAAGAAAGAAAACAAATAATAATAATAGGAATGACGACGGGAGGAAGGGCAGGAGAGAGGGAGGAGACACAGGGGACGAGGAGCGAGGCAAAAGGGGCAGGAGGAGCAACGGGGGGACGAGGAGGGTTACTTTTCCTGTTTTTCTTTTGGTTCTTTGGGGAAGGTCAAGAGGGACGTGAGATGGGTGGGGAGGCGAAGATGTAAGGCGCGCGGGAAAGGAGATAGGAGACGGCGGCGAGTGAGAGGTGATGATGCGGGGCGATAGAGAAGGGGAAGAAGCGCGGACGGGAGGGAGCAGCGGAGAGGGATGAGAGGGGGAGAGCAGAGGAGTTGAGGACGCGGACGGAGTGAGGGGAGAGAGGAGAGGCGCGGGGGGGTGGCCCGGAGGAGTTACTTTTTCTTTTGTTCTGTTTTTGCTTTGTGCAGGAAATAAAGGCAGGAAAATGGTTAAAAATGGGAGGGGAAGGGTGGAGGAAATGGGGGATCGACCCGGCGAGGTGGCCTCCGAGCGCACAGGGCTCCTTGGATCTGACGACGCGAGATGAAAAAACTGCATGACGAGACTTGGGAGACTACACTCCCACCCACATAGACAGCTCTGGGGCTTACCCAGTGGGAACCTGGCATCACCCCCAGGTTCTCAACATTGTACTTGATTTGTAGATACCGCCATAACCTTACGGTTGGATGCGTGTATGAATAAATAAATAAATAAATAAATAAGACAACAGCGGAGGAGTTGAGAGAGGAGACGAGAGAGGGGGCGCAGGTGGCCCGGCAGCTGTTTAACTTTTCTTTGGTTTCGTTTTTGCTTTGTGGAGGAAATAAACGCGGAAAAATGTGTAAAAACGGGAGGGGAAGGGTGGAGGAAATGGGGGATCGACCCTGCGAGGTGGCCTCCGAGCGCACACGGCTCCTTGGATCTGACGACGCTAGATGAAAAACTGCACGGCGAGACTTGGGAGACTACACTCCCACCCACATTGACAGCTCTGGGGCTTACCCAGTGGGGACCTGGCATCACCCCCAGGTTCTTAACATTGTATTTAATTTGTAGATTCCGCCATAACCTCACGGTTGGATGCGTGTATGAATAAATAAATAAATAAATAAATCTTCAGCCAGATCTGATCTCCCACTCGAAGGACCGGATCCGGGTGTCGATGCCGGTTCGCCTGTTCTGCATGAGCAGTCTGGTCATAGTGGACCTCTGCCCTCAGATCCTCGTGAAGTCGGTTGAGGGCGCCAACATATTTGGAGACCTCGGGGTTTCCTTCCGTGACTTCACCCAGCGGTTGGGTAAAACGGGCATGTTATCCGTAATTTGCGAAGAAGGGGGACACCTTGGTCGTTCCTGAGCGGGAGTTGTTGTAGCAGAACTCCGCCATAGGAAGGAGTTGGTTCCAATTGTTCTGTGCGTAGTTACAATACGCCCTGAGGTATTGCTCGAGGATCGCATTAACCCACTCTGTCTGTCCATCGGACTCTGGATGAAACGCCGTACTCAGGTTCCTCGAGGTCCCCATAGCCTCCATAACCCTCTTCCGGAACTGAGAGGTGAATAGGGACCCCCGGTCCGAGATGATGCTGCTGGGGAGTCCGTTATTTATTTATTTATTTATTTATTTATTTATTTATTGATTTATTCATACACGCATCCAAGCTTAAGGTTATGGCGGAATCTACAATTTAAATACAATGTTAAGGACCTGGGGGTGATGCCAGGTTCACACTGGGTAAGCCCCGGAGCTGTGATGAGGGTTTGGGAGTGTAGTCCCCCATCTCGTTGGGTCTCAATCCATCTCGCGTCGTCAGTTCCAGGAGCCCGGTGCGCTCAGGGGCCACCACGCCGGGTCGTTCCCCTCTATCCTCCACCCTTCCCCAACCATTTTCAGCCATTTTCCCGCCTTTATTTCCTCCACAAAGCAAAAACAATCCAAAGCAAAGTTAAACAGCCGCCGGGCCACCTGCGCCCCCACTCTCCTCCCCCCTCTCAACTCCTCCGCTGGTATCTCCTGACTCTTTGCCCTTTGAGACACCCGGGCCAGCCCTGCCCCTCTTCTCCTCCCCTCCCTCCCCTTCTCCCTCTTTCCTCCTCAGCCTTCTCGCAGCCCCGCCTCTCGTCCCTCCCCTTCTTGTCGGTGGTGTCGTAAGTCCGAGATTGCCATTCCCAAGCACAATCTGGACGTTGATGCCTCCGCTCTTGACGACTTCTGCCCAAGTCTTCTTTGCGGAGGGGGTTGTCTGTCTGGGTTGGTGGGCATTCTTACCCCTTCCACCATTCTTCGTTGGATGGGTCTGTTTGGGTATCGCTGCCGTAGATGTCGTCTCCTTCGCTTTCATCTTCTTCTTCTGTGTAGCCTTCGCCTCCACAGTCTTCCATCCGTTGGTCTCACCAGGGGCAGTGCTTGGGGCGTCGGGTAGAGGTGTGTCCTGAGCAGATGAACTGTCAGGGTGAGGTTGCGGTGTCGCATTGGTCGACGTGATTGTGAGGAGAGGTAGGGGGGACGTAAGCTTGAGGGCATCCAGCTTGTCCTGGGCTGCGGTAGTCGCATGTTTCGAGTGCATCAGGCTCCGCACCGGTGATGTCGCTCTTGGTTTGTCGTTCACCGGTCTTCGGTTTGTCGGTGAGGTGGGTTCGGTGTTGTGGTCGCCTCCCCTTCGCTTTCTCTTGCCAGGAGGGTTGCGAACAGCGTCCAGGACATCCTGAATGTCATGTTGGACGACGGACAGTTGCATAGTCATCTCTTCCATCTATTTATTTATTTATTTATTTATTCATACACGCATCCAACCGTAAGGTTATGGCGGAATCTACAACTTAAATACAATGTTGAGAACCTGGGGGTGATGCCAGGTCCCCACTGGGTAAGCCCCAGAGCTGTCTATGTGGGTGGGAGTGTAGTCTCCCAAGTCTCGCCGTGCAGTTTTTCATCTAGCGTCGTCAGATCCAAGGAGCCCTGTGCGCTCGGAGGCCACCTCGCCGGGTTGATCCCCCATTTCCTCCACCCTTCCCCTCCCATTTTTAACCATTTTCCCGCCTTTATTTCCTCCACAAAGCAAAAACAGAACAAAAGAAAAAGTAACTCCTCCGGGCCACCGCCCCCGCGCCTCCCCTCTCTCCCCTCTCTCCGTCCGCGTCCTCAACTCCTCTGCTCTCCCCCTCTCCTCCCTCTCCGCTGCTCCCACCTGTCCGCGTCTCTTCTCCGTCTCTACCTCCGCGCATCATCATCTCTCACTCATCACCGTCTCCGATCTCCTTTCCCACGCGCCTTTCATCTTCGCCTCCCCGTCCATCTTACGTTCCCCTTGACCTCCCCCCAAAGAGACAGAAGAAAACAGGAAACGTAACCCCTCCTCGTCCCCCCGGTGCTCCTCCTGCCCCCTTTGCCTCGCTCCTCATCCCCTGTGTCTCCTCCCTCTCGCTTGCCCTTCCTTCCGTCGTCATTCCCATCATTTTATTATTTTTTTTTTTTTTTTTTTTTTTTTTGTTCATTAGTTATCGTGGGTTTCCGCGTGCTCGTCCGTTAGGTCCAGCAGCGTCCCTCAGCTTGTCGTCAGTGTAAGAGGGGTGTCCTCTTCTGCGGGGTGAGTACTCAACTTCGCGTGTGCCCATTCCGCGGTCGCCACCTTGGTGTCCGAGATCATGGTGGACAGAGCTTTCGTGCCGGCGGTCGTATACAAGATCGTGGGGAGAGTCAGTTGGCGTCGTCGGGGGATGTGTAGTGTATGGCGTAGTTAAGTCCGCTGTGTGTTAAAGTTCGGGAATGAGAGGATTAGGTGCTTGGGGGTTTGTGGGGGATGTAGTGGGCAGTGACAGGAGCGGGAGGGGTATTTGGCGGTGGGGGGGTGTGCTAGGCAGTCCAAAAGATAGCCATGGCCTGTGCGGAGTCCCAGTATGGCCGTCGATATCTTTCGCGGGACGGTAGTGTATGCGTTGTCGAGTCTTTTGCGGTGGGGGGCGTCGTACGTCTTGGGCTTCGGTGATGAAGAGTACCAGTTTACCCAGTCGGTAACATATTGCTCTCGTACCTGGCGTGTAACCCAGGAGAGGGAAATCGGGGGAGGCGCGGTGGGATTAAGGGAGGTAGCTGTTTGTGCCAGGAGATCGGCTGTGTCGTTCCCGGGGATGTCTGTGTGGCCGGGGACCCAATGGAGAGTTACGAACATTCCGGAGCAGCGAAGAGCGGACACTGTCGTGAGGATCGAGAGGGCCAGTCCTTGGCCGGGACCGTAGGAGGAGCGGGAGGCGTGGAGGATGGCTGCTTGATTGTCTGTAAATATGTGTATTTTGCGGCGGGTGTGTCTGTTCAGGGTGATGGTTTTTTGGCAGGTCGTAAGGCAGTCGTGTATCGCTCTAAGCTCAGCGTCAAATACTTCGGTTGTATCGCCCATTGGGATGAGTTCTTCCACTCGGCGAGGTAGGCCGTCGGTGATGCAATATCCCGCTCCGGTTCTTCTGTTTAGTTGTGAACCGTCAGTGTATGCGATAATGTTGCGGGGGTCTGCGCGGAGGGTCTGGAGCAATGTTGTGTGTGCTGTAGCCGCCTCTGGCTTCGGGAGGGGGGTGATGTTGATCTTGAGGCGGGGGCGCTCCCATGGGGCGGGATTGGGTTGCGATGTGTTTTCGATGATGTCGTCAGGTAGCAACCACTTGCTGACGGAGCGGAGCATAGTCACGAGACGGGAGGGGGCCGTGCCTGGTAACTGCCAGCGATAGTCATATTCGTATGGGCTGCAGATGGAGGAGTGGAAGTGATCGGGGATGGGGAAGGAGTAGGGGCAGCGTTTGACGACGGGGTGATTGGGGGGGAGAGAGAGGAGGCGGAGGACGTATTTGCGAGTGCGGTGGTGTAGGCAGACTGAAACCAGGGGGATAGCTGCTTCGTTGTGTAGGGCTACAATTGGCGTCGAGGCGAGAGCGTTCAGAATTCGGCGGAGGGCAGAGTTTTGTTGCGTTTGTAGTAAATTGGCGAGGCTTTTTTTTCCCCGTCCACCAGATCTCGGAACCAAAGTCGGACCTAGACAGCACACACGCGTGATAAAGTGTTCTCTTCGCAGACGGGGACAGACCTGTTTCGTAACGTACAAGGCTTCGGAGGGCGTTGAGGGACCTAGCGGCGGCCGTCAGTCTTGTTTTTACATGATATGAGAAGGAGAGTTTTCTGTCAAAATATATCCCAATCCACCGAACCACGTCCGTCCGTCCTCTTTTCGTCCCTGGGGCAATGATGGTTCCGTTTGGCAAGCGTACGTTTATGGCGCCGGTGAGTGTGTCTGTGCGGGAGCGGTGAAAGTGCAGCAGCTCCATTTCGAATCGTCGAATGCTACGGCATTTGTTCGGGCCCATTCGAAGGTGGTGCGAGCCGCGACTTCCAGTTTGCGGGCATTCTCTTCTCTGGTACGCCCGTGTGCAACGAGAGCTACGTCGTCCATGTAGCTCGGGGTCCATAACGTGGGGTGAGTCGTTTGTAGTTTGTCGAATAGAGGGCGCAGGTAGATGAGGATGAGAATGGGGGACGCCGGGGAACCTTGGGGGATGCCCATCCTAATAGGTCGCTGTATGTCTGTTCGTCCGTCGAATGATAGTGCTGTTGTTCTGTCACTTAGGAAAGTCGAACACCAGGAGACAACTGTAGTTGGGCAGCCCAGTGTACGCATTGTCGTGAGGAGGCGCGCGGAGGAGACATTGTTGAAGGCTCCTCGCACATCTAGAAATAGCGCGGAGGTCACCATGCGGCGCCCCGCATTCGCTTCGACCTCGTGCGTTAGCGCCATTGCAGCTTCGATAGCCGAGCGTTTAGGGCGCCCGCCTATCTGGTCTGCATGCAATATGTTGTGTGACTCCGCCATAAGGCTGAGCCGGGTCGCCATAAGTTTTTCCAAGATTTTTCCCATGCAGTTCACCAACGCGATGGGTCGATAGGCCTTAACTGCGCTATAGTCAGGTTTATTCGGTTTCGGGATAACCATCGTCGTTGCTTCACGCCAGCACCTTGGGTGGTATCCTTTGTCACCTAACCTTGCATACAGCGCATCGAACACCTTGGGGATTGCGTCATAGGCTCTCCTCAGGCATGCGAACGTTATCATGTCGGGACCAGGGGCTTTCTTGGGGGAGGAGGAGTAAATAGCGTGGCGTATTTCTCCGGGGGTGAATGTGTGCCAGGGGATAATGGGGTGTGTGGGGGGGATTTGAGTCGGAGGGGCAGCGGGGGGGGGGGGGGTGGGAAAAGAGCCTGAAAGGCGTTTACTTTGCCTTCGAAATCAACGTGTACCTTGTCTATCCGACCTACCTGGGTCTTTATTGGGGGGGTCAGTTGGGCGCGCCGGGGGTTTGTGTATCTGAAGGCGGCCCAGACATCAGGGCCTTCTGCGGCGGCCAGGTATTCTTTCCACAATGAGTCCTTTCCGTGTCGTACTCTGCGGTAATGGGTGTTTCGGAGGCGCTTGTACTCTGCATGATGGGCCGGGAGGCCAGTAGATTTCCACCTCCTTCTTGCACTCTGCATGTTCCGTCGAGTCGTGCTTAGTTCCTCCGTCCACCACCTCTTCGAGCGAGGAGTCGGTGTGAGGGTGGGTGTCGCCTTTTGGGCAGCTGCTTGAATGGAGTCACGAATGAGGGCGGCCCATTCGTCCAGGTTACTTGCGGACGGGTTTGCGCCGAGGTGTGTCCAGTACAGGTGACTGGCCTCGGCGAGGGTTTGTAGCTCCCTGGTAAAAGTCTCCCAATCCGTTTTGTGCCAGTTGAGTCGTGGGGCGGTAGGGGTGGCGGTGGTATGGTCTGGGTGGAGAGATGTTAGTTGGAAGCGGATGACCTCGTGGACTGAACCTGTAGCTAGGTCGTCGTCGACTGCCCAGTTCGTGAGTTCCCTTGTCATCGCGGGGGATGTCAGGGTCAGGTCCAGAACCGATGAGCCAGAGCCGTCTTTATACTGGTGGGTCGGGACGTCGGGGACGTTCGCCAGATTCCAGTGGTGGGTTTCGACTAGTTCCACGAGCTCTTCAGCTCGGGCTCTCCTGCGAGTGTTGGAATCCCACAACGGATGGTGTGCGTTGATGTCACCCGTGATGACACATCGGCGAGGGAGGACGAGAGAGGTGAGGGCTCGCGGTAGGGTGTATAGTTTGGAGATTGGGTCACGTACATTATATATGTTAAGTAAGTAGAAGGGGGGCATTAGGGGTGTGCAGACCTCGAGGACTTGTAGGTCTGGGTCTTCGGTAACATCTGGTCGAGGGGTGACGCTGATGTGGGGGTTCAAACGAGAGACGTAAGCGGAGGTCCGGTTGACTTTGTGGTAGCCGCGGGGGGGAAGCAAAGGAATGAAGTTGGGGGTGAGTTATAGCAAATTTGGGGTCCTTGATGTTTACCTCTTGGACAAGAATGATGTCGGTAGAAGCGCTGGCTGTGTTTAGCAGCGTCGTGAGGGCGGTGGTGCTGCGATTCGTGTTGTGGGACACAATGCGGAGGGTCGCCGCTGATGGATGTTGTCTATTCATCGGCGGTCATGGTGGTATCGGTGATGGGGTTGGTTTCGGCGGGGATGTTGTCGTAGGTGGTGTCTGGGCGGGTTTTCAGCCATGCCTCTCTCACTATTCCTATTTTTACTGGGCATTTAGTGCTGTATGCTGCGTGTTGGGTGTCAGCATGTCCTGCGGCTACGCAGTTCGAGCATCTGTAAACGGTGTGGATGCACTTCATGCCCTTCTGTTTGGGGCATTCTCCACAGAAGTGGTATTCCGTTGGGTGTACGGCGGCGCATATGGTGCAGGTAGGGCCGTTGTCGGCAGGGCACGTTGCGTGGTGGTGGCCAAACTTCTGGCACCTACGGCATTGGTCGATGGGCCTGGCAGAGAAGAACTCGGTGACCTTCCGTGGTTCGAACAAGACGACGACCTTCGTGCGTTTCAATGTGTTGTAGTCGTTGACGGAGTTGAGGGCGATCATGACGCTCGACGCCGACTTACCGGCCTGTTTGTCGGGGTCAGATATGTATCGCGGTGGTTGGGTTAATCTGACGGAGTTGTTACGTTCGATTTCGGCTTGCAGTTTTTGCATGCCTTCTTCGGAGTCCGGGTAGTACTCGGTTGGTATGCCGTGGACCGCCAGTTTGTACCACTTCTCGTTTATGCGGGGGGGGCAGCAACGCAGTGTGTACTGTGCGGGCGGCTTCGAGTATGAGGGGCAGGTGGGGGGTGATATTGGCGCGTGTAGTTTGGGGGGGGGGGGGGGTCAAAATGAGATTTCCTTTCATGTTGTTCTTCACCATTGAGATAGAGACGTTCTCAGAAACATTTGCTTTGCGCAAGGCGTCGTTGACGGCGATTCCGATTGCTATTTTGGAGCTCTCTGGGAAGGAACGGGGGTCTGGGCGTGGGATAATAATGTCGGTGGGGGGGGGGGGATTCTGTCTTTTGGGCTTTGGCGGGTTTGGTGGTTTGTTTAGGAGGCGTGGGGGCAGCAGCGGGGAATAACTTCTTCGTTGCGTGTCCTTCTTCTTGCCACAGGGTGGAGGGGTTCAGATCGGGGCGGGGGGCACGGACGGGGAGGGGGATGTTGTGTTTCTTTAGCGCGTTCTCGGCTTCAAGACAGCGTTTTTTCCAGTAGGCAAGTTCCTTGGGGGAGGGGGCAGCGGGGGTGGGGGCGTGAATAGAGGGGAGATCGTTGGATTCGGGGGGGGTGGAGCGGGGGATAGTGGGGTTCTCTGGGGTGGAGGATTCGACGGGGGAAAGGAGGGCTGAGATGTCTTCGTTGGGGAGTATGACGGGGGCAATGCGGGACAAGAGATCGTGGACGGCACGGATTGTAGACTGGTATTTGTGGAT
>JAJJXM010000218.1:0-12584 GCA_024516155.1 Pyronema omphalodes | reverse complement strand
AAAAAAAAAAAAAAAAAGGGACAAGAAAAGGGGAAGGTAGAAGAGGGATAGGCGGAGAGAAAGGGAACGGGCACGCGGTGACGGGATCGGGCTGGGGTCGTTGCTTGGGTCTGCTTGGGGTTCGGGTGTTTTGAGTTTTCTTTTCTTTGTCTTTCAATTGTTTGTCTTACGGGTTGGAGTTGTTTTATGGTACGGCGGGTGAGAAGGGCACGGATGGTGAATGGTGCACGGGAAGGGAGATGACGGGGACGGCAGGCGAGAGAGGGCAGACGAGTTTCTTTTGTACTTTCCTTTGTTTGGGTGCGACAATGTTTTTCTTATGTTCGAAGGGCGGGAGGAGTGCGAGGAGTTGCGAAAGGAGAGAGAGGGGCGCGGGGAAGGGGCAGAGGAGGACGACGGGAGTTTTCTTTTTCTTTTGTACGCGGAGGAAACAAAGGCGGTAAAATGGCTAAACATGGGACGGGGAAGGGAGGAGGAAAGGGAGGAGCCCGGCGAGGCGGCCTCTGTGCAAGCAGGGCACTTGGAACATCAGACGCGCTTGGACAAGAAACCCCCGTAGTATACAGTGGGGACAGACCCCACAACCACAACGATCAAGAGGAGGAGACTGGTAGAGGTGGAGACTGGGTTTTTGCTTTTACATTTCTTTCTTCTTCTCTTTTGTATTTATCTGTCCCTTGTCATAACCTTCGGGTTGCAAACAAGTAATGAGAGAACAAACAACAAACAAACAAACGGAAGCTGCCCAAGTGAATGCTGTTTTGGTGACTTTTTCCAGGAGGCGTGCGTTTTCTTTCCGGGTTCGACTCTGTACGATGATTGCGACGTCATCCATGTAACTGGGGGTCCACGCGAACGGGTGTTCCTGCATTAGTGCGTCGAAGAGCGGTCTTAAGTACAGGAGGAACAGGATCGGTGATGCTGGGGAACCCTGGGGGATTCCCGTTTTAATTGGGCGTTGGCGATCTGTTTGTCCGTCGAAGGATAGAGCGGTCGTCCTTTTCGGCGAGGAAGGTTTCGCACCATGTTCAGATTTGTCTGGGGCAGCCTAGCTGGTGTAGTGTCTGCTGAAGGCGGTCGGCGGAGACATTGTCGAAAGCTCCGCGTACGTCTAGGAAAAGTGCTGTGGTGATAAGTTTCTGTTGCTTACCTATTTCGATGTCGTGGACGAGTGCCATTGCGGCGTCGATGGCGGATCGCTGCGGGCGGCCTCCTATTTGGTCTCGGTGTAACAGTTCCCGGGTCTCCGCGAGTTGTCCGAGCCGAGTCGCCATCAATTTCTCTAACGTTTTTCCAAGGCAGTTCAGCAGGGCGATTGGGCGGTACGCCTTTGGATTTGCGTAGTCGGGTTTGTTAGGTTTTGGTATAATTACCGTCGTGGCCTGTCTCCACCCGCGGGGATGGTACCCTACAGTGCCCAGCGTCGAGTATAGATTGGTTAGGTATGTGGGGACGGCGAGATACACTTGGCGGAGACAACCAAATGTTATCCCCTCGGGTCCTGGGGCTTTCGAGGGGGAAGAGGTAAAGATGGCTTGTTTGACCTCCAACGGCGAGAAGGTCGTCCACGCTATCTCTCTGCAACAGGGGAGGGTGGATGGGGGGGGGGGGTGGGGGAGGTGGTGGGGGGAATAACATCTGAAATGCCTCTACTTTCCTGTCGAACGAACTGCAGAGTTCCTCCCTTCCGTTGATTGTGGCGCGGATATTCGGAGTGAGTTGGGCACGGCGCGGGTTTGTGTATTTGAAGGCCCTCCAGACGTCTGGTCCTTCTGCCTGAGCTAGATATTCTTTCCACATCGCATCCTTGGCATGTCTTATCTGACGGTGATACATGTTTCGTAGGCGGCGGTAAATGGTGTGGTTAGTGTCTGAGCCTGTTGATTTCCACCTTCTTTTCGCGCGGGTCATATCCTTTCTGGCGGTGGTGACTTCCACCGTCCACCAACGTTTCGATCGGGGGGTGACTTGTAGTACGGGGGTGGAGGCGCGGGCTGCATCGAGGATATGTTCTCTCGCGTGACGTGCCCAGGCGTCGAGGTTTTCCGGTGTGGGGTTGGAGGCGTATTGACTCCACTGTGTTGTCGATGCGGAGATGGATGCTTGGAGGGTCGTGGAGAACAAGGCCCAGTCTGTTTTCCGCCAGTTGATACGTTCCGGTGGGGGGGTAGGTTCTATGTCTGGGTGCACAGTTTGGATGTCGAAGCGAATTACTTCGTGGTCCGACCCGGTGGCTAGTTCATCGTCTATGGCCCAGTTCCCTACCTCTTCCATCATGGCTGGCGAGGCCAGGGTCAAGTCGATAACGGAGGATCTAGTCCCCCGTTGGTAGTAGTGTGTCGGGGTGTCTGGGACGGAAACCAATCTCCAGTTTTCCTGTTCTATTAGGTGTCCCAGTTCACTGGCACGTTTGGGTGTGCGTGTTGCGGAGTTCCATAGAGCGTGGTGAGCGTTGAGGTCACCTGTTATAACGCATCTGTGTGGGAGGGAAAGGGGTGATAGGGAGCGGGGAATTGTGTAGGTTTGGGTTTCGGGGTCACGTTCATTATAAATATTTAAAAGGAAAAACGCGGGGATGAGATCTGTACCTACCTCGAGGACCTAGAGGTCCGGGTCTGTACATATGTCTGTGCGTTGTGATACTTTCAGGTAAGGGTTTGTGCGGTTGATATACGCCGCCGTCCTGTTGGAGGCTCTGTCACCGCGGGGGGGCAGGACCAACGTGAAGGCGGGGTGGGTGGTGGCGAAGGCGGGGTCGGTGATGTTGATTTCCTGTAGCAGGATGATGTCTGCTGTTGTGCAGGCGCTGTTTAGGAGTTATTTATTTATTTATTTATTAACTCATACACGCATCCAACCGTAAGGTTATGGCGGAATCTACAGTAAATACAAAATTAAGAAACCCGGGTGTTAGGCCAGGCTCTCACTGGGTATGCCCCAGAGCTTGTCGTTAGGGTGTGGGGTTGTAGACCCCCAAATCTCGTTGTGCTTTTGTTCGTCAAGCGTCGTCTGTTCCAGGAGCCCTGTACGCTCGGAGGCCACCTCGCCGGGTCGTTCCCCCATTTCCTCCACCCTTCCCCTCCCGTTTTTAAACATTTTTCCGCCTTTATTTCCCCCACAAAGCAAAAACAAAACCAAAGCAAAGTTAAACAGCCGCCGGGCCCCCTACGCCCCCACTCTCCTCCCCTCTCTCAACTCCTCCGCCGGTGTCTCCTGACTCTTTGCCCTTTGAAACACCCGGGCCCGCTCTGCCCCTCTTCTCCTCCCCTCTCTCCCCTTCTCCCTCCTTCTTCCTCAGCCTTCTCGCTGCCCCGCCTCGCCTCTCTCCCCTTCTTGTCGGTGGTGTTGTAAGTCCAAGATTGCCATTCCCAAGCACAATCTGGACGTTGATGCCTCCGCTCTTGACGACTTCTGCCCAAGTCTTCTTTGCGGAGGGGGTTGTCTGTCTGGGTTGGTGGGTATTCTTTCCCCTTCCACCATTCTTCGTTGTAGGGGTCCTGCTGGGTGTCGCTGCCGTAGGTCTCGTCTCCTGCGCTTTCATCTTCTTCTTCTGCTTAGCCTTCGCTTCCACAGTCTTCCATCCGTTCGTCTCAGCAGGGGCAGTGCTTGGGGCGTCGGGTAGAGGTGTGTCCTGAGCAGATGAACTTTCAGGGTGAGGTTCCGGTGTCGCATCGGTTGACGTGATCGCGAGGAGAGGTAGGGCGGACATAGGCTTGAGGGCATCAAGCTTGTCCTGGGCGGCGGTAGTCGCATGTTTCGAGTGCATCAGGCTTCGCACCGGTGATGCAGCTCTCGGTTTGTGGTTGACCGGTGCTCTGGTCGTTGGTGAGGTGGGTTCGGTGTTCTGGTCGCTTCCCCTTCGCTTTCTCTTGCCAGGAGGGTTGCGGACAGCGTCCAGGACATCCTGAATGTCATGTTGGACGACGGACAGTTGCATAGTCATCTCTTCCATCGCTGAGGACGAGGCCGTGAGGTTCGGTGAGGGGGGCGCCGAAATGACTTGTTGCTGGTCGTCGATTTTCCTCGTCAGGGCGGCCACAGCAGCCTTGAGAGCTGCTGTTTCTGCCTGTGTAGAGTCGTATGCTGCGCGCAGCTTCGCATTTTCGCCGTGCAGGTCGTTGAGTTTCGCCAGAACGGCGTCAAACCTGTCGTTGATGTGGTCGCTTATGTCGTACATCTTCTCTTCGACTGTGTCGAAGCGGCGGTGAGTCTCCTTGTTGTCCTGGTTCACACCTAACAAGGTGAGGGCACTGATTCGTGAGTGGTTCATGTGCAATGCTCTGTCCAGGCGCGCTTCATCGCAAGCTCCATATTCTTCAAGGATGAACTGGATCATGTCGCGGCGCCACATATACAGCGATCGGGTAGTTGTGTCTTGTTGCTGGTCTGCTGAAGCCGAAGGAACTGGTGATCCTGCCAAGACCACGCTCTGGAGGGGTTCTCCAGCACTGTTTCCATCAACTTCATCAACTATTCCATCTCTTCCATCAAAAGTAGAGTTAGATCCATCATGAGGAAGGTCGGCTAGAACATTGTACGCGTTTTCGGACCGTTTCGATCGTTGGGCGTTGTTCTGTCGTTGTTTTGGCGACATTTCGTGAGGTGGGGTAAGCCAAAACTCGTGAAAACTCTGATTTTGCGACAAAAGTCGACAAAAACAACGTAGAATTCCCTGAAAATCCAGAGAACAACGTAATAGAGTGCTGCGAATCCGAATCCGATGAGAAAACCGGGGGTTTCGGTGCTCGTTGTTGAGAATGCAGGGGGGGGTCGCCGTTGCCGTGTTTCTTTTTTGCTGTTTAGGAGGGAGTCGAGGGCTGGGCGTTGGCGGTTCATGTTATGGGAAATTATTCGGATTGTCGTTGCCAATGGGTTGTAATTAGACATGTTGGATCATTTCGGTGTCTTTGTCTGTAGGGTTGGGTGAGGTAGAGGCGGCGGGTTGGGTTGCCTCTCTGGCTTCCTTGTGGATGCGGAGGCGAGTCGGGCATTGTTTGTGAAAGGCGGGATGGTCATGTTCGGGGATGCCAGCCTCGACGCAGTTTCTGCATTCGTACTTAGTGTGTGAGCACGACTTACCGTTTCTCGTCGGGCATTCGGTGCAGTTGTGGTTCTCCGTAGGGTGTTCTTTTCCACAGAGGGCGCAGATCGGTCCGCGGGGTCCAGTGCAGGTTGCTTGTTTGTTTGTTTGTTCTCTCATTACTTGTTTGCAACCCGAAGGTTATGACAAGGGACAGATAAATACAAAAGAGAAGAAGAAAGAAATGTAAAAGCAAAAACCCAGTCTCCACCTCTACCAGTCTCCTCCTCTTGATCGTTGTGGTTGTGGGGTCTGTCCCCACTGTTACTACGGGGGTTTCTTGTCCAAGCGCGTCTGATGTTCCAAGTGCCCTGCTTGCACAGAGGCCGCCTTGCCGGGCTCCTCCCTTTCCTCCTCCCTTCCCCTCCCATTTTTAACCATTTTCCCTCCTTTATTTCCTCCACAAAGCAAAAACAAAACCAAAGCAAAGTGAAACAGCCGCCGGGCCACCTGCGCCCCCACTCTCCTCTCCTCTCTCACCTCCTCCGCCGGTGTCTCCTGACTCTCTGCCCTTTGAGACACCCGGGCCCGCCCTGCCCCTCTTCTCCTCCCCTCTCTCCCCTTCTCCTTCCTTCTTCCTCAGCCTTCTTGCTGCTCCCCCTCGCCTCTCTCCCCTTCTTGTCGGTGGTGTTGTTAGTCCAAGATTGCCATTCCCAAGCACAATCTGGACGTTGATGCCTCCGCTCTTGACGACTTCTGCCCAAGTCTTCTTTGCAGAGGAGGTTGTCGTTCTGGGTTGGTGGGTATTCTTTCCCCGGCCACCATTCTTTGTTGTAGGGGTCTTGCTGGGTGGCGCTGCCGTAGGTGTCGTCTCCTTCGCTTTCTGCTTCTTCCTCTGTGTAGCCTTCGCCTCCACAGTCTTCCATCCGTTCGTCTCAGCAGGGGCAGTGCTTGGGGCGTCGGGTAGAGGTGTGTCCTGAACAGATGAACTGTCAGGGTGAGGTTCCGGTGTCGCTTCGGTCGTCGTGATCGCGAGGAGAGGTAGGGGGGACATAGGCTTGAGGGCATCAAGCTTGTCCTGGGCGGCGGTAGTCGCATGTTTCGAGTGCATCAGGCTTCGCACCGGTGATGCCGCTCTCGGTTTGTGGTTCACCGGTCTTCTGTTTGTCGGTGAGGTGGGTTCGGTGTTCTGGTCGCTACCCCTTCGCTTTCTCTTGCCAGGCGGGTTGCGAACAGCGTCCAGGACATCCTGAATGTCATGTTGGACGACGGACAGTTGCATAGTCATCTCTTCCATCGCTGAGGAAGAGGCCGTGAGGTTCGGTGAGGGGGGCGCCGAAATGACTTGGTGCTGTTCGTCGATTTTCGTCGTCAGGGCGTCCACAGCAGCCTTGAGAGCTGCTGTTTCTTTCTGTGTAGAGTTGTATGCTGCGCGCAGCTTCGTGTTTTCGCCGAGCAGAACGTTGAATTTCGTCATCATGACGTCGAATCTGTGGCGCATCTCATCGCTGTTGTTGCGTATGGTGTCATCGAGCGTATTGAAGCGACGCTGTGTGTCCCGGTGGATCTGTTGTATCCCCAGGAAGCTTGCTCCTGTGAAAAGCGGTTCATGTTCACAGAACAGGGCGCTCAAGCTGCTATCGCTGTCGTCTTTTTCGATAGCGTTTCGCATAGCAATAACCAGATCGCGGCGAAATTCTCTGAATCGGTTGTGCTCAGGTGTCGCTTGCTGCTGGTGTGTTGAAGCCGAAGGAACTGGTGATCCTGCCAAGACCACGCTCTGGAAGGGCTTTCCAGCGAGGTTTCCATCAACTTCATCAACTTTTCCATCTCTTTCATCAAATGTAGGATTAGATCCATCATGAGGAAGGTCGGCTAGAACATTGTACGCGTCTCGGACCGTTTCGATCGTCGGGCGTTGTTCTGTCGTTGTTTTGGCGACATTTCGTGAGGTGGGGTAAGCCAAAACTCGTGAAAACTCTGATTTTGCGACAAAAGTCAACAAAAACAACGTAGAATTCCCTGAAAGTTCAGAGTTTGTTTGTTTGTTTGTTCTCTCATTACTTGTTTGCAACCCGAAGGTTATGACAAGGGACAGATAAATACAAAAGAGAAGAAGAAAGAAATGTAAAAGCAAAAACCCAGTCTCCACCTCTACCAGTCTCCTCCTCTTGATCGTTGTGGTTGTGGGGTCTGTCCCCACTGTTACTACGGGGGTTTCTTGTCCAAGCGCGTCTGATGTTCGAAGTGCCCTGCTTGCACAGAGGCCGCCTCGCCGGGCTCCTCCCTTTCCTCCTCCCTTCCCCTCCCATTTTTAACCATTTTCCCTCCTTTATTTCCTCCACAAAGCAAAAACAAAACCAAAGCAAAGTTAAGCAGCCGCCGGGCCACCCGCGCCCCCACTCTCCTCTCCTCTCTCACCTCCTCCGCCGGTGTCTCCTGACTCTTTGCCCTTTGAGACGCCCGGGCCTGCCCTGCCCCTCTTCTCCTCTCCTCTCTCCCCTTCTCCTTCCTTCTTCCTCAGCCTCCTCGCTGCTCCCCCTCGCCTCTCTCCCCTTCTTGTCGGTGGTGTTGTCAGTCCAAGATTGCCATTCCCAAGCACAATCTGGACGTTGATGATGCAGGTATCACCACACGGCAACGGCGACCCCCCCCCCTGCATTCTCAACAACGAGCACCGAAACCCCCGACTTTCTCATCGGATTCGGATTCGCAGCACTCTATTACGTTATTCTCTGAATTTTCAGGGAATTCTACGTTGTTTTTGTTGACTTTTGTCGCAAAATCAGAGTTTTCACGAGTTTTGGCTTACCCCACCTCACGAAATGTCGCCAAAACAACGACAGAACAACGCCCAACGATCGAAACGGTCCGAAAACGCGTACAATGTTCTAGCCGACCTTCCTCGTGATGGATCTACTCCTACTTTTGATGGAAGAGACGGAAAAGTTGATGAAGTTGATGGAAACTTCGCTGGAAAACCCTTCCAGAGCGTGGTCTTGGCACGATCACCAGTTCCTTCGGCTTCAACATCGCAGCAACAGGCGACAACTGAACACAGCCGGTTTAGTAACTACCGTCGCTTAATGGCATCTGCAATTAATAAGGCAGTCGCAGTTGACGACAACTATGCCACCCTAGATCAACTGTTTATAGACAACTACGCCGAATTCACTGGAGCCAGCTTCCTGGGGATACAACAGATCCACCAGGACACACAGCGCCGCTTCAATACCCTCGATGACACCATACGCAACAACAGCGATGCGATGCGCCTCAGATTCGACGTCATGATGACGAAATTCAACATTCTGACCGACGACAACACGAAGCTGCGCGCAGCCTACGACTCTACACAGGCAGAAACAGCAGCTCTCAAGGCTGCTGTGGACGCCCTGACGAGGAAAATCGACGAACAGCAACAAGTCATCTCGGCGCTCCCCTCACCGAACCTCACGGCCTCTTCCTCAGCAATGGAAGAGATGACTATGCAACTGTCCGTCGTCCAACATGACATTCAGGATGTCCTGGACGCTGTTCGCAACCCTCCTGGCAAGAGAAAGCGAAGGGGAAGCGACCAGAACACCGAACCCACCTCACCGACAAACAGAAGACCGGTGAACCACAAACCGAGAGCGGCATCACCGGTGCGAAGCCTGATGCACTCAAAACATGCGACTACCGCCGCCCAGGACAAGCTTGATGCCCTCAAGCCTATGTCCCCCCTACCTCTCCTCGCGATCACGTCGACCGAAGCGACACCGGAACCTCACCCTGACAGTCCATCTGCTCAGGACACACCTCTACCCGACGCCCCAAGCACTGCCCCTGCTGAGACCGACGGATGGAAGACTGTGGAGGCAAAGGCTAAACAGAGGAAGAAGCCGAAAGCGAAGGAGACGACACCTACGGCAGCGACACCCAGCAAGACCCCTACAACAAAGAATGGTGGCCGGGGAAAGAATACCCACCAACCCAGAACGACAACCTCCTCTGCAAAGAAGACTTGGGCAGAAGTCGTCAAGAGCGGAGGCATCAACGTCCAGATTGTGCTTGGGAATGGCAATCTTGGACTGACAACACCACCGACTAGAAGGGGAGAGAGGCGAGGGGGAGCAGCGAGAAGGATGAGGAAGAAGGAAGGAAAAGGGGAGAGAGGGGAGGAGAAGAGGGGCAGGGCGGGCCCGGGTGTCCCAAAGGGCAAAGAGTCAGGAGACACCAGCGGAGGAGGTGAGAGAAGAGAGGAGAGTGGGGGCACGGGTGGCCCGGCGGATGTTTAACTTTGCTTTGGTTTCGTTTTTGCTTTGTGGAGGAAATAAAGGAGGAAAAATGGTTCAAAATGGGAGGGGAAGGGAGGAGGAAAGGGAGGAGCCCGGCGAGGCGGCCTCTGTGCAAGCAGGGCACTTGGAACATCAGACGCGCTTGGACAAGAAACCCCCGTAGTAACAGTGGGGACAGACCCCACAACCACAACGATCAAGAGGAGGAGACTGGTAGAGGTGGAGACTGGGTTTTTGCTTTTACATTTCTTTCTTCTTCTCTTTTGTATTTATCTGTCCCTTGTCATAACCTTCGGGTTGCAAACAAGTAATGAGAGAACAAACAAACAAACTGGACGTTGATGCCTCCGCTCTTGACGACTTCTGCCCAAGTCTTCTTTGCAGAGGAGGTTGTCGTTCTGGGTTGGTGGGTATTCTTTCCCCGGCCACCATTCTTTGTTGTAGGGGTCTTGCTGGGTGTCGCTGCCGTAGGTGTCGTCTCCTTCGCTTTCGGCTTCTTCCTCTGTTTAGCCTTTGCCTCCACAGTCTTCCATCCGTCGGTCTCAGCAGGGGCAGTGCTTGGGGCGTCGGGTAGAGGTGTGTCCTGAGCAGATGGACTGTCAGGGTGAGGTTCCGGTGTCGCTTCGGTCGACGTGATCGCGAGGAGAGGTAGGGGGGACATAGGCTTGAGGGCATCAAGCTTGTCCTGGGCGGCGGTAGTCGCATGTTTTGAGTGCATCAGGCTTCGCACCGGTGATGCCGCTCTCGGTTTGTGGTTCACCGGTCTTCTGTTTGTCGGTGAGGTGGGTTCGGTGTTCTGGTCGCTTCCCCTTCGCTTTCTCTTGCCAGGAGGGTTGCGAACAGCGTCCAGGACATCCTGAATGTCATGTTGGACGACGGACAGTTGCATAGTCATCTCTTCCATCGCTGAGGAAGAGGCCGTGAGGTTCGGTGAGGGGGGCGCCGAGATGACTTGTTGCTGTTCCTCGATTTTCCTCGTCAGGGCGTCCACAGCAGCCTTGAGAGCTGCTGTTTCTGCCTGTGTAGAGTCGTAGGCTGCGCGCAGCTTCGTGTTGTCGTCGGTCAGAATGTTGAATTTCGTCATCATGACGTCGAATCTGAGGCGCATCGCATCGCTGTTGTTGCGTATGGTGTCATCGAGGGTATTGAAGCGGCGCTGTGTGTCCTGGTGGATCTGTTGTATCCCCAGGAAGCTGGCTCCAGTGAATTCGGCGTAGTTGTCTATAAACAGTTGATCTAGGGTGGCATAGTTGTCGTCAACTGCGACTGCCTTATTAATTGCAGATACCATTAAGCGACGGTAGTTACTAAACCGGCTGTGTTCAGTTGTCGCCTGTTGCTGCGATGTTGAAGCCGAAGGAACTGGTGATCGTGCCAAGACCACGCTCTGGAAGGGTTTTCCAGCGAAGTTTCCATCAACTTCATCAACTTTTCCATCTCTTCCATCAAAAGTAGGAGTAGATCCATCATGAGGAAGGTCGGCTAGAACATTGTACGCGTTTTCGGACCGTTTCGATCTTTGGGCGTTGTTCTGTCGTTGTTTTGGCGACATTTCGTGAGGTGGGGTAAGCCAAAACTCGTGAAAACTCTGATTTTGCGACAAAAGTCAACAAAAACAACGTAGAATTCCCTGAAAATTCAGAGAATAACGTAATAGAGTGCTGCGAATCCGAATCCGATGAGAAAGTCGGGGGTTTCGGTGCTCGTTGTTGAGAATGCAGGGGGGGGGGTCGCCGATGCCGTGTGGTTTTTAAAAAATGCATCAACCTGAAAGTTCAGAGAATAACGTAACAGAGTGCTGCGAATCCGAATCCGATGAGAAAACCGGGGGTTTCGGTGCTCGTTGTTGAGAATGCAGGGGGGGGGGTCGCCGTTGCCGTGTGGTGTTCCCAGTGCAGGTTGCGTGGTGGTGGCCGTAGAGTTGGCACCGTCGACATTGATCGGTTTTCCTCGCGGTGAAGTATTCGGTGACCCTTCGTGCTTCGAAGAGGACCAGCACCTTACGGCGTTTGAGGAGGGCCAACTCGTCGGGCGTGCGCACCGCAATTACTACACTGGAGGCCGTCTTGCCAGCACGTTTTTCTGCCGTCGTCATGTACCGCGGGTTCTGGGCCAGGGTGACCGTGTTGTTGCTCCGTTCAATTTCTTCTCGGAGGAGGCGCATTCCTTCCTCAGTGTCGGGGTAGATGTCCGTGGGGATGCCGTGGACGGCGAGTTTATACCATCGTTCGTTGATGCGAGCGTTGTCGAGAGAGGGGTGTACCCTTTGGGCAGCGCGTTGAATTGTTTCTAAGTGTGCGGTTAGCTCTTCGGTGGTGGTAGCAGGGTTCAGTGTCAAGATGATATTTCCTGCTTGGTTCTTGCGGACCGTGGTGACTCCCATGTGAGAGGGGGCTTTGGCCTCCAGCAGTGCTTTGTTCACTGCGAAGCCCACTTCTACTCTCGTGTGGACCGGGAGGACACTGGGGTTGGGGCAGGGCAGGATGATTTCCTGGGGGCGGGTTCGGGGCTGTCGTTTGACGACGGGGCGAGTAGTGGCGGGTGTGGGGTTGGTGGGGGGGTTGGCTTTGAGGAGAGTTTTGGTCTGGGAGGGGTCCGCCCACGGCGCCGAGGGTGTGTTGGAGGGGCGGGTTGCAGTCCGGGGTGCGTCGAGGGGGATGGCGATGTTGTTGCTGCGCAAGATTTCTTCGAGCATGTGGCATCTCGCCATCCAATGGTGTACGTCGTTGGCGATGGGCGTGGTGGCGGGTGCGGTGTCGGGGGCGGTCGGGGGGGTGTCGGCGAGGTGGTCGGTTCGGGGCTGGGTGTTGGTTCGGTGTAGTTTGTCGATGCGTTTGGTCACAGTTTCGAGGCGTTGATTCATTGGGCGGAGGAGATCCATGATGTTCGTCTTGATCAATTCGGATAGGGTCGCGAGGTTGACGTCGGATGTAGTTATTGCGTGCTGGCTGTCGTTGAGGTCCAGGTCAGAGTCGGAGTCGGAGTCGGTGTCGGGGCAGCTGTCAGTGTCCATAGCGGTCGGCATTGTTTGGACGGAGGTCCCATCGAGGTTCACGGGGGTGTTTGTTTTCGGTCGGGTGGCATTTTTGCGGAGGAGGTCGAGGTCAAGTCTAGAGTCGGATTTTTGGTGGGGCGTTTGGTGACTTTTCCGGTGACGGTCGTTGATTTCTTAGAGGTCGCGATGGCGGAGGAGCCAGCGTGCGGGGCGTTGATGCGGGAAAGCTCGTCGGGGCTAAAAATATTCTCGGGTACCTGCATACGCGAGGGCGTGGCAGGGATGGGTG
>JAJJXM010000217.1:0-12708 GCA_024516155.1 Pyronema omphalodes | reverse complement strand
ATTTTCATACATAATCCCGTGATTTGTTTTTTTCGGGGTTTCACATCGTATGTATCCCATCGTCATCCCTCGCTTAACTATAACTCTAACTCTACCTATACCCAGGGTATATATGCAGGGTATGTGAAGTGGTGGTTGACCTGCGGCGGAGTCAGTCGATATGAAAATAATGCCTATAAATCGCCAGGATAGTATGGTATGGTAGGTATGGTATGGTGGGATAGGATAGGATAAGATAGGATAGTGTAGGTATGGCGGGGTGGGGTATGATAGGCAGGGTAGGGTATCCATCCATCTAGGTACGGCGCGTAATTGAAGTTATTTGTTGTATGTTATGTACATACGTCAGTCCCGAGTTACTGCGGCTATTGCGGATATGGTTAATGATGATGATGGGATATGAGGTGAGGTTATTGAATCGTTACCATACCATCCGTTACTGTTTATTCGATTTGATACAGTGGGTATGGGGTCTTGAGATACGGATTTCAATTCTGATCCTATTACTCTGATTATGATTATGATTATGATTATGATTATTATCCTTATTTGTAACGCAATATGTAGCCTAGCTTATATAGCCTATATAACCTATACAGCCTTGCTTCATAATGCTTCAAGATGCTTCATCACACTTCGCAGGTTCTTAGTTGAGATTTTGAGCTTTAAATTATGAAACCTCCCAGATTAATTATGGACGATTTGTAATGATTTATAATACTTTGTATCAGCCTTGATAGTTATAGCCTTGTAGTTGTAGCAGTGGTTTTTGCTTCACTTTTATATATCTGGTGCCCTTAAAACAACACACCGTTCCGTTCCGCACGTTCATGATATGTATGTACAGTCGTATGTACATAAGACAAAAAGTGCGAATATACTGCACCATAAACCATGGCCATGGTTGTTGCCTGCAGATTACAAGCTGCAGTAATTGCCCTATACCATACATACCATCAAACTCGGTACTCGGTACTCGGTACCGGTACATGTATATATATCTACACATATCGTCATTTGCTTTTTATTACGTTTACGTAGCTAAAATCTGTGTGTTTTTTTATGGTAAGGAATTCTTATTGTTTGTTGCTTGTTGCTTGTTGCTTGTTGGTATTGGTATTGGTATTGGTATTGGTATTGGTATTGGTATTGGTATTGGTATTGGTGCTATTGTATTGTATTGTATCTGTTCCGTAGGTTTCATGGCTCTGGGATTCTATCTATCGTATCCCCCATCCCCATCCCTCCTCCTCCCTCCCCCATCCCATCCCGTAATTCCCATCCGAACCAACCCCCTCCCCCTCCCCAATCCCCATCCACCCCTCCACCCAACAACCCAGCAAGCAAAAACACCCGGGCGCCTAAAATACTCCATGCTCCTTGCAGAAGTTATATGTACGTATGATCAGTTACGAAAAAAACCCAAGGAATCATAACCACAACTGCATTTTACGCGTGGGTTTCGGTGTTGGTTGATGTTAAGGATTCTCATACAGTACAATAGTCTGATAGTTTGATAGTTCGATGGTCTGATACTGTGGTTTAAGGGCAGTCCAATTGCTCCATAGGCTCGATAGGGTACAGCTCATGGGCTCATTGGGTTCGGTTCACAGGTGAGCTAGGAGCTAGAGCAGGACGGAGTGGAGAGGGGTCTATTTTACTGTTCTGTATATCTTGTTTTCATCTGTATCTTGTTTTTTTTTTTTTAATCCGCACCGCAGCCTACTGTAGCTGTAGCTATCATATAGCAATCTGTACAATCTGCACAATCTGCACAATCTGTCAACGCTCTGTTCGCCTACCTACCTACCTACATACCTACCTACCCGCCCGCCACCCCCCCACCACCACCACAACCACCAGCAAAGTTCTAGAATACACTCGATACTGCAATACTAGAATACTAGGGTCGACTATATATACAGACATACACACAGCTAGCCGTGCAGAAAAAAAAAATAAAAAAATAAAAAAACAAAAACTGTTAAAACTAAAACAGCCATCGCGATACATATCGATATCAAACAGCTCCAGCTTGTAATCAGCTCAGCCCAGCTTTTCGGTCGCTTTTCGTCGCTTTTCGTCGCTTTACTTACCACCATATCCCCCAGCTTTTTTTTATTTTTTTTGTCGTAGTTGCTACAGACTTTACTCTTGCTTCCAACCTACTCTGAACTTACAGAATACTGCTCTTTTCTTATCTTCACTTTATGGACATAGTCGCCGCCTCGCATCGCATCGCAGAAAATCTTTAGCTCCAACATACACACACATATCGGCAATCCATCCATAGCGGCTAGAAGCCTGTGAGAAGCTATTCATTCGTCGATCAACAGTTCTGTCAACAAGCTATAAAATTTTGGTGCCATTATTTCGTTCCTTTCGCCTTATCATCTTTTTCGTTCCGTTTCTTCACCGTCAACCGTCACAGTCTCCGTCAACCGTCACAGTCTCCGTCAAACCGTCACAGTCTCCGTCAACCGTCGCCATCACCCCCCGCACCATTAAGTCATAGTCATAGGTCATAGGTCATTAGATCATTAGGTTTGTCGCTCCGTTCCCGCGCGGTATCCTAAATCAAGTTCGGATGCTCCCGATCTGCAGTCACGTTGGATTTCGGCGGATGGGTTGGTGTTGGTGGAATCTGGGCACTGTTGATACCAACCATACCATGCCATAGCAGCACCATAGCAGCACCATAGCAGCACCATAGCAGCACCATGGCAAGGCACTATAGATGGACGGAGCTTGGTTCTTTTTTTTTGTTGATGCGATTGTGGTTGTGGTTGATAGGGTCATAGACTTGACTGATTTGATCTGATCTGACTGACTGACGGATATCAGCAGCAGCCACAGGGGGGAAATAGCTTCGGATTTCCAGATTCCAGAGCCTTCAGCGCCTTCAACGCCTTCTTGCTTCGACCTGTTAAGCCACAAGGGCTTTTATCTGTTCTCGTCTCGAGCTTCTTCTCTGCAAAGCTCGGAATAGAATAGACTCCCGAGCTGCACAAGCTGCACAAGCTGCGTCGGTTGATTGATTAAGCACAACAGCACCACGGCTGACCGCTTTCATCGCCATCTCCTATCGCCGTCATCGAACGAAATAGCCCTTACGCTTACCTGCATTATTACTGTATTACTGTATAATCCACAAAATACCTGCAATAATCAACAATACCTGCATAATCCGCCACACCTTCCTTCCATCGAAATTAAATTTCAGGGTCATCAAATACCAATTCCAGACGTCGCATCTCAAAGACTACTGTATATCGATCGCATCTTCCTCATCTGATATCGAATAAAATCATACGGGGTTTCATTATTATTATTACCATTTACCATTTACCAACAGAATACCTCCGTTGCAGATTAATCAATTAGCCTGACTGACCAAAGAACGAACGGCCCTTTTGTTGAACCTGCTTTGCCTTTTCAATCTCAAATCTCAAATTTAAAAAAAAAGAAAAAAGGGCGTCCCGGGTCCGAGCTTTTCCAAATTCGGTAGATTTACCAGGGTAATTATCTAGCCTTTCTAGTCTATCCAAAAATAATAAGCACACCATGTCATCCCCGCAAATATCGGCACGCCGCAGCGAAGAAGTTACGGTAGTGGGCCGGGAACCGGGATGGGGGATAACAAAGCCAACGCCCAAGTTGCATTAGAAGCCTGCGGAGGAGTTGATAGCCGGGGGAGTCTGCCGCCGTCTTCTACTGGAGGGGGGATTTCTGAACCTGAAGCGCAGACTTTACCTTTGACATCTCCTCCTCCGACTGAGCCTTCACCTTCGACTTCACCGAGATCCTCCTCCTCCTCCCCCTCCTCTCATACACCCGCTGCAGCAGAACTCTTCATCACAGTCTTCGAACAAGACTCGCCGTCATCATCATCATCAACCATCTCAATCTACTTCCAAATATCGCAAGCCTAACTACAGCTCCGAATACTCCTCTCCCACCAGGATCTTTCCCCCCTCCGACCCCGAATTTGGTCGATGCTTTCCACGAGGTCTTTCAGTTGCCTGAAAAAGTATTCGTTGACAGAGAATACCAAGCTGCCCGAGACGAAGAGTTTCTCCGGAACACGAAGGCAAGAAGCGAAGCGAACAACAAGAGTCGAACAGGAACAGGATCTGGATCAGGTGGAGCGAACGAAAGGAACAACAAGAGTGGATCAAACATAATCCAGTTTCAAACACGAATAACGGGGCGAACATAAACCCAATTCCAGACACAAATAACGTGTCGAACACTACGGGCCCTAGTAGCAGCAGCGGAATAACTCCAACTCCGAACGCCACTACTACCGGTGGAACTGGTACCAGCATATCCCTCGCGTCTCCAGCACACCCCGCGAAACCTCCGAAACACAACAATATCACTACAGAAGTTCCACAACAAACCCTCCTAAAAGCGTTGGCAAGCCGGCGCCCATCGCTAAGCTTACCCCCAATGTCTATCGCTACCAATCTTCGCCAGTCAATTATGTCTGCCGGTGCTATGGGTTCGCCTAGGTATGTTTATCAGGGGTATGAAGAGAGTGGTGCGAATGGGGGAAATTACACTGGGAATGGATACAATGGAACCTACGACAGAGCGAATACAGTCAATGGGAATAGTCCTCGACGAGGTCGACGAATACACCCAAGAAGCAGCTGCAGCCGGTCTCACATCACTGCGCGGCAACAACCGACACCCCCTCAACAATGAACAACCTCTCGATCAACACACCGTCCACCGCCGCTCCTCCCCCTCTCGCCGCCGCCTTTTCACCTCCCCACACCGCTCGCTTCGCAAACTTTGCTCCGTTGCAATCACCATGTTTCTACCATCAACGCTTCGACCCCGCAGTCAACGTAGAGCGCGTACTAGAAGAGATCGCCGGCGATGAATATCGTTCACATTCCCGTCTTATGCAAACTGCACTCGGAGTCCGCGAGGTGGCTAGACAACTCCAGCGTCGTACCTGCAAAATGACCGTTAAAGCCGTTATGATAGTGACTAAAGCAAGGGATAACGAGCTTGTCACCCTGACAAGAGAGTTGGCGGTTTGGTTGATGGCTAATAAGGGGACGATGGTGTATGTGGATAAGAAGCTGCAAAGGAGTCAACGGTTTAATGCAAGGGGGGTAGAGGAGATGGGTCACGGAGAGAAATTAACAGTACTGGACACCGGAAATGTGTTGGAGTGAGCCGGAGAGATTTGATTTGGTTTTGACACTCGGAGGAGACGGAACAGTACTTTTCACAAGTTGGCTTTTTCAGAGAGTTGTACCGCCAGTACTAAGCTTCAGTTTGGGATCGCTTGGGTTTTTGACGAATTTTAAATTCGATTTATACAGGGAAATCTTGGATAAAGTACTGGATGATGGAATGAGGGTAAACATGAGGATGAGATTCACCTGCACCGTATACCGAGAAGAGAACGGAGAATCGGTAGAGAAAGATCAGTTTGAAGTTCTTAATGGTAGGGCCGCATATAGTCTCCCCAATTCCTCCCACCCCTTCCCAATCCTGTTCACTAACACAATTCCATAGAATTGGTAATTGACCGCGGGCCATCCCCTTACGTCTCGAACCTCGAATTATTCGGCGACAACGACCTCCTCACCGTAATCCAAGCCGATGGCTGCATATTCTCCACGCCTACCGGAAGCACCGCCTATTCCCTCAGCGCCGGTGGCTCTCTCGTCCACCCCGATATTCCAGCCATCCTACTTACTCCAATCTGTCCGCACTCCCTCAGCTTCCGGCCTATGCTTCTCAACGACTCGATGCTACTCCGTGTCTCTGTCCCCAAAGGATCCAGGGCAACAGCCTGGTGTGCATTCGACGGCAAAGGACGGATCGAATTACGACAGGGAGACTTTGTCACCATAGCAGCATCACAATACCCGTTTCCTACGGTGCTAAGTAATTCGACAGAATGGATCGATAGTATTAGTAGGACTTTGAGATGGAACACAAGAGGGGCTATGCAGAAAGCTTGGGCTGGAGAAGAGCAGGATGGTGAACAGGAACAGGTTTGGGATATTGATACGGATTCGGGGCGTTTATAATTCCGATGAGGATGGTGAGGATCTTAGTCCTGTCGGTAGGAAATGGCCTTGTTGGGAATGACGTAGGAGTTTTCTTCGGCATCGCCGAGTTCGTTGGCTTCATCGGCGGGTAGAAGTTGGGATGGTGGTGATAGATGGAGATGGTCATAACAGGCCACGGGAAAGGAATAAAGGGTTAGGATGAGCATAAGCATGGAGATGAGCATAAGGACAAAGACCAGGTCAGGCTAGGCCAGGTCATATCAGTACAGGACAAGTAGAAGATAAACATGGGACACAGTGATAAAGTGGTCGGGGTTGGGGTTTGGGTTGGGAATGGGCTAGTCGAGGTGAAGGTAGCCTCGTCTGGCCCCGGAAGGAATAGGCTTTGCTTATTGACGTTTGGGGGTCTTTTTCCTTTTTTTTTACTTGGTAACTTGGTAAACATGGTAGAGTTTTTTTTCTTTCTTTCTTTTTTATGGGAGTTTTGGTGGCGTCTGCATGCATGCAAAATTATGTCTTTTTTGTGGTGTTTTTTTGTTTTTTTTTTTTGAGTTTCTTTTTTTTTATAATTATTGATTTTGATTTTTGTGTTTTTTAGGGGGTTGGGGATATCACAATGGGTCTTGTTTTTTTTGTTGTTTTTGTTACAGAACATTACATACCATACCATACATTACATTATATTATATTACATTATCGGATTGGTTTTTTTTTTTTTTTTGTTTTTGTTTTCTTTTTTTTGTACTGGTGGATTGTATTGAGAATGGAGAATGGGATCAAAGGGACTGCGATTGCGATTGCAATGGGAATGGAATGGAAATTAGGGTTGCATTTGTTTTCTTTTTTGTGGCTGTTGTTTTTATATAAAGGAATTGAGTGGTTATTTGATTTTGTTTGTTAGATATAAGGGATTGGTGTAGCGGAATATAAGGGATCAGGATATCAGGATATCAGTAGAGCAGAGTAGCAGAATAGCAGAATAGCAGAGTAGCAGAATAACAGTATAGCAGAATAGCAGAATAGCAGAATAACAGAATATTATATATGAAGAAGAAGAAGAAGAATACTACACATAAAAAATCAAAGTGGAGAAATTCCCGTAAGACTATAGACACGCTATAGCAACAATTTTTCTAATGCATTTTACAGCAGAATGATACCGTAAATTGTTACGAATTGCGTCCCTGACCCCAATGCCTTTGTAACTTCAGAGTTACCAACTTTTGATTGATTGGAGGGCTTTGTGTTTTGTTGGAAAATGTAATAGAAAAAGTGTTGATATAGCTTTACGGGAAGTTCTCCGGTAGTAAATAACTCGGAGTCAATGGTATGGGAGATGGTGAATGATATGTAGTGAATACATAGGCGTGAAGAGGTGAATGGTGAATTGGAGGGCTTTGAGGTTTTATGGTTTGATTTGATTTGATTTGATTTTCTTGAACGTTCCCAACCTTACTGAGGTTTTATGGGGATTATGGATGTGGATAGGGTTTTAGGGGTATGTATATATTTAGGAAGACATGGATATGTATGGATATATGTATGGATATATGTATGGATATATGTATAGATATATATGTATGGATATATGAATGGATATATACCATTTATACCATCTATACCATATATACCACATATTATCTATCATCTATCATCTATTTTATCCATCATCCATCATCCATTATCAATCATCAATTTTCAACCATCAATTATCAATCATCAATCTTCAAACATCTATTATCAAACATCAATCTTCAAACCATCTATTACCCCTTATCTCTTACATTCACATCATCCATCATTAATTCTATACCCCGTATCTTCATCTTTCTCCATCCAATCCATCCAATCCATCACTTCACCATTGACAGCCCACCGCTCCGTCAAGCCCACCATTGACAGTCCACCATTGACAGTTCCATTCTACAGTCCCATCTTACAATCCCATTCTACAGTCCCATCTTACAGTCTCATCTTACAATCCCATCTTACAGTCCCATCTTACGGTCCCATCTTACGGTCCACCATTAACAGTCCCATTTTACAGTCCCACCATTAACAGTCCCCTTCACCGATAGTCCCCTTATACCAGAACCAAAACCCACAGTCTTCAATATCATAAACCATACACCATACACCCGACAGACCTAACAAACCGCCAGCCGCGACGAACTACCAGTAACTACCAGCAACTGCCCGTGACCAGAAGTGACCTCCAGTTCATACATGTAACGCGCCGGTGATAGACTGTGACTGCAGGTAACTACATATGTAAGAGTAACAGCAAGTAACAACGATCACCCACCGCAACCACTCAGTCATGGATAATCATTAAAAACTGCCCAGAACTACAGGCAAAACAACCACCGTAAACCCCGTCAGGTCCACAGTTTTGTATAGACTATGCATAGACTCCGGATATTCTACGCTTCGTACTATGTATCTGTATGCATCCCACACCGTTGCAGTTGCAGTTGCAGTTTCTGGCGAAGGGTAAAGTTTCTGGAAAAGGGAAAGAAAAAAGAAGAGAAACTGGTGTACATTATGTACATCCATATATACGGAGCCTAGGGAATATAAAGATAAGTTATGAAGATCAAAGAAAGGATGGACAGACAGAACAAGCAGAAGAAGAAGAAGAAGAAGAATAAGAAGAAGAAGAAAGAGATAAGAAGAAGAAGAATCAGAAGAATAATCGACTCATAACTCAGCCTCTCATCCTAAGAACCTCCTCCGCCTCATCGCCTCCTCCTCCTCCCTACTCGCCTCCTCCTCCTCCTCCGCACGCTCCTCCTCATCCTCCTCCTCCTCCTCCTCCTCCGCCTCCTCCTCCTCCTCCTCCTCCTCCTCCTCCTCCTCCTCCTCCCTCCTCCTCCTCCTCCTCCTCCTCCTCCTCCTCCTCCTCCGCCTCCTCCTCCTCCGTTTCCTCCTCCTCTGCACCCGCCACCCCCCCCCTCTCCCCCCCCCTCCCCCTCCCCTTTACTTTCTATTCCATATATGTAACTCTAGTTTACAGCCCACGGTAAAAGACCTGTGTTTATAAGTGCTGTTTTGTCATTTTATGCAAACATGCGGTGGTATATAGAGATTATTCAATATTGCTGTTGATCTCTCTCTCTCTCTCAAGAAAAAAAATACCTAAACTTCCTTTAAATATTACCTATAAACAACACACCACCCAAATAATTCCCGAATAATACCTCTCAATCCCATTTCCCCAAACCACAAACAACAAAAAAAACCACAAACAACAAAAAAAACCATAAACCATAAACCATAGACCATAAACCATAAACCATAAACCATAAACCATAAACCATAAACCATAAACCATATGATAGTGTTGATAGTGTTGATAGTGTTGATAGTGTTGATAGTGTTGATAGTGTTGATAGTGTTGATAGTGTTGATAGTGTTGATAGTGTTGATAGTGTTGATAGTGTTGATAGTGTTGATAGTGTTCCAAGATGACACACACGACACAACACAACACAACACAATACAGCAACAGAAGCTTATGAAATGATATATATGATATAATAATGATATAAGATGATATAGAAAGCGAATTACAGTACAGTGATGTAGCAGTAGGATAAGGTAGAGTAGGGTATGGTGGGGTATATAGGACTGGGGGCGTTAATATAGACGAAGGGATACACAAAAGGATACACAAAAGAATACACAAAAGGATACACAAAAGGATACACAAAAGGATACACAAAGGATACACAAAAAGGATACACAAAAGGATACACAAAAGGATACACAAAAGGATACACAAAAGGATACACTAAAAAACAACAACCTCCCCTTGCCCCAGAAAAAAAAACATAAAAAAAAACAGAAAAAGAACCCAGAAAAAGAAACCTAGAAAAAACAGAATAAAAAAACAGAATAAAAAAACAGAATAAAAAACCAAATCGTGATAAGACTAAGACAACAACAATAATAGGGACCAGAAACCATAACATCAACAATATCACAACATCACAACATCACATCAACGAACGTAAAAAAATAAAAACATAAAAAAAAAAAATAAAAAAAAATGAAACATAAAACATAGCATAGCATAGCATAGCATAACATAGCATAGCATAGGCATAGCATAGCATAGCATAACAAAAATAAATAAAAAATAACTACCACAGGCTAAAAAAGACATGCACAATTCATCATCATCATTCCCCCTATCATCCCCTCGTTCCCTCGTTCCCCAGTTCCCCAGTTCCCCAGTTCCCCAGTTCCCCAGTTCCCCAGTTCCCCCATTCCCCAGGTTCCCCAGTTCCCCAGTTCACCCAGTTCCCCCCGTTCCCCAGTTCACCAGTTCCCCAGTTAGCTAACGGTTGCTTAGTTCAGCTCTGGATTATGTATATGTACATACAATCCAGTTCCCTGGTTCCCGTTGATTAGTTCCCGTTGGCTTAGTTGCCGGTTGATTAGTTCCCGGTTGATTAGGGTGCTTCGTATACAGTATACAGTATACGGTATTTAAGACCGAGCACCACGCACCACGCACCAAGCAGGCAGTATCAAGCATCCAGTATCAAACATCAAGCAGGTAGTATCAAGCAGCCAGTATCAAGCAGGCAGTATCAAGCAGGCAGTATCAAACATCCAGCACCAAGCAGCCAGCAGGCAGTATCAAGCAGGCAGTATCAAGCACAAAGCACCAAGCAGCCAGTATCAAGCATCCAGCAGCCAGTATCAAGCAGGCAGTATCAAGCAGCCAGTACCAAGCAGGCAGCACAAAGCATCCAGAATTCAGTATTCATAATTCATAATTCAAAATTTAGTATTAAAAATTCAGTATTCAGCATTCAGTATTAAAAATAGTAAAAAATATCTTTTGTTTTGTTTTGTTTTCTTCATCAATAAATATTGGATAATAACAAACATACCGTAACAGACATACAAACATACCGTAACAGACATTGGTAAGAGACATACAGTAACAACATGCAAAATCAACATGCAATAACAAACATGCCGTAACAGACATACAATAACAGACATACAAACATACAATAACAGACATACAAAAACTTAGCAGAACGAAACGATGCAGAACGAAACAAAAGAAGAATATAACGGAATAAAAATATACCGAGACAACACAAAACGAAGCAGAACAAAAAAAAAATAACAACGTAAAGCGCCATAGCCATAGAAAGTGCCAGACAGTGCTGAGTAAGTAAGTGCCAAGTAAGCCAGTAAGTGCCATAGAAAGTGCTAAGTAAGTGAGTAAGTGAGTAAGCAAATAAGTAAACAAGCAAATAAGTAAACAAGCCAGTAAGTAATCCAGTCAACAAGCCAGTAAGTGAGTAAACAAGGCAGTAAGTGAGTAAACAAGCCAGTAAGTGAGTAAACAAGCCAGTAAGTGAGTAAACAAATAAGTGCCAGAAAGTGCCAGTAAGTGCCAGTAAGTGCCAGTAAGTGCCAGTAAGTGCCAGTAAGTGCCAGAAAGTGCTAAGTAATTCAGTCAACAAGCCAGTAAACAAGTAATCCAGCATACAAATAAGTAAACAAGCAAGTGCCAAGTAATCCAGCAAGTAAGTAATCCAGCATACAAATAAGTAAACAACCAATCAATCCAGCAAATACTTTCCACAAAAAAACAATCCACAATCCACAATCCACAAAAACCACAAAAAAACAATGCAATCAAAAAAAAACATAAAAATGCATAAAAACGCCAATTTATCATATAAAAAAAGAGTTTCAAATACAGTAACAACAAAAACAAAAAAAACAAAAAAAAAAGGAATAGTCCATCAAGTAAAGTAAAGTAAAGTATGCTAATAGTGGTAATGATAGTAACAGTGATAGTAATAGTGATAGTGATAGGAGACATGATAGTGATAGGAGACATGATATTTTCTCTCTTCTCTTCCTTCTCTTCCTTCGATTCCTTGGTTTCCTTCGTTCCTTCGATTCCTTATTCATGTTCAGGCCTAGGATCAATAAAGGGGAAGTAGCCGTAGAGCCGTAGAGCAGTATCAGAGGTTCAAAGTCCATCTCTTTCCCCAACAATAAGTTTACATCATCATCAACATCTCATCATGATCATCTCATCTCATCTCATCTCATCTTATCGCATTGCATTGCATCGCATCGTCAATCCAAGAGTATCTACCAAGCCGTAGCATCCACAAAAATCATTATCAACTCGACTTGATTAAACACTTTCCATCACCACAACCTTTTCCCATTTCCCCTCCCTTGCCACCTAAGCCGGACCTCCACTCACCGCTCTTCCCGAGCTTTTCCTAACCCCACTAGACGGCGGTTGTCTCCTAGGACTACTTCTAACCTTTGCTCCAATTCCAATTAACCCCGCTCCTGCACCGTTACGAGTTTTTTCTTCCACGACCTTCTCGACGACTGTTGTAGCCGATACAACACTGTGGCTACTGGTTCGTTTCACTGCAGGAGATTTGGTTGTGGCTCGTCGATGTAATCGGATCATGTACTCTTCTTCTGTCATACCCGAGTCTATTGCGCGGGCTAGATCTTCTTCATCGACTTTTACAGCGGATTTCCGACGACGAACAGGGGAGGCTTGTTCATTTTCATCCACCACATCCGGTTCAGGTTCGTATTGTCTTGTTCTTGAGGAAGCAGCGGTAGATGCAAATCTACTTGATGTTTTCCTCGGCTGTCC
>JAJJXM010000216.1:0-12767 GCA_024516155.1 Pyronema omphalodes | reverse complement strand
TTGTGGAGGGAGGGTCGAAGTTGTGAATAGCTGAGTGTGTAGGAGGAATAGCAAAGCGGCGGCGGAGGGAGGTCGATGATTGTGAATAGCTGAGTATTGTCGAGGAATAGCGGCGGAGGGAGGTCGATAGTTGTAGATAGCTGAGTGTTGTGGAGGAATAGCGGCGGCGGGAGGTCGATAGTTGTAAATAGCAAGGCGGCGGAGGGAGGTTGATAGTTGTAAATAGCAAAGCGGCGGAGGGAGGTCGATAGTTGTGAATAGCAAAGCGGCGGAGGGAGGTCGATAGTTGTGAATAGCAAAGCGGCGGAGGGAGGTCGATAGTTGTGAATAGCTGAGTGTTGTGGAGGAATAGCAGCGGCGGGAGGTCGATAGTTGTAAAGAGCTGAGTGTTGTGGAGGAATAGCAGCGGCGGGAGGTCGATAGTTGTGGATAGCTGAGTGTTGTGGAGGAATAGCAGCGGCGGGGGGAGGTCGATGATTGTGAATAGCTGAGTGTTGTGGAGGAATAGCAAAGCGGCGGAGGGAGGTCGATGATTGTGAATAGCTGAGTGTTGTGGAGGAATAGCAAAGCGGCGGTTGTGAATAGCTGAGTGTTGTGGAGGGAGGTCGAAAGTTGTGAATAGCTGAGTGTTGTGGAGGAATAGCAAAGCGGCGGAGGGAGGTCGATGATTGTGAATAGCTGAGTGTTGTGGAGGAATAGCAAAGCGGCGGTTGTGAATAGCTGAGTGTTGTGGAGGGAGGTCGAAAGTTGTGAATAGCTGAGTGTTGTGGAGGAATAGCAGCGGCGGAGGGAGGTCGATGATTGTGAATAGCTGAGTGTTGTGGAGGAATAGCAAAGCGGCGGAGGGAGGTCGATGATTGTGAATAGCTGAGTGTTGTGGAGGAATAGCAAAGCGGCGGTTGTGAATAGCTGAGTGTTGTGGAGGGAGGTCGAAAGTTGTGAATAGCTGAGTGTTGTGGAGGAATAGCAGCGGCGGAGGGAGGTCGATGATTGTGAATAGCTGAGTGTTGTGGAGGAATAGCAAAGCGGCGGTTGTGAATAGCTGAGTGTTGTGGAGGGAGGTCGAAAGTTGTGAATAGCTGAGTGTTGTGGAGGAATAGCAAAGCGGCGGAGGGAGGTCGATTATGTGAATAGCTGAGTGTTGTGGAGGAATAGCAAAGCGGCGGTTGTGAATAGCTGAGTGTTGTGGAGGGAGGTCGAAAGTTGTGAATAGCTGAGTGTTGTGGAGGAATAGCAGCGGCGGAGGGAGGTCGATGATTGTGAATAGCTGAGTGTTGTGGAGGAATAGCAAAGCGGCGGTTGTGAATAGCTGAGTGTTGTCACGGCACACGGCTGACGAGCCGTTGTGTTGTTGCGTCATCATTGTGTTGTCGTGGTTGTTGATTGACATCGTGCCGTTGTCTTGCCGTGTTGTGTTGTGTTGTTGTGTTGTTGTGTGTGCCGTGCCATTGTGACTGAGAGACTGATTGATGATGGATGACGTACCACGAGCTGGAGAGCTGTGGCGTCGCAGGTGAATTGATGGAGAACGGAAGCTCATGTAGCGATGATTGTATGACGGCCCAGCAAGAGTGCTGGCCGCCCCTTTGTACATAAGGAGGCTTGCCTCCCCGTTGTCGAGTTCTCCATCGAACGTCTTGTGTCTTTCCCTTGCTCCTAATAAAGACTTCTTCTTCCAGTCCTACGTGACTCTTGTCCTTGTCCCTGTTCCTGTTTCGTGTGCCGTCCGTCTGACGAGCACTTCGGTCCTTGTTCTGCCGTTCCCCGTTCCGGAACCCGCCTAGTCCCTCTTGCCGGTAGTGTTCAGTGTGTTCTTTGAACGTCCGTTCCTAGTTCCCTGACATTACGTTCGATAAATTAATTATTCAACCGACACGCATGAACCCCACCGGTTCTGCCTGGACCTACGCATTAAAACAAGCCTTGGAATCGCACACCCTAAACGAAACCTTTGGGATTCCCGACAGATTCGCTGGCGCAGAGCGAAGAACCATCCGACGAGCAGAAAATAACTGCTACCTTGTGGTCCGCTGGGAACTCCAGGACTACACTTACCAGGAGCACATCCGCCGCACCATCAGACTCAAGCCAATCCTCAGAGCCCGCCAGAATGCATATTAAACTTATTGACGAAGGACACTGGCAGCAAATTGTGAACGCTGCCGCCATGACCCAGTTCCCCGACGGCCATGAACCGCTTACTTTCACCAAACAACTCGCACAATCCATCTTAGACGCTCAGCACCACCCCACGGGTTATCTCTTCAACGACCTCGCGGAAACCCCCGGCTCCCGTAACAGCACCCGGGTATCCAGCCCTGTCGCCTCTCGCACTCCGGAAGCTCCCACCCCTGCTCCCATTCCCCCTGTCGTGATCCAGACTGGCTCCGTCCAGGTTTACCCAAACGGCCCAGAACCAGTACCGCGAACCGCCGCACCCCCTACCACAGCCGCAGCCGCAGCCCCCGCCCCCGCGATAATCGCACCAATTCCAAGACCCCCCCCCCGAGACCCCGAAATCCTCCTAACCCCGGAGGAGCAAGCAGATACAAATGAAATCCACTACTACGAGAAGGAGCTCACCCGCCAGCGTGAACTCATCAACGCGCTACTCGCCTCCCCCGGCATCCGCGTGACCGGAGACAAAATCTCGGATCCGCCAACCTTCGACGGGTCCAACAGGGAGGACCTCCGCCGCTTTGTCTCTTTGGTTCGCATCAAGTTGGTAAGCGACGAGCTACGCTTCCCAACCCCTCATAAACGGATTTCTTATGCCATGGGCCGCCTCCGCGGACGCGCCTTGGATCAGATTCTTCCTTATATCAAGGAAAATGGCAACCGCTGGGAACTCAACGACGTCGAGGACGTCATTAAAATTTTACAGCGTACCTTTGGAGACCCGGACGAGCGCGCAACGGCTCGTTTCAAACTACAAAATCTCCGACAAAACAACCGCGAATTTTCGGACTATTATGCAGAGTTTTCCCGCCTAGTCGGCAGAGTTAGGCTGGGACGAAGCCGCCACCATGGATGCCCTGCGTAACGGCCTGTCCCTCGAGCTGCACGAAAAGTTGGTTGGCGCCCCGCCCACCACCACGATGCACGAATTTGTTGACCAGTGCCAAAAATTGGACTCCCAATTGAGAGCACTTGAGAACCTCCGCAAGCTGCGTACCAACCGCGGCCAAGTTAAACCCACTACCCCCGCCACCCCCGTCACCAGTCGCCCCACCCCCGCTACCCAAGCCACCACCGCCTCCTCCAGCAAGCAAACCCCTGCCCAGGGACCCCGTCAAAAACTGTCGGCACAGGAGCGCGCGACCTGCCTGTCAGAAGGACGTTGCCTCTACTGCGGTGGCCTCGGCCACATGGCTGCGTCGTGCCCCGCCAAGACGAATGTTAAAGTGGCGAGCGTGGAATTATTGGATACTGAAGAAGAGGTGTCGGGAAAAGAATAAACCAGCTGCAAGAAGATGGCTCTGCCGCTGGTGGGAATATTATTGCTGATACATTGCTATTATCGGGCGCAAGTTTTACTGGAAAGTTAGAATGCAAACACCTTGTTCTCTCCTGTTCCTTGTTTTCCAATAACCGCTCCGTGAAAACAGTAGCGCTCGTTGACTGCGGCGCCACTGGTATCGCCTTTGTTGACCGCAATTTCGCCCGCCATCACAAACTCCCCCTAACCCCCCTATCCACCGCCCGAACGGTCGAAGTTATCGACGGCCGCCCCATATCCTCAGGAAAAATCACGCACCTCGCCCAAGTAGAGTGCACCATCAACGGTCACTCGGAAATCCTTCCCATGTTTGTCACCAAGCTGGGTCACTACCCGGTGGTGTTGGGTATCCCCTGGTTGAAGAAACACGATGTAACAATAAGCTTCAGTTCCAACACTGTAAGCTTCGACTCCCAATACTGCCTAAGGAACTGCACCCCGTTGCCTGTAAGCACAACCGGTGTCGAGGTCCTGGACTCGAGGCCCCCTCCCGCTGTCCACGAGCCCGACACAAACCCCATGACGGAGTTAGAAGACTCGGTCCCCGACCCCCCGGAAGAACCCCCAATAGCGATCTCAAGTCTAACCATCTCCGACTTCAAAGAAATGGTAGAAGACGAAAGCCTGACAGTGTTCTCGCTATCGTTGGACGAGATCACCGTCGCCCTACAAGACAAGCCCCCCCTCACGGATGACGAACTGAAAGACATGATCCCCGAAGAGTATCATGACTACCTCGATTTATTCAAGGAGGTCAACGCGAAGGAACTCCCCCCGCACCGACCCTACGACCACAAGATCCCACTGAAAGAGGGATTCGTCCCCCCCTTTGGCCCGCTATACTCGCTGTCACGCAACGAGTTGCAGACGCTGAAAACGTGGCTCGATGAAAATTTGGAGAAAGGATTTATACAACGCTCCCAATCACCAGCCGCCTCGCCGATATTATTCGTGAAAAAATCAGACGGATCCCTACGCCTGTGTGTCGACTACCGGAGACTGAATGAAGGTACCGAGAAGAACCGGTACCCGCTGCCATTGATACAGGAAACGATGATGAATCTTTCCAAAGCTCAATACTTTACGACCCTTGATGTCCGCAGCGCTTATAACCTCATCAGAATGGCAGAGGGCGAAGAATGGAAGACGGCCTTCCGCACAAGGTACGGCCTGTTTGAATCGAAAGTGATGCCCTTTGGGCTCACCAACGCGCCTGCCGATTTCCAGGCATTTATAAATGATGTCCTGAGACCATACCTAGACCAGTTTTGTACGGCATACTTGGACGATATCCTTGTATTCTCCGAAACAAAGCCCGATCACACCGCACACGTCCGAAAGATCTTGGAACGACTCAAACAAGAAAAACTGCACTTAAAGCCAGAGAAGTGTAAGTTTGCTAAGGCAGAAGTACAGTACCTGGGCTACAACATCGGCCGCGACGGCGCGCGCATGATGGATTCCAAAGTAGCCACAGTGAGAGATTGGAAGGAACCAACCAATTTGAAACAGGTCCAAGAATTCCTAGGCTTCGCGAATTTCTACCGAAGATTTATCAAAGACTACTCAAAAGTGGTCTCCCCAGCTGACGGCGCTGACCAAAAAGAAAGATGGTAAAGCAATCCCCTTTATCTGGGGTAAAGATCAGCAGAGCGCCTTCGACCGACTGAAGGACGCATTTACATCAGCACCTATTCTCAAGCACTTCGACTACGAGAAACCGATTGTAGTAGAAACAGACGCATCTGACTATGTGTCTGCTGGAGTCTTATCACAATACGACGACGATAACGTGTTACACCCCATCGCATTTTATTCCAAGAAGCATTCCCCGGCAGAATGTAACTACGAAATCTATGACAAAGAACTACTGGCAATAGTTCGTTGTTTCGAGGAATGGCGTCCCCACTTGGAGGGCTCCGCCTTCCCTATAAAAGTATTGACAGATCACAAGAATCTCGAATACTTTATGACGACAAAGCTACTGAACAGACGACAAGCACGCTGGTCCGAGTTCCTGTCTCGGTTCAACTTTGTGATCACCTATCGACCGGGAACGTTGGGAGGAAAACCGGACGCCCTGACAAGACGAGCCGCCGACCTCCCGGAAGAGGGAGACGAACGCATACTGGCGAACCAGCAAGCTGTTCTAAAGCCACAAAACTTTCAGTTATGCATGACCCCGCCCATGAAACTCACACCTTCCGAAGTAGACCTCCTGTTCACAGAGGGCTACAAGACAGATTCATTCCCCAACCGAGTGCTGGGAATGCTGGAAGACGGTACACAAATCTGTAAGGACATATCACTCGCCGATTGCTCCGTGTTGGAAAACAGATTGTACTACCGAGACTGCCTCTATGTCCCCGCGCTGGATAAACTACGATTGAAACTACTACAAGATCACCACGACCCCCCCACCATGGGACACCCGGGCCGTGCAAAGACTTTCGAACTCCTCGCCAGGAATTATTACTGGCCCTCGATGAGAAAAGATGTGGACCAATTCGTCCGAAATTGCCACACTTGTAAAAGAACAAAAGCTACCCGCCACGCACCCTATGGAACTTTGAAGCCCCTACCGGTCCCGCACCACCCTTGGCAGAATATATCTGTGGACTTTGTCACTGGACTACCGACATCAGAAGGCTTCGACGCAATATGTGCGATCGTTTGCCGACTCACGAAACAGCGGCACTTGGTGCCCTGTCACTCCACGATAGACGCAGAAGGCTTCGCGCAACTCTTCCTGGAAAACGTATTCAAACTACACGGCCTGCCAGACCCAGTAGTGTCCGACCGCGGTCCACAATTTGTGGCCCACTTCTGGAAACACCTGGCAAATTGCATGGGTATCGAAATTGCCACGAGTACGGCCTTCCATCCCCAAACCGACGGCCAAACAGAGAGAATTAACGCCGTTACGGAGCAATATCTCCGCGCATACGTCTGTTATTTACAAGACGATTGGAAAAAATTTTTACCACTGGCAGAATTTGCTGCAAATAACCAAGTATCGGATACAACGTCGCTGTCTCCGTTCTACGCTATATACGGCCGACACCCCAAATGCTCGTTCGAACTGGAAATCAGGACAGATAATCCTGAAGAAGTGAAAGCGAACGAGGTAGCGGAAAGGATGTCACACATCCATGACGTCTTACGTTCGGAAATGAAATACGCCCAAGCCCGCCACATAATAGCCGCCGACAATTCCCGACTCCCCGCGCCGGTCTTCAAACCAGGAGACCTAGTATGGCTGGACGCCCGCAACCTCAGAACCCGCCGCCCCTCAAAGAAACTGGAAAACAAACACCTAGGCCCCTTCACCGTGTTACGACCCATTGGATCCCACGCCTATGAATTGGATATACCGGAAACAATGAAACATCATAGAACCTTCCCCGTGTCCCTACTAAACCCAGCCCCTTCGGACCCTCTCCCTGGCCAGATTATCCCACCGCCCCTACCGGTAGTAGTAGACGGCGAAGAAGAATGGTTCGTGGATGAAATTCTGGATAGCCGATGGTCAAGAGGAAACCTGCAGTACCTCGTCAAGTGGACCGGCCATGACTCTCCAACCTGGGAACCGGAAACGAACCTATCCGAAACTGAGGCCGCTGAGAAATTCCATCAGTTATACCCAGACAAACCTTCTCCTCTCGTAGGAACTCGAGCCTAACGGGGGGGTACTGTCACGGCACACGGCTGACGAGCCGTTGTGTTGTTGCGTCATCATTGTGTTGTCGTGGTTGTTGATTGACATCGTGCCGTTGTCTTGCCGTGTTGTGTTGTGTTGTTGTGTTGTTGTGTGTGCCGTGCCATTGTGACTGAGAGACTGATTGATGATGGATGACGTACCACGAGCTGGAGAGCTGTGGCGTCGCAGGTGAATTGATGGAGAACGGAAGCTCATGTAGCGATGATTGTATGACGGCCCAGCAAGAGTGCTGGCCGCCCCTTTGTACATAAGGAGGCTTGCCTCCCCGTTGTCGAGTTCTCCATCGAACGTCTTGTGTCTTTCCCTTGCTCCTAATAAAGACTTCTTCTTCCAGTCCTACGTCACTCTTGTCCTTGTCCCTGTTCCTGTTTCGTGTGCCGTCCGTCTGACGAGCACTTCGGTCCTTGTTCTGCCGTTCCCCGTTCCGGAACCCGCCTAGTCCCTCTTGCCGGTAGTGTTCAGTGTGTTCTTTGAACGTCCGTTCCTAGTTCCCTGACAAGTGTTGTGGAGGAATAGCAAAGCGGCGGAGGGAGGTCGATTATGTGAATAGCTGAGTGTTGTGGAGGAATAGCAAAGCGGCGGTTGTGAATAGCTGAGTGTTGTGGAGGAATAGCAAAGTGGCGGTTGTGAATAGCTGAGTGTTGTGGAGGGAGGTCGATGATTGTGAATAGCTGAGTGTTGTGGAGGAATAGCAAAGTGGCGGAGGGAGGTCGATGATTGTGAATAGCTGAGTGTTGTGGAGGAATAGCAAAGCGGCAGAGGGAGGTCGATGATTGTGAATAGCTGAGTATTGTGAAGGAATAGCTGCGGGGGGGGGGGGGGGGGTTGGTGTAATAATTAGGCGCGGGAAATAAAAAAAAAGATTACAAATTAAAAGAACAAGGCAGCTCGAGATTTCCTGCTGTGTTTAAGCGCCTCGCGGGGTTCTTCAGATTGATGATACAATCCCGCGAGGCGTTTAAACATACGACGTTGCGCGCCAGCAAAACAGGATTAAAAATCTTGAGCTACGTAACTCTGTGTGTTTAAACGCCTCGCGGGATTATTCAGATTTTTAATCCTGTTTTGCTAGGTGTGTTTAAACGCCTCGCGGGATTATTCAGATCGATGATACAATCCCGCAAGGCGTTTAAACATACGACGTTGCGCGCCAGCAAAACAGGATTAAAAATCTTGAGCTACGTAACGCTGTGTGTTTAAACGCCTCGCGGGATTATTCAGATTTTTATTCCTCTTTTGCTGGGTGTGTTTAAACGCCTCGCGGGATTATTCAGATTGATGATACAATCACGCGAGGCGTTTAAACATACGACGTTGCGCGCCAGCAAAACAGGATTAAAAATCTTGAGCTACGTAACTCTGTGTGTTTAAACGCCTCGCGGGATTATTCAGATTTTTAATCCTGTTCTGCTGGGTGTGTTTGAACGCCTCGCGGGATTATTCAGATTGATGATACAATCCCGCAAGGCGTTTAAACATACGACGTTGCGCGCCAGCAAAACAGGATTAGAAATCTTGAGCTACGTAACGCTGTGTGTTTAAACGCCTCGCGGGATTATTCAGATTTTTAATCCTGTTTTGCTGGGTGTGTTTAAACGCCTCGCGGGATTATTCAGATTGATGATACAATCCCGCGAGGCGTTTAAACATACGACGTTGCGCGCCAGCAAAACAGGATTAAAAATCTGAATAATCCCGCGAGGCGCTTAAACACAGCAGGAAATTTGGTGATACCTAGCGTTGTGTGTTTAAACGCCTCGGGGGATTATTCAAATTGTTAATCCTGTTTTGCTGGCGCGCAACGTCGTATGTTTGAACGTTCATTTAGCTAAGTGCGCGTGTCTGCGGGGCGCGCATTGCGGCAACCGATCAGGCTGCTGCGCGCCAGTCAGCACTACAGCCCCTTGGTGGATCACATGCGCTGCGCACTACGGCCGTTGCCAAGGTAGCAGTTGCCAAGACGTTGGCTGCCAAGATGCCTGTTCCTGAAACGGTCGTTGCCAAGGCGGCCATTGCCAAAGCGGCTGTTGCCGAGGTGACCTTTCCCAAACTGGCTGTTGCCAAGGCGGATGTCTCCGAAGTGGCTGTTGCCCAGGCGGCCCCAACCAAATCGGCTGTTCCCAAGGCGGCCCCACCCAAATCGGCTGTTGCCAAGGCCTTCATTGCCGAGGCTATGCTGTTCCCCCGTCGCACAACCAGCGGCCAAATGGGCCAAAAGCATCTTGGCGGAGCGGGGTACAAAATGGAAATTTTCCACCGCCCCACCGTCTTTTCCTTCTTTCTTACATCACCATCGTGAAGTACGTAGTTTTTCCTGTAATTTCAATTTTTTTCTGTGCCGTTTGTTCCCCTCTCCTTTCCATTCCCTTGTTTCACCCATTCCGGTCCTTCCAACCCCCCCCCCCCCCACCCCCCACTCCGGCGGCCCCAATTCCTACCCACGTGTCCCATCCGACTCTTTGTCCGCCCTCCAACGCGCTCATCGCTGTGACATAAATCGTAACCTTAAATATCAACCCTGCTTGTGAAACAAAATTTTGCGTAGTCTTTGCTTTTTGAAACTCGGTCACACAACCGTGTGAATACGCGTCTCCTGAGCATTATCTTCCCGTATCTACATTCTCCTTGGTGAGCCAAGGGGGCGGGTTGCAGAATAATAATTTCGTGCGCGAAGTTTTTGTGCTGCATTTTCTTGCAATTAGCGATTTTTGCGTATTGTGGCAATTGATCACCGCATACTGCGCGTCGCCATGTGCTCTAGTATTCAGATGAATATTGTCACGTACGCGAAGTTTGTTCAAAGAAGCATCAATAACATCATGCACGTAAACACAGCGACTTGTCAAATCACAGGGACGCTCAACCGCGTGAAAATCGGTGTGAAATTAAGAATATTTGGAACAATGTTGACTTGTTTTTGAATTTGTTTTGTTTTTGAATTTAAAATGCTACGTGTATCATGTACAAGGCACTCTGCGCAGAGCCAAATTTGTTAATGATCACAGCATGAGTTGAAATTCATTCAATCTATAGAAACAAATTCATATTCAAATCAACATTGCAATGCCTCCCTCCTGTCGCGTCCACCCGACGACATTCAGCGCGCTGCGTGAAGAACGCGTCTTGTTACATCAGAACGCGTCTTGTAACATCACGTGATTGATTCAGCGCGCTGCGTGAAGAACGCGTCTTGTGACATCAGAACGCGTCTTGTAAAGTCACGTGATTGATACGGCTCCCAGCGCGGTCCCGAACCCAGTGACGCCGAGCCCGAGTCACATCGCGCCACCTGCATCGCGCAGCAACCGCTCCGTGCCGACTCGGGTTTTGTCCCGACTAATCACGTGCGCTGGGTGCCATGGCTCGGCAGCTCCTCCGTGCCGACTCGGGGTCGCTTCCGAGTAATCACGTGCGCTGGGTGCCATGGCTCGGTAGCTCCTCCGTGCCGACTCGCGGTCACTTCCGACCAATCACGTGCGCTGGGTGCCGGGGCTCGGCAGCTCCTCCGTGCCGACCCGGGTTCAGTCCCGATCAATCACGTGCGCATGCGCCAAGTGCCGCGCGTGAAACCTGCTGCAGCGCCCGCATTGCGGCAACCGAAATTAATCTTGTTTTGCTGGGTGTGTTTAAACGCCTCGCGGGATTGTATCAACAATCTGAATAATCCCGGGAGGCGTTTAAACACACCCAGCAAAACAGGATTAAAAATCTTAATAATCCCGCGAGGCGTTTAAACACACAACGTTACGTAGCTCAAAATTTCCTGCTGTGTTTAAGCGCCTCGCGGGATTATTCAGATTTTTAATCCTGTTTTGCTGGCGCGCAACGTCGGTTGTTTAAACGCCTCGCGGGATTGTATCATCAATCTGAATAATCCCGCGAGGCGTTTAAACACACCCAGCAAAACAGGATTAAAAATCTGAATAATCCCGCGAGGCGTTTAAGCACCCAGCGTTACGTAGCTCAAGATTTTTAATCCTGTTTTGCTGGCGCGCAACGTCGTATGTTTAAACGCCTCGCGGGATTGTATCATCAATCTGAATAATCCCGCGAGGCGTTTAAACACACCCAGCAAAACAGGATTAAAAATCTGAATAATCCCGCGAGGCGTTTAAGCACACAGCGTTACATAGCTCAAGATTTTTAATCCTGTTTTGCTGGCGCGCAACGTCGTATGTTTAAACGCCTCGCGGGATTGTATCATCAATCTGAATAATCCCGCGAGGCGTTTAAACACACCCAGCAAAACAGGATTAAAAATCTGAATAATCCCGCGAGGCTTTTAAGCACACAGCGTTACGTAGCTCAAGATTCTTAATCCTGTTTTGCTGGCGCGCAACGTGGTATGTTTAAACGCCTCGCGGGATTGTATCATCAATCTGAATAATCCCGCGAGGCGTTTAAACACACCCAGCACAACAGGATTAAAAATCTGAATAATCCCGCGAGGCGTTTAAGCACACAGCGTTACGTAGCTCAAGATTTTTAATCCTGTTTTGCTGGCACGCAACGTCGTATGTTTAAACGCCTCGCGGGATTGTCTCATCAATCTGAAGAACCCCGCGAGGCGCTTAAACACAGCAGAAAATCTCGAGCTGCCTTGTTCTTTTAATTTGTAATCTTTTTTTTTATTTCCCGCGCCTAATTATTACACCAACCCCCCCCCCCCCCCCCCCCGCAGCTATTCCTTCACAATACTCAGCTATTCACAATCATCGACCTCCCTCCGCCGCTTTGCTATTCCTCCACAACACTCAGCTATTCACAATCATCGACCTCCCTCCACAACACTCAGCTATTCACAACCGCCGCTTTGCTATTCTTCCACAACACTCAGCTATTCACAATCATCGACCTCCCTCCGCCGCTTTGCTATTCCTCCACAACACTCAGCTATTCACAATCATCGACCTCCCTCCACAACACTCAGCTATTCACAACCGCCGCTTTGCTATTCCTCCACAACACTCAGCTATTCACAATCATCGACCTCTCTCCGCCGCTTTGCTATTCCTCCACAACACTCAGCTATTCACAATCATCGACCTCCCTCCACAACACTCAGCTATTCACAACCACCGCTTTGCTATTCCTCCACAACACTCAGCTATTCACATAATCGACCTCCCTCCGCCGCTTTGCTATTCCTCCACAACACTCAGCTATTCACAACTTTCGACCTCCCTCCACAACACTCAGCTATTGACAACCGCCGCTTTGCTATTCCTCCACAACACTCAGCTATTCACAATCATCGACCTCCCTCCGCCGCTTTGCTATTCCTCCACAACACTCAGCTATTCACAACTTTCGACCTCCCTCCACAACACTCAGCTATTCACAACCGCCGCTTTGCTAAATTAATCTTGTTTTGCTGGGTGTGTTTAAACGCCTCGCGGGATTGTATCAACAATCTGAATAATCCCGGGAGGCGTTTAAACACACCCAGCAAAACAGGATTAAAAATCTTAATAATCCCGCGAGGCGTTTAAACACACCCAGCAAAACAAGATTAATTTAGCAAAGCGGCGGTTGTGAATAGCTGAG
>JAJJXM010000215.1:0-12822 GCA_024516155.1 Pyronema omphalodes | reverse complement strand
TGCTACATTTTCTAACTTTTCTTTACACTATGTTTCCTTTGTATCACGAAGACGAAACGGGAGAGGAGAGATGGGAAGTCAAGGAGCCGTGGGATGGGTTGTGTTTCTTCTGTATTTTCTCATTTCCTTTGTTTTCCTTTACTTTTCTTATTATTATCAGAGTTTCAGGCGGTAGAAAACTGGGAAGGATGGAGGAAGATACTGGAGCAAACAGGGGCTCACGGACACAACGACGAGATGGACAGACACAGACAGAAAGACAGAGGCGACTACTGCCAGAAACTTAGATAGACCGCTCTGGGGCGTACCCAGTGGCCATTGGAGTCACACCCGATGGTCAGCATTGTACCTTAAAGTAGTACCCCGCCATAACCTTACGGTGCAAGCGTGTATGACAAATAAATAAATAAATAAATAATCCCCAATCCACAAGACCGTCATCAACGGCGACTAGACGTACTCATCCCCCCATTCCTAGGAGAACCCAGCCTCAAACTCCTAGCCACACTTCCAACACTCATCGGACCTGAGGATCTCGAACTACCCGCCATGCTACTCATAGGCATCAACGATCTCGCCGTTCCCGCCATGCTACTCACAGGTCTCAACGATCTCGCCGTACCTGGCATACTACTCTTCGGCATCATCGACCTTGCCGAACCCGCCATACTACTAATAGGTCTTAACGTTTTCGCCATCCCGGCACTCGAGGAGATAGGTTTCAACGATCTCGCGGTACCCGCAGCCTTCGACATAGGTCTTGCAGTAAGACGCAGATCTAATGGATGGCGATAACCCGGTTGAACCACAGATTGCTGAACCGGGCATTGATCGTGGGTGGGGACATGCCGCGATAATGGTTGCTGCGCTGTAGCCGCTTGGTTGCGGTTCGACGCTGCAGGCATTGCCGTGGCGGGAGATTGCTGAGACGGGGGGGATGGCGGTGCCGATGGTTCGGATCCCGGTGGTCGAGGCACGACCGGATGGTGCCCCGGATTGCTTGTAGAGGAGTAGACTATCGGGAGCTTTGGAGATACGGGATGAACCGGGGGTAGAACGGATGGACCCGGCGCGCATAGAGGGGGCGGTTGATCCGGCTCGTGATGCCGCTCGGCTTGAGCCTGGTCATGAGGACGCTGCCCCTGTCACCCGCATTAGTTTGGAACTGCACTGGATCAGGTCTAAGATAACTTTAATTCGACAGCGTTTCAAAGGTCTTCGAGAATGTAAAGATCCCTAACCCTCCATTATCGATACGACTAAGCAGGCAACAGCATGCGATTGTTGGTCTGGGATACGACTTGATTAGCAAGAGATTGTTCGGCATTCTTGGTCGGATACTGTACCAGGTGAAATCGAGGGTAGGTGGAGTGGGAGATCTCTCATGAATATGTCAATGAAAATACCATTAGACAAGGGATTTCAACTGATCTTGACATAATTTTAGAATGATATATCCTGGTTGAATACGATGTACCCGCATTTTGCAGCAATATACAGAGGTCTGTTATGAAATAATTGATGCGGCATAAGTTGCACATATCATGCATGTATGGAGATGTGCTTGTCATTTTTTTTGTTTCGTTAATTTTGGCATACTTTCACGTTGTATAACACCGCTAACTACTCCAACATGGGTACTGTTAATTACATGCAATCACTTCATAACAGACTTCTGCATATTGCTCTAAAATGTGAATAAAACGCATTTCAACAAGATCTCATACAGGAAGTGTTGCCATGAGCATTTGAATAACCTCTTTCATTGCTATCCTCGTTCTTATTTCTCTAATGAGTTCTTGAAATGCCTGTAGAATATTCAGTTGCACGACTTTATTCACGACACCAAACAGAAGCCAAAACACCGTAGCATTTCCAAACTCTCCCGCCACTTTCAAGTGCATGGCATCTCCTTCTTCATCAAACCTATGAGTGGATTTCAAGTATTTCATAAAAGCTTCGCAAATTGGATCAGTGATTAAATATAAGGGATCCGCCTCTTGTAGTGCCGTTAAATTCTCCAACAGGTGCACGTAACAATTCAACGCGTCCCGATAAGCAGCTAGCGTTGCAGTTAAATAATCACCGTTACGAAGATCAATGGCCATTTCGCCATGCCAGTCGAATACTGCAGATATAGATCGTAGGGTGTTGTAGGTTTCATCGTTCGGATTATGTTGATACAGCATAGAAATATGATACCCATAGATGCATTCCCTCGGCGTGGTACATTTGGTGGATGAGTCGTCATCGGTGAATAGGTTGTCATCGGTGAATAGGTTGTCGTCGGTGAATAGGTTGTCATCGTTGGATAAGTTATCGTTGGTGGATAAGTTGCCATTGTCGGTTGAGGTATTGGAGGTGGCCAGGTTGCTGTTCCTGGGCGAGTTATCGTTGGTGACAGAGCTGTCGTTGACAGGTGGATTGCGATGGGCAGATGACATGCCGTTAAGGGACGTGTCTCTGTTTGGCATGCCAGGTGAATGCATTTTGGGAACAGAATGGGAGCAAAATCTTCGAGGAACCGAATGTGAGAGACTGAGGATGGAAGATGGCGAAAATATGGGGAATGTTTCAGTTATGTAGGTAGCGGACCTCCCTTGATTAGTGCCGTTTCAGCCAACAATTTATGTGTCTAATAAAGTATGTAATGTAAGCCTTCAACTACATACATAACCAGAAGCTCCATCACATTTGCACATTGCGTTATGTGTTATGTCCAGCAGCTTAATTATTTCATTTTTATCATATTATAACTTTGCCAACAGCGAAATTTTACGACTCCAAGAGTGCTGGAGGGGGGGATGAGCGGGGGGTTGAAGTAGTAAAGAAGAGCACAGCATTGTCCCATGATCCGTTGAAATTAGAGATTTTTGCCGGTGTCCGCGGAATATATAATCTTGATTCTGTGTGATTTATGGAAGGCGCATGATGGATACCCGGAAGGCATGGTGCTTCACGGAGGAATTGCGCCAAGTGTTGCTACTGACCAATTCCTTGCCGTTTGGAAGTTTACCGTCATCCCACATTTCTTACGCAACAACTTATCGATGATCGATTTCTTGCTTCACAAACCACCACCTCTTCACTCCATGATCCTGTCGACAAAGCTCACCCACAACTGCGGAGTTACGGCAGTGATCAAGTAACGTATGTAGAATAATATAACTACAATTACATGAGCAACCTACGCATAGCCTATGCATGCGTTGCAGTTTTTGTTTTCTCCAAATTGTGCGTTTCTTTTCTTGGTGGGCACTCAAGACCTCAAATAATACACGAAGTGGACACCTATTGCTTCTGGTGATGCGGAAACCATTGAACTGCGTGCTGTCAAGTGTTGAAAACGTAAGTATTTTCAGTTCAAACGTATTTCCACCAGTCTCAAGATTGACCCGGTGACAGGACGAATATTGCAATTGAAACTAATCAAAATAATCGACAAAAATTGACAAAAATTGACATTCATCGACCTTCCAATGCATCCAATCTTTGTTTAATCCAACTTCCTCAGCGGCACTGTAATTTGATGTCTACTTTGAGTCCTTGAGAAAAAAAAAAGTAATTTGATATTGCAGTTCAGCAAGGGTTTCATGCTGTTACGCTAGTGCCTGTGTGTGGCATGTATGTTGCATTTTATTTATTTATTTATTTATTTGTCATACACGCTTGCAACCGTAAGGTTATGGCGGGTACTACTTTAAGGTACAATGCTGACCATCGGGAGTGACTCCAATGGCCACTGGGTACGCCCCAGAGCGGTCTATCTAAGTTTCTGGCAGTAGTCGCCTCTGTCTTTCTGTCTGTGTCTGTCCATCTCGTCGTTGTGTCCGTGAGCCCTGTTTGCTCCAGTATCTTTCCTCCATCCTTCCCCAGTTTCTACCGCCTGAAACTCTGATAATAATAAGAAAAGTAAAGGAAAACAAAGGAAATGAGAAAATACAGAAACACACCCATCCCCGGCTCCTTGACTTTCCCATCTCTCCTCTCCCTTTTCGTCATTCGTGATACAAAGGAAAACATAGTGTAAAAGAAAAGTTAGAAAATGTAGCAAATCCTCCCTTCTTCGAATCCATCTTTGTCCTGTCTTATCGACAGTTTGCTTCTGGTTTAAATACATTCTGGTGTTTTTTCTTCTCGTTTTTTTTTTTTTTTTTTTTTTTTACAGGTGTTCTTCATCAGGGTCAGTTAACGTACCCCAATCTGCCATTGTGAATCTGTGTTCTGGTGAGTGTCTCTCCGCTACAGGGGTACTTAACTGTGTGTGTGCCCATTCCGCAGTTGCGAGCTTCGTGTCAGAGATAATAGTGGTCAGGGCTTGAATTCCGTGTGGCGTGTGGAGGATCATCTTGAGTTGTAGTTGTCGGTGCCGTGGTAGTTTAAGTTGGTGGCGGAGGTTAATACGGTGGGAGGTAAATTTGGGGCAGGCCAGGATCAGGTGGCGTGGGGTTTGAGGTGGGTGGAGGGGGCATGTGCATGAGCGGGAGGGGTATTGTTCGGAGGGGGGGTGTGCCAGGCTGTTGAGAAAGTAACCATGTCCTGTTCGGAGGCCCAGTATCGCCGTGGATATCTTTCGGGGCACTGATGTGTACGCTTCATCAAGCTTCCGCTTGAATGGTGCATCGTATGTCTTTGGGCGGGTGGATGAGGTGTACCAGGTGACCCAATCATGGATGTGAGCTTCATGGATGCGGCGTCGCAGCCATGACAGGGAGATTGTCGAGTTCGGTAGGGGGTTTCTTTCAGTTGCCAATTTTGCCAGGCGGTCTGCTTCATCGTTTCCTGCAATGTCGGTATGGCCTGGTACCCAGTGAAGGTGCACTGTGGAGTTGGTTCGTGTGAGGAGGGTTTGACAGGTGTGGTGGATGATGCCGGCAGTTTCCCGTCCTGGGCCTGGCGAGAGGTGAGAGGAGCGGATGATGGCTGCCTGGTTGTCGGTGAAGATGTGTATCTGGCGGTTGTGGAGGTGGAGGCGTCGAAGGTGTGTGGCGCAGGAGAGTAGGCTTTCTGAGATGGCTTGTAGTTCCGCGTCAAAGACTTCGTTTGTGTCGGACATGGGGATAAGGGCCTGTATTTGTTTGTCGAGGCCGTAGGGAATGAAAAAGCTAGCTCCGGTTCTGTCATTGAGTTGGGAGCCATCCGTGTATACCACGATTGCGTTGGGTGTTGTTCTGAGGGAGTGTAGGAGTGCAAGGTGTTCAGTAGCTGCGTCCTCCTTCTCGCTCGTGGAGATGGTTGTTGTCAGAGGGGGTGGTTTCCATATTGAGGGGTCTGGTTGTGCCGTGTTCTCAACTGTGCTAGTGGGGGATAGCCATGGTCTCATCAGAGTGAGGATGCTTGTGAGACGGGACGGGGGGCGCGTGTGACCATGCCAGTCACAGCATGTATGTTGCATGGGTGGAGGTGATTTTCTTGATTTGCACCGAAAATGGGTGCATCCGCGCTGTGTAATACCACCAACCTGTACATCTTGTGACGTTTATTTTCGCCCATAAACTTGGCAGACAGTTTGTAAAGAAGACCGCTCGATTTTACACCGATTCATAGGCACCAATCTTCGGCGTCTTTGCTCGGTCCGGACGCCTCACAAAGGTAATGGACCATTCGTACGGCTCACAATGAAAGCTCACGGTATTCAATGCCCCAACCTGTTCAAACCTCAGCATCTCGCATAGAATTTCATTCTTTTGTCATTCTCTCTCAAAGATTGAACATGACAGATGATGGAAAGCATATCAAGTTGAGGATGTATGTACTGCATACTATCCCGACATCACGCCTAACACTTAACTGCAAACATGGTAGTTGACCATTAACCTCCATCCGTTGCAAATAAATACACCTATACATCCACCTATACGAAACCCGGGATTTTCAAAACGCAGCCTTTCTCACCTATCTTCCTGAATAATAAGGCCATCGCAGACAGAGAGTCCTACAAAGATGTACAACAATCAATATCCCCCCGATCGACGGAATGCTCCTCCTGATCGAGGTCCCAGCAGAGATTCTCGCCGTATCCGGGATACTGGCTCGCTATATCGCCCTTTCCAGACTCAGGAATCAGCGGCTTATTCTGGCAATTCTGAACCTGGTACCTATAACCAACAGTACATGTCCAGCTCGGACGGGATGTACAACGACCAGTTTATGCCCAACCCAGCTGAGACATACAGTCAACAGTATATGCACAACCCAGCTGAGACATACAATCAACAGTATATGCACAACCAAGCTGAGACGACTGACAGGAACACACCCCGAGTTCGACCCCCCCCCCCAGCTATCTCAACAACCACCCGGAAATCATCAGATTTTCGAGCGGATTCTTGAATAGCGCACTCGATTTACCTACCCGAAGCCTCTACAGACCCGGCACGCTCTTTTTCGTCGCGCAAGCGAGGTGAAAGAGAATCACGGCCCCTGAAGACGCCCCTCGGCATAGGCACAACGCGACCCCACCACAACCACAAAACAACAACCACTCGCTCGAACTCGTCCTCTCTTCTCTTCCCTTTAAAATCTATCGCTCACTCGATCTCCCCTCCTAACTCCTTCGCGGCGACATGGCCCCACGCTCTGCTGCCCCCCGCAAAAAAACCTCTTCCCCCCGACAAAATCAGCACGCCGAGCCTTAGCGCGAGCCAACACGCTAGCGCAGAGCCGCACTCCCAAGCAACCACACTTGACGACATGAACCTCGACACCGACACTGACGTCAGTGACGAAGAAACCGCGTCGCCTACACCAACCCCAGCTCGCCGCCCCTCCACCCCGCCGCAACCCACCCCTCAACACCAACCGCCTGCCCCAACTGCACCCAGAACTGGACACACAATCCACGTACGCAACATCCAAGACTTCCCAACCCTTCCGGCAAAACGCTCTGCACCGTCCACCACCACTTCAACTGAAACTCCTCTCGTCTACGAACACGGCATCCAGGCCTCCTTGCGCACACTCGGCAATGAAACAGCGGTCCCCCAACACACCAGCATCGCAGACCTCACAGCAATCGACCGAGTTATGGCCACAGTAACCGCACACGCTGATGCTGCACGCCTCAACGACCACCGTACCACCCAACGCCTCAATAAAGCATTCAGCATCATGGACCGCGATAGAGCAACACTACGCAAGATCGAAGAAATGCTCCGCAAGCTCCTGCCCTCCCATGATATTCCTGACTCTGCCGACCCCGCCCCTGACACCGACCCCCTGCCTCCTGCCCAAACCGACGATCTGGTCACCTACTGGAAGACCCGTTGTTTCGCTGCTGAAGAAGCACTAGCTAAACACAATATCGCCGCCCCCCCCGCTATCCCCTTCCCCGTCCCCCAAGGAACTGCTGCCTGGACAGAACCAAATATCCCCAGAAAGCTCTTCAGCTCTGTTACCCAGACTGTCGCCACCCAGAAGTCCAAGACCCCCTCTCAACCCAAAAAGCCATCACCAAAACCTGCCGTCCCCCGCCCTGTTACTGTTTCCATCCCCTGCCCAGACCCAGAAAAACTCACACATGATGTCAATGCCCACCTCGGTACTGCTACCAACCGTGCACTCCGGGAGGCAGATGCCCCTGACCACATGTCTGTTGTTACGGTGCGCCGCAACCAGCTTGGAAACCTCACCCTTACGTTCTCCCCCAAAACCACTACTGAAGAAGTTACTGCCCACCTCAACACCCTCCAGGAGGCTGCCCAGTCAATCCACTACACCCTGCTTGCACCCCGCGTTGCCGAAAAGTGGTTCAAACTTACGGTACACAGCATTCCACTTGACTCCTACCCTGATAACCCTGATGGCATGCAAGCTCTCCAATCTGAGATTGAGCGCAACCATGATATCCAACTCGCCCAACCCCCCCGATACATAACCCACCCTGACAAACGCGTTGGCAAGACAGCATCAAGTGTTATGATCGCCCTTAAGACCAATGAAGACGCGCAACGGCTCAAGAGAACCAAAGTTATTGTACGCTATGAGCAGAGGAAGGTTACTGAGTATCACTCAGCTCGCCCCACCGACCAATGCCGTCGCTGCCTTAACTTTGGACACCACCACGCGGTCTGCCCCTCCATTTCCCACCCCACTTGCGCCCTTTGTGCCGGCCCACATTCCACTGACCTGCATCAATGTGCTGAATGTCCGACCAAGACTGGACGGCTATGCCCCCATGTCAGTGTTAAATGCAGAAACTGCACTGATGCCAATCAAGATGACACAGCCCACCCTGCATTCCACCCCAAATGCCCCTCCCGCCTGGAAGTCATAAGAACTGTCTGGCAAAGAACAAAAACCGCCCACAAACCCTCTGACCTACCCTCTGACACTAATATGACCACCGATGAGTAATTACAACTCTTCCGCGGCAACCCTACGAATAATATCCCACAACATTAATAGAAGCACCATAGCCCTTAACTCCCTTCTGAACTCTGCTGGCAGGACCGCAGACATCATTCTGATACAGGAAGCTGATATCAGAAATCCCATATATGCCACAACACACCCAGATTTCCTTCTCCTTATACCCCCAGCAAACAATCGGACAGTTGTCAGGACGATGGCGTACATTTCGAGACTAAACCCTCACCTACATGTTACTCCACGTCCTGACATCTGTGCGGACCCGGATCTCCAGATCCTTGAAATACACACCCCCCTTATCCCCACCTTTTACCTACTGAACATTTACAACGAATGGGAACAAGAATCCAAACAATACACCCTCCCACGCTCATTTACCCCACTTACCCTACCCCACCGCTGCGTCCTGACAGGTGATATGAATGCCCATCATACACTGTGGAACTCTCATCTCACACGGATGACACGCGCGGACGAGCTGGTATACCTGATTGAAGAAGCCGGCTGGCACCTAGCTAACACACCAGACACACCAACATACCACTACCGCAATGGCCGGGGATCCTCCGTCCTGGACCTGACACTCTCTACACCCTCCATGGCGAATGAAGTACAGAACTGGGCAGTCGATGAGGAAGCGGCAACAGGTTCAGACCATGAGGTCATCCGGTTCCAAATACAGTCGCAACACCCAGATGTTGAGCTCTCCAACCCCAAACCACGACTGAACTGGAAAAAGACCAACTGGGATGAATTTGCTACCATCCTCACACGACTCGCATCTTCCCTTCGACCCCGGTGGTCACACCTACAAGGGAATCCTACTACCAATAACCTGGACGAATGGGCCGCCTCCCTTCAACAAACCATAGCCACGGCAGCCGAACAATCTACTCCAGCCATCGAACATTCCCCCAGATCTAAACGCTGGTGGACTGACAATCTCACAACCACTAGGAAAGAAATGAACCAGGCTCAAAGGGTCTGGAAGCGCACAAGGAACCCAGATGACCACGCCCCACTTCAAAAGCAAACGCAACCACCACTTCCGGGCAGTCCGACATGCAAAAGACAGCCTATGGAAGGAGTACCTGTCTCAAGCCAAAGGAGCGGACATATGGGCTGCCTTCCGCTATACTAACCCTCGCCGCGCTCAGCTCACCCCACCAATCACTGACACAACTACCCAACCCAATGCTCTCCGCACAGACTTCGCCGGAAAAGTTCAAGCCTTTCAGGCCCTGTTCCCCCCCCCACCAGACGCCCCTCCTCAACCCCACCACAACAATAAACCCCCAATCGAATGGAACACATTCTCGGAAACCGAAGTCAAATCAGCCATCTTCACCTCAGCACCGAAGAAGGCCCCTGGCCCGGATGGGATCCCATTCCTGTGCCTACGACAAGCCTACACCACCATCCCGGAAGATTTCCACCTTCTATACGCAACCCTGGGCAGAGTTGGATATCAACCACGCTGCTGGAGACAGGCTACTACAGTGGTGATACCGAAGCCAAACAAACCTGACTACAGCTCTGTGAAGGCCTATCGCCCGATCGCGCTGCTAAACTGCATGGGAAAGATTTTAGAAAAGCTAATGGCGACACGTCTAGGACAACTAGCAGAAACACACCACATCCTCCACAGAGATCAAATTGGAGGACGACCCAAGCGATCAGCCATCGACGCAGCAATGGCCCTGACACACGACATTGAAGTTGGGCACAAAAACAAACTCATAACCTCCGCCCTCTTCCTCGACGTCAGAGGCGCATTCGACAATGTATCCGCCACACGCCTCCTCGCTACAATGACATCTCTGGGATGCCCACTTCCTACGGTATCTTGGTGCGCCTCCTTCCTCCAGGACAGGACCACGGCCTTGTCATTCGACGGACACACCGACGGACAACGAGCTACCAGAACCGGTATCCCCCAGGGATCACCCGCCTCACCAATCCTGTTCCTCCTCTACCTACGACCGCTCTTTGACAGTCTATCATCTATCCACCCCAGCATCTGGACACCCAGCTACATCGACGACGTCGCTCTAGTCACACAGGGTACATCTAGAGAATCCAACTCAAGGGCCCTTGAGAGGGCCGCAGAAACCGCCTTTGAATGGGCCCACAACAACGCAGTGGCATTCGACGACTCCAAGTCAGAACTTCTCCATTTCCACAGATCACAAAAAGACGACACCACCCCTCAAACATGCGTCAGACTTCCCAATGGCACAATAGTCCAACCAGGCACGAAAGGCGGAAAGAAAGATGTGGTCCGGTGGATTGGTATCCACTTTGATAGAAAACTTTCCTTTGTTCACCATGTAAATACTAGACTAACAGCCGCATCCAGGTCCTTTAACGCCCTAAGAAGCCTTGTGCGATATGAAACTGGTCTGTCCCCCTCCGCTACAAGAACACTTTACCGTGCATGTGTCCAGTCCAGGTCCGACTTCGGTTCAGAGATATGGTGGTCAAATCAGAAAACGCTGGAATCCAAACTACAACGACAACAGAACACCGCCCTACGAAAGATCCTTAACGCCTTCACATCCACTCCAATCATGGCCCTGCACAACGAGGCGGCCCTCCCACCCGTTAAGATCAGACTCACCCACAAGAAACGAAAATATGCCCTCAGACTCCTCTCCCTGCCCCCTACCCACCCCGTCATTTCCCGCTGCCCCTCCTCCTACCCCACCCCAGGCCACTTTGAGAACGCCATCATGTCCCCCACAGAGTATGACTGTGACTGGCACGGTCACACACGCCCCCAGTCCCGTCTCACAAGCATCCTCACTCTGATGAGACCATGGCTATCCCCCACCAGCACAGTTGAGAACACGGCCCAACCGGATCCCTCGGTATGGAAACCACCCCCCCTGACAACAACCATCTCCACGAGCGAAAAGGAGGACGCAGCTACTGAACACCTTGCACTCCTACACTCCCTCAAAACAACACCCAATGCAATCGTGGTATACACTGATGGCTCCCAACTCAACGACAAGACCGGGGCTAGCTTCTTCATCCCCTACGGCCTCGACAAACAAATACAAGCCCTCATTCCCATGACCAACACAAACGAAGTCTTTGACGCTGAACTACAAGCCATCTCAGAGAGCCTACTCTCCTGCGCTACACACCTGCGACGCCTCCACCTCCACAACCGCCAGATACACATCTTCACCGACAACCAGGCAGCCATCATCCGCTCTTCGCACCTCTCGCCAGGCCCAGGACGGGAAACTGCCGGCATCATCCACCACACCTGTCAAACCCTCCTCACACGAACCAACTCCACAGTGCACCTTCACTGGGTACCAGGCCACACCGACATTGCAGGCAACGATGAAGCAGATCGCCTGGCAAAATTGGCAACTGACAGAAACCCCCTACCGAACTCGACAATCTCCTTGTCATGGCTGCGACGCCGCATCCATGAAGCTCACATCCATGATTGGGTCACCTGGTACACCTCCTCCACCCGCCCAAAGACATACGATGCACCATTCAAGCGGAAGCTTGATGAAGCGTACACATCAGTGCCCCGAAAGATATCCACAGCGATACTGGGCCTCCGAACAGGACATGGTTACTTTCTCAACAGCCTGGCACCACCCCCCCTCCGAACAATACCCTTCCCGCTCATGCACATGCCCCCTCCACCCACCTCAAACCCACGCCACCTGATCCTGGCCTGCCCCATATTTACCTCCCACCGTATTAACCTCCGCCACCAACTTAAACTACCACGGCACCGACAACTACAACTTAAGATGATCCTCCACACGCCACACGGAATTCAAGCCCTGACCACTATTATCTCTGAACGAAGCTCGCAACTGCGGAATGGGCACACACACAGTTAAGTACCCCTGCAGCGGAGAGGACACTCACCAGAACACAGATTCACAATGGCAGATTGGGGTACGTTAACTGACCCGATGAAGAACACATGTAAAAAAAAAAAAAAAAAAAAAAAAAAAAAAAAAAAAAAAAAAAAAAAAAAAAAAAAACAAGAAGAAAAAACACCAGAATGTATTTAAACCAGAAGCAAACTGTCGATAGGATAGGACAAAGATGGATTCGAAGAAGGGAGGATATGCTACATTTTCTGACTTTTCTTTTACATTATGTTTTCCTTTGTATCACGAATGACGAAAAGGGAGAGGAGAAGCTGGGGAAAGTCAAGGAGCCGGGGATGGGTGTGTTTCTGTATTTTCTCATTTCCTTTGTTTTCCTTACTTTTCTTATTATTATCAGAGTTTCAGGCGGTAGAAACTGGGGAAGGGTGGAGGAAAGATACTAGAGCAAACAGGGCTCACGGACACAGTGACGAGATGGACAGACACAGACAGAAAGACAGAGGCGACTACTGCAGAAACTTAGATAGACCGCTCTGGGGCGTACCCAGTGGCCATCGGAGTCACTCCCGATGGTCAG
>JAJJXM010000214.1:0-13187 GCA_024516155.1 Pyronema omphalodes | reverse complement strand
AACCCTAACCCTAACCCTAACCCTAACCCTAACCCTAACCCTAACCCTAACCCTAACCCTAACCCTAACCCTAACCCTAACCCTAACCCTAACCCTAACCCTAACCCTAACCCTAACCCTAACCCTAACCCTAACCCTAACCAGGTCAATCGCGTGGCAGGTTGTGTCTTGTGGGCTGCTGGCTGTCTGAACTGGCGGAGAAAATGGCCCGGAGTTTCTTTGTCTGTTGTTTCGTGAGGACCTGAATCGCCATGCCTCCCGTGCCCTTTTTTTCCCTGGGGACCCTGAGGGACTGGTGCCACGGCCACAAGTCATAGTGTTGCTGGGGGAAAGGAAAGTCATATCACTGAGAAGGGTCGAAACTGTTTCTGACTCTGTGTGGGTGCTGACTATTTCACCAGACACAGCCAGCATCGCGTTTCTTTCTAGTAATGGGATCGCAGCTAATCATCCCATAGTAGGGAAGTAAGAACGAATGGAAAAGGCCGTTGAATGGTTGTCTTTGTTCAATCGGTTACATACAGTAGTTTTAAGCTGAAAGCCCTGCAAATGGGTATCGTTAGGACTGGTTATCGGCAAAGTTTTAACCCACATGCCAGTCCCTTGCAGAACTGCTGGTTTTGCGTTCCGGAGTTGTGACAAATTGTGAACCTGGGTGTTGTGGCTTTCAATACAGAGGTTTGTCCAATCAGTTTCGTGCTTCGTTCGCAAGGTAGATAGTAGTAGATAATTTTGCTCATAAAGCTAGGAAGTAACTAATCTGATCTTTGTTTATTGTGTCTAGAGCTATATAGCTATCGCACTCCACCTTCTTCATACCCTTATACCGCCAAAGTACCTAAAACCAACAAAAGAAATATAAAGGAAAACATGTAGTACAGGTCAAGTATATCTATATCAAGTATTTTCAGAACATAGGAAAAGAAAAACAATCATCCGTCAAAAGCTCCATATCCCAGAGTTGCTATCCCTCCATCCATCCTTTCCATATCATTGTTCCTCAGTGGTGTAGTCCTGCAGTGTATTTCCTTCGAGTATCCAAGTCCAGTCCGTCTAGCAAATTTCAACAGCGCAGTTATGCCGGTGTGATTGTTGAACAGTTCGTGTAGTGTTATTGTCGTGCTGGTTGACGCATATAGTTCCTGTCTTGCCGCAAGCAGCTTTGGGCAGTGAAGAAGGTAGTGTAGGGAGGATATGAATCCTGTGCCACAGTCGCATGGTGTAGGGGGTTGCTCCGGATGGGGGTCAATGGGTGTGCGTCCACATCGGATCCGGTATAATGCCCGGGAGGTGCGGAATGGTAGGTGTTGAAGGTGTTTTGGGTACATCAGGGATGGGGGTAGTCCATCAGGTGCGTTATTCTGCCATTGTTGGAGGAATCGTTGGCGGATTTGTGATTTCATCCATGCATGTGAGGTTATTGTGGATCGGCATTGATTTCGTGACCGTGATCCGGTTTTGGCTAGGCTGTCGGCAAGGTCGTTTCCGGTAATGTCTGTGTGGGAGGGGGTCCAGATGGTGGTGGAGGACCATCCTTGAGTCGTGAGGAGTTCGGCCAGGTTGAGAGTTTCCCTGGCGTATTGATGGTTTTCGGCGTTGTGTTGAAGTGTGGCGATTGCTGCTTGGTTGTCGAGGCAAAGGTAGACAAGGGCTGGCGTGTAGTTGTCAAGGAGTTGTAGTCCTTTGGTGGTGGCATGTAATTCGGCATCGTAGACCTCGCATTGCTGGCCGAGGTGACAGTGGTGGGATGATAGGTGTTCAGGACCGTTGGGTGTCGTCTTGTAGAGTGTTGCTCCGCATCCAGTGTAGTTATCGTCAAGCTTGGATCCGTCTGTGTAAAGTACGTATGTGTCGGGGGGTAGTGATGTCAACCATTGTGTGTGCCGTGTGTTTGGTTCGTCGGTTTTGTTCGGGTTCGGTGAGGGGGAGCTGTGCATCAAGAAAGAGGATGGTGGTGTGGTTCGGTTTTCGATGTTGTTGCTGAGGAGGTGTTGTATGTGTTGTCGAAGGTGGGAGAGTCCGGGTACTGTCTTCGGGCATTTCGGGTTTGGTTTGAGTCCGGATAGGGGGTGGTGGGTGGGTAGGAGGAGGAGTCGCAAGGCATATCGTGCTGAGAGGTAGTCCAGGTAGACGTGTAGGGGTGGCAGGTGAGCACAGATGCGTAGTTTCGTGAGGTTTGTGCTGAGTGGGAGTCCAGTGGCCCACCGTAGTGCGTTGTGGTAGGTGGCTGCTAGGGGGCGTAGGGTGGTGTCTTTGCCGGTCCACCAGGCTGGGGAGCCCCATAACATTTTCGGGAGGAGGAGGGTAAGGATAAGGTGTCGGGCCATGTGGGTGTTGAGGCCATTTGACCGGTGTCGAAGGTGAAGTAGTGATCCGAGAGTGTTCTTACCGGTCGATGCTGCTTGTCTGGTGTGGGGAATGAATGTGAGGGATTCGTCGATGTTGATGCCGAGGTATTTGATTTTCCGTGTTGGTGTGATTGTTTTGTTGTCCAAAGAGAGTTGTGGTAGTTTGGTAAGGTCAGTGACTTTGTGGTGGCTTGCACTTGGGAGACAGTGGAGTAGTTCTGTTTTGTCGGGAGAGAAGTTGAGTCCGAGGTGTCTGCCACGTTCTGTGTAGTGTTCGGTCCGTGTCTTCAGGCGATCGATGGCGAATTTTCGGGAGTTAGCAGATTGGAGGAGGCCGGTATCGTCAACATAGGAGGCGGTCAGTTCTTTTGCTGGTTGGTGGGTTACTTCGAGCATCGCGTTGGCGTAGATGAGGAAGAGGATTGGCGATGCAGGGGATCCTTGTGGTAAGCCACAGCAGAAGGCTTTCGGGGGTTCGAGCTGTTGGTCAAAGGAGAATGCTAGTGTTCGGTCGGAGGTGAAGGCTTTGGTCCATGCAATGAGGTAGGGTGGCATGTTACGTTGTTGCATGACTTGGAGGAGTAGTGTGGGGTTGGTGTTATTGAAAGCACCTTCAATGTCATGGGCTAAGAGGGTTGGTCGCGGAGGGTGTTTTAGTTTGCCGGTTGTTGGGATAGCAAGGTCAATGCTGATTGGTGTGAGTATGGTGAGGAGGGCGTCAATGGCGGAATACTGTTGTCTGGCTCCCATCTGATGTTGTGATATTGCAAGGCAGTCAGATGCTGTTTTGGCAAGTCGGAGGGCAGCTATCTTTTCGTATACTTTCGATATGCAGGGGAGGAGGGAGATTGGGCGGTAAGATTTGGGTGATGTATAGTTTGTCTTGCCGGGCTTGGGAATCACTACGCATCTGGCTACCTTCCATTGGGCAGGGAAGGTCTCGTAGTGGAGGAGGGCGCTGAATAATTTAGCTAGCGCCGCTGGTTGTGCAAGGAGGAATTGTGCGATCAGTTGGTAGGTGATGTTGTCGTGTCCGGGTGCTGAGGAGTAACGAAGTTTTCGGATAACTTGGCTGACCTCATTGTCTGTAATTGGGGTGAAAGGGTCAGGTGTTGCTTTGTGTCGCTTGACGAAATTGGGGGGGATGTTGGGAGGGTTGTGTGATTGGGGTGGAAATAAGGCATTTCTCAGGATGTCGCACTTGTCCTGGAAACTGTCTTTGCCTTCTAGTGGTGGGAGGGGTTTGCTGTGTGTATTTGCTGATCTAACGCAGTTCCAGACGTCAGTGGCATTACTGTTCTGCAGTCTAGTCACCCAGTACTGTTCTTTGGCGAATTGTATGGCTTGTTTCCATTCGTATCGTTGGTGCTTTGCTTGCAGTCTGGCGGTCGGGTTGGTACGGTCGGAGCGAAAGCATCTTTCTGCTTGTTGTAACTTCTTTTTCTTTTTGTTGAGGTCTGGGTGCCACCATGGTGCTTGTTTAGCTCTTGGTTTTACCCATGGTACTGCTACATCTGTGGCTTTGTGAATAATGGTGGTGATAAGGTCTGCAGCGTGCAGGGCTGCCTCTGGGCTGGTAAGATCATCCAGGTCTACTGGGTTGTCGATGATTGTTCGTTGGTAGAGTGTCCAGTCGGCCTTTCGCCATGCCCGTTTGGGTGTCTCGGCAGGGGTGCTGAGGTCAATGTGGATGGTGCATATGGCGTGATCGGAGGTTGAGTCGGGGTTGATTTCGTGCATAAGGATCTTTTCTGTTATGCTACCTGCGGAGAAGCATAGATCGATGACGGATGGTCTCATGCCGTTGCGCGGGTAGTGTGTCGGGATGCCTGGTTGGTTGTGCAAAGAGAACTGGTGGCTGTCCATCCAGTTGGCCATGGTGTCGGAGTGGTCTCGGTGGCGTCTGAGCTGGTCGTCGTCAATTGTCGTAGTGCTGCCCCACCATTCATGGTGCGCATTCATATCACCCATGATAATGGCAGGTAGTTGGGGTCGGAAGGAAGGGAGGAGCTCGGCTAGTGCATTTGGTTTTCCCGGTGAGTAGAAATTGTAGATCATTAGTGGGGCTATGTCAGGTAGGGATAGTTTGGTCCCAAGGAATGAATTCTGGTGGGTAAAAACAGTTGAGGCATGGACTCCTAACAACCGGCGTACGTAAGTGGCGCACAGGGGTTTGTCGTTGGTGGGGGTGAATATATGAAAATCAGGGTGTGTGGGGGGGAGTTTAGTGTATTCGATAGCGGGTTCTTGCAAGAGAATGATGAGTGTTTTGGGGTTGGAAGCAAATGAAAATAGTGCTGATGTTGTTGTAGCATGACCTTTTGCGCAGTTCAGCAGCTGCACACATGCTGTGTCCATTTTCGTTGTGCTGTTCATAGTTGCTCATCGGTTCTCATTTCGTCAGGTGTGGGTTGCATGCTTTCGTCGGCAGGGGTGGCGTTGTTGAGTTGTTCCAGGTGTTTGATGCGGGATGGGCACGTGGGATCGTTGGCTTTGTGTGGCTGGTTGCAGTTGCAGCATCTGATTGGTGGGTGGGAACATGACATTCCACCTTTGCAGGAGGGGATGGTGCATGGGTGGGTCCGGGTAGCGTGGTTTTGGGCGCACACTGCACATCTTGGTTCAACTGCTTTGCAGAGTTTGGGGTGGTGTCCAAACTCCTGGCAGTAGGTGCACTGTGAGGTGGGTTGCCATGAGTGGTATTCGCCGATCTTGCAGAGGCGGTTGCAGATTGCTAGTCTCGTGGTACCTAGCTTTCTCAAGTTAATCGTACCGACAAGGGAGACAACAATGGAGGAGGCAGCTTTTCCAGCGCGGCGTTCAGTAGGGACTAGCCATCGGGGATCCTGGCCAAGACGAAGGGAGGGGTATGTGGACTCAATTTCCGAACGAATGAAGGAGGGGGTGGCGTTTGTTGGCACGTTGTGCAGAAGTATCTTGGTCCAGCGTTCATTGATGCGGGCCTCGGATGGCTGGAAGCTGTTTGTCACGTTGGTGATGATCGGCAGGTAGGGGGCGTAAGCGTCGGCTTTGGTCAAGGGGTTGGTGGTGAGGACAAGACGGTTGTTGCTAGTGATGCGGGCAAGGGTGAAAGGGGGTAGGGTGATATCGGTAGAGTCCTTGATGGCTTTGTTGATCGCGACAAGGGCTTCATCGGCAGTGGTTTCCGGGTTGGTGATCTTTCCTTCAAGAGTAATAATGACCTCGCGGTCAACACGTGGGAGGGCTTTCGGGATCAAGGTGGTGGGGGTCTTCTTTTTCTTGGCCTGAACGATGGTGAATGGTTTTTCTTCGGCAGCGGCAGAGAGTTTAGAAGCAATGGACGGCCCATTGAACCAGGCATTGGTGGAGTCATGCAGGGGGGTGGGCTGTTAGAGGGGGACAGCAGGGGTGGGCGCAGGGGCAGTGGCGCGGCCCTGTTCGGCAGGTGCTTTTCCGGTGGTCTTGGTGTTGGCGGGTTGGAGTTTGCGGATTTGGTTGGTGAGTTCAGTAACGTGGCGTTCAAGTTGGGCGATGCGACTGGCACTGGCATTCTGAGCGTGGGCAAAGGCGTTTTCCATGCGGTCAAAACGGGCAAGAATCTGGTTCAGGAGGGTGGAGCTAGTGGTCTCGATCATGGTGGGGCGGTTGATGTCGTCCGGGGCAGTGTTGTTGAGGCGCTTGCGAGGGGAGCTAGTGCCGGTGGCAAGAATGCGTTGGGGAGCCGGAGTTCCGAGGCGAGAAGGGGTAGGGGAGAGAAAGTCAGACTGAGGGGGTTGGGTGAGGGAGGCAGCAGGGGCAGCAGAGGCGGCGCGTTGCTGTTGCTGTTGTAGATTTCCGAATAAAGTGGGAAGATTTTGCTGGGACATTGTGTTCCCAAGCAAAGGAGAAAGCGAAGGGGTAAAAGCAATAAAGGAGGCTGTGCAACCTTTGATCGAGAAGTAAACTAATCGATCACGGGCCGAATAAAGTTGAGGGTCTCTCTCGAGGTATTTGGTGTAGATACGGTATGTGAAAGCCGGGGGTCCTAGGGTGAACGGACGGCCGGGTAACTCTCAAATTCCCGAAAGAAAAAGACAGAAGCGATAATGCAAGAGGGGGGATTATTACTTCTCAAGGGGATTCTTATGACGGAAAGTAGAGGTGATAACAGTTATAAGTTTGAACTCTCCTGCGTATCTGGGAACCTGGGCACAGTCCTAGCTATGCAGAGGCTTTTCGATCGTTCTTCCAAGTGCTTCGTCCTAGGGTAGACAAACACTTCGTTCTCAAGACAAACAGACACTTCGTTCTCAAGAACTGATAGGGGTATTCCAAAGATAAAGCTAGGAAGTAAATCAATCGATCACAGGCCGAATAAACTTAAGGGTTGTCTTCGGAGGTATTCGTTGGTGTAAATAGGTATCGTTCGCGTAGAGGATGAATGGATGATGATGGAGGAAACAGACGGAAGACATAGGGTCTTTTATAGACTTTCGTCTACAAATTCGCCCAGCCCTCCTTGGGGAACCAACTGCCAAACTGAGCTTTAGTAGATAAGACATGGGTCAAAGCTGTGACGCATCTGCTAAGGCTTGCATCATGCTAAGCGCGCAATTAATTTAATTGCTCACTTGCCTAATGCTCACCCTGGTCAGATTAATCCTTGAAATAGCTCACCGTACTACCACACCTTCCAATAAGGTGCAGGGGTTATGAGTCACACCGGAGGGCAACTCCGTCTGACTGCATCATGCATGAACTCCTGTGATAATGACGCATGAGTCATTTATCGTATGAGTCGCGCTATCATAGATCTCCCTAGAGAATCTCGATTGCAAGTAGAGGTCACTGACATTATAAGGCAAACCATGCCCTACCGGAGCGCACTGCCCCGTCACATTCCTGTGTGATGTCATATGTGCCCCACCTGCGCGCACTTGCGCGCAGCCACACCCTGGTATGGATGCAAACGCCGTATTGTTTCCAAGTTGGCAGCCCTAGGCCCAAGGACGCGTCATATCAGTTTCATCAAACAGGTCTCCTGAGTGGGGTTCCCTGCTGGACGTCGTCTCATGCTGATGCACTGTTGACCCTTGTCCTTCAGTCCACTCCTGTTTGCTGACTAGACTCTGACTTATTTCTCGCCCACTGTTCACCCAACTAGCAACACCGGATGACACTCTTGCGCCGCATCTGCATCCGCCTGGAATCATCTATTCCTATGCAGCCCCTATCGTAGCCGTGTATTGCCGAACCCTCCTCAGGTATAAGGAGGTGACCTTTCGTCGTCTTCTTCATTCTCCATCAGCGTCGTTCGTAGTTGTCTCAAGGGTAAGTCGACACCCTTGAGGTAAGTGTTCCTTTCTCCCTCTCTGTCCTGAGTCGTCCCAAACTGATAGTGAATAATACTTTCGACGCCTTGGGCCGGGATCCTCGTGAGGTCCTATCGGAAAGTCACGAATCACGTGACGTGGCTAGCCGGAGCTTCTCTGGGGGTTCCGGCCCGGGATACTAACTTCATTATTCATTCTCCTGTCGAGTTTGCCATAATCTCCATAGCGTTATATATGATACCCATTCTATCTTCACAAATTATAGGGTGTGACTTCCGGCCCGGGATACTAACTTCATTATTCATTCTCCTGTAGAGTTTGCCATAATCTCCATAGCGTTATATATGATACCAATTCTATCTTCACAAATTATAGGGTGTAACAGTATCTCAGGGAGCGTTTCAAGAGTATCGATTTCGTTTCGTGGTCGTTTCTTGCAGAGGGACGACCGGAGGTATTGAATTGATTTGAGGTAAGGTATTGTGAACCTGGGTATTGAGGCTTTCAATACAGAGGCTTCTTCGATCAGTTCGTCTTCGTAAGAATGATATTCAACAAATAGATTTTTCCAAGAGCTAGGAAGTAAACTAATCGATCACAGGCCGAATAAACTTAAGGGTCTCGTCCTGAGGTATTTGGTGTAGAATGGTAACGTCGTAACAAGAGATCAAGTTGCTGATCCTGGAGGAGACGGTGGGAAGACTTAGGGTGTTTTATAGACTTTCGTCTACAAGTTCGCCCAGACTTCCCAAGGGAACCAACTTCCCAACTAAGCTCAGGAGATAAGACGTGAGTCAATTCTTTGACAAATCTGCCGATGGCTCGCATCATGCTATCTGCGCAATTATATTGATTGCTCACTTGCATGATGACCTTGTGTCAGATTGATCATTCACATTCCTCACCGTGGTACTACACCGTCCAATCAGGTATTGGAGTTAAGCGCTCAAGTGGAGTAGCCCTCCACTTGAGCGCATAATGCAATGACTCTTCTGATAATGACATGTGAGTCATATATCTTATGAGTCGTCTTGATCATAGATCTCCCTAGAGAATCTCGATTGCGAGTGAAGGAATCTGACATCATAAGGCATACCATGCCCTACCGGAGTGCACTGCCCCGTCACATTCCTGTGTGATGTCATTTTCCCGACCTGCGCGCACTTGCGCGCAGCCACACCCTGGTGTGTACGCAAACGCCGTCTTATCTTGCAGTTGGTAGTCATTGGCCTAAGGTCGCGTCATATCAGTTCCACCCAACAGTTTCCCTGAGTGGTGTTCCTTGCTGCAGAACGTCGTCTCATGCTAACGCAATCTTGACCCTTGTCCTGAGCTCCACTCCTGTTGGCTGACTAGACTCTGCCTCCTTCCTTCGCCGACCATCCGTCCAACTCAAACCTCGGATGATCCTATACGCCTGCCTTGCATGGTCCTGAGAATTCCCTTCTCTTGCAAGCCCTCGGTAAGTTGTTCCTCATTCCCATCCATCTGTGATCCTGCCAAACTGACAGTGAATAACAGGTAGCGACTCATCGGGCCGGGATCCTAGCGAGGTCCTTTCGGAAAGTCAGGAATCACGTGATGTGGCTAGCTGGAGCTCCTCAGGTTGTTCCGGCCCGGGATACTAACCATATTATTCATTCTCCTGTCGAGTTTGCCATGTTCTCTAAATGTTATACATGTTACCTATTCTATACTCACACAATATAGGGTGTGACACCACCTCCCCCCTGTTCAAGCTTCGTCCCGAAGCTTTTAGTTCATCATTCTGTGATCGCACCTCGCCGCAGCCAAGTGATTAAGTGATCAATTATAGATGTAGTCCTCCAGCCCCTACATCCTACTACCAACTCGACCTAATGAAAACCTCGTGGGGAAAAACATTAAGCCTTAATCCTTGAGTCGGTAGTCCCTCGGAGAATCAGGATGCTTGACATGGAATTCTCTTAGCTTTTCCTGACCTCCTACTGAAAAGTTGTCGAAGGGTTCCGCCGTCCAATCTTTCTTGTTGGGCCACCCAAGCCATTTAACGAGGTAAAGTACTCTGTTTCCTGATTTATAACTGCTCATGATTTCATCAATGTCGTACTCCTCGCTTCCCTCAACATCGTCTGCTTCCCTAAGAATTTTATTTGGGTCTGGTGGAGCTCTTGTACCGGTGTGGAAAGGCTCAAGTAGGGAAATATGAAAGACATTATGAATCTTCCATTTTCGTGGTAATGTGAGACGTAATGCTGTAGGGGATATGACTTTTTCGATTTGAAATGGACCATGAAGTTTGTGATCCAATTTATGTGATGGGCGTCTTGTCTTTATGTGTCGTCCATCGAGCATAACCAAGTCTCCAACTTGGTAAATAGGTGCCTCCTTTCGTTGTAGGTCTGCATACTTCTTCATTCTTTCTTGTGCTTTCTGTAAGGATAACTTTGCTCCTTCGTGCACAGTATGCATCCAGTGGGCGTATGCTTTGCTGGCTAGATTTCGCACAGCAGTTGCAGTGGGGTTGCTGGCAATGGGGTTGTAACCGTAATTCGCATAAAAAGGTGAGATTCCTGTGGCGGTGGTTACTGAGTTATTGTAGGCAAACTCTGCCATTGGCAACAAGTCAACCCAATCATCCATCTCGTGATTGACAAAAGAGCGGAGGTAAGCTTCAATTGTCTGGTTGAGTCGTTCCGTCTGTCCGTCGGTTTGAGGGTGGAACGCTGTGGACATTCTAGGCTTGATGGCTAGTGTCCCAAGAAATGCTTTCCAGGTCGTACTTGTGAACCTGGAGTCCCTATCCGAAATGATGTCTGTAGGCAGCCCATGTAATTTCCAAATTTCCTTAGCAAAGATTCTGACAAGGTCTGCAGTTGTCTTGCCGTCTTTTTGCAATGGTATGAAGTGGGCCATTTTCGAAAATCGATCAACTACTACCCAGAGTTGATCACATCCATTTGATTCCGGTAGGTCCGTAATAAAGTCCATGGCGATTGATTGCCATGGGGCATAAGGTGATTCCAAAGGTTGAAGTAATCCATACTTCAGGTGCCGTGCCTTTTTGTCTTTTTGACATTCCATACAACTCTTAACATAGTTTATTATTCCTTCTTCCATCTTCGGCCACCAGAAGTTCCTTCGAATTAGTTCAATAGTTTTATCTTGTCCGAAGTGACCTGCAATTTTAGAGTCATGTTCGGATTCAAGAACTGTATTTACCAAATCCTTTGGTACCCATAGTTTTTCTTTTCGATAGAGAATGCCATCTTCTATCGTCAGTGGTTCTTTGATTTTCTTTGTTGCCTCCACGTAAATCTGATCCAATTTTCCAGCTTCCTTGACCATCTTCAAAAATTCTGCAGACCATTTAACCAAGGGAATAGAGGAAAGACGTGCTGAAGAAATAATGAAAGAAGTTCCTTCTCCAGCAGTGCTGATTGACGAAATCGATGCAAAATGATTCTTATGTAGGATCGTCGTAATCGGCTGATCTTCACCTCCCCCCTTTTCAGGGCGGAACTCCGGACGCCAAGATAGAGCATCAGGTTTCCCATTCTTAACCCCAGGTCTGTAATAAATTTTGAAGTCAACGCCAGCAAGCTCTTGAGCCCATCTAGCTTGACGTCGATTGAGTACTTTTGTTGTTGTAAAATATTCAACGTTTTGGTGGTCGCTGTAAACCTCCACAGTAAACATTGCTCCTTCAAGATATCTTCTCCATACTTTAAATGAGTCCACAATAGCTAATAGCTCTTTGTCGTGAATCTCATAATTTATCTCAGCAGGAGTGAATTTTCTTGAATGGAAAGCAATTGGGTGCAACTTTCCATCATCTCCTTTCTGGGACAGAACTGCGCCTAAAGCAAAATCAGAAGCATCAGTCTCAACTATACAAACCTTTCTTGGATCGAAATGACACAAGATTGGTGCAGTAGTAAATCGATTCTTCAGCTCGTCAAATGCTAATTCCATAGCAACAGTCCATTCCCATTTCTTTGGATCGCCTTTCGTTGATTCTGTAAGAGGACGACATATTCTTGAGAAGTCCTTAATGAATCTCCGATAGAAGTTAGCGAATCCAAGAAAGCCTTGCACTTCCTTCAAGGACTTTGGGGGTTCCCATATAAGGACTGTTTCCACCTTGTCCTTAGCCATTTCAATCCCGTTTTCACTGATTATATATCCCAGAAATTCCACTTTCCTTTGTCCCCAGACACATTTTTCCGGCGATATAACCAACCCATTTTCTTCCAACCTTTTCAATACTTCTTTAACCAACTCATCATGCTTTTCTTTCGTTTCCGCATAGATGAGTACATCATCAATATATGCAATGACTCCCTGATCCAACATATCCCTAAAGATATGATTCATCATATCTTGGAATGTGGCCGGAGCATTGCTCAACCCAAAAGGCATAACTAAAAATTCATGTAATCCATAACGGCACCTAAAAGCCGTTTTCCATTCATCTCCTTCCTTTATTCTTATTAGATGGTATCCATTCTTTAGATCCATCTTTGTAAATATTTTGGCTCCTCGCACTCTGTCTTGTAATTCTGACATGAGTGGGAGCGGGTATCGGTTGGCAATTGTGATTTTATTTATGCCCCGATAGTCAACACATAACCTCAGACCTCTGCCATGGGCCTTTGGGACGAAGAGAATAGGAGCTGCTGCTGGTGACTTGGAGGGTCTGATCTTTCCAGTACGCAGCATGTCTTTCAACCATTCTCTAAGTGTCTCAAGCTCCACTTCATTAAGAGCGTAGACGGGACCCCAAGGAGGTGTCTCTCCTTCCTTTAGGTCAATTGCATGGTCGTATGGTTTGTGTTCAGGAAGCCTATCTGCTGCTTCCTTTGTCATAATATTGATCCAGCCACGAAACTTCTCAGGGACTTGTTGAAGCGCCTCTGATAATTCCTCTGTGGTGGATACAGATGAGATGTGGCCTAAGATTAAGGCCTCTGGGTGGTCGAGTACATGCTTGTCGACCTGGAGGGAGAAGGCACTGGCTTGCGCCTTAGTGCATTTCTCTTTGCAACGTGAGGAGGTAGATGAGATCTGATCTTGATCTCCCCAGAGGTTGCAGGGCTGATGTTGTGCCATCCACCAATATGGAAGGATAGCATCGCAGTCACTATCCAGCGGAGCGACTTCAAATGATTCTGCAGCAAAATGTTGCTTGTGCTGCAATAAGAATGGAACCGTAAAGAAGACTCCTGCTCCAGCAACTATTTCATTGTTGAAGTTGCGAATTTGGAGGGGGGTGTCCCTTTTGACGGTTGGAATTTTGTATTTGTGGACAAAAGCTTTGTCCAGGAGGGCAGCAGTAGAGCCTGTATCCAGGAGGACTCTAACTGTGCGTTGCTGATTTTTAGACCAATTGAGAACCATATTAATTATTGGTCTCGGTCCATGATGAGGAGGAGTTGGTGCTAATTCCCTGGTTCTTGGAATTGCATCTCCTTTGTCCGATCGTCGACTCTTAGTCCTGGTCGACTCAAGGCTGTCCGTTGTTTTTCTTCTTGTTCCCGCACATTTCCCAATTAATGCGTCTGTA
>JAJJXM010000213.1:0-13585 GCA_024516155.1 Pyronema omphalodes | reverse complement strand
GATGGGAGGATAGGTGGGTATTCGGGATGGGTAAGTATGTTGGGATGGGCTGGGTTTGCGGTCACGGTTTAGATGATAGAACTGCAGTGTGTAGATAGGATTGTGTAGATAGATAATTGATTGCGTACTAGACTAATGAAATACAAATGTCCCCTTATATACCTTTGTCCCTGTGCTCATGTGATTTCCCAACTGATCTGACCCGCAGATATTCCATCCATCATGAGACACCCTTCGCTCCACTGTGACTCCCAAAACCTAACTAAAACACAATACAAACATAAACCAAAACATAATACAAAACATAAGCAAAACATAATACAAAACATAAGCAAAACACAATACAAAACATAAGCAAAACATATTCCAAACCTCGAGGAAACCCTCCTCGTTCCACCCCGCACTTACCCCCTTGTCCTCGCTTAACCCTAACTCCTCTCGCCTAGCCCTAGCTCCACCTCTTTGCTTAAACCCTAACTGTGACGTACGCCATTCCCAGCGTCACACCCACGAACCACAGCCCAGCTGTGGTCACAATCCCTCCCAGAAGCATATCCCTAGCGGTTCGTGACAGAAGCGAATGCACCCACACTAGAAAAAGCAGCCCGAATAGCGTTTCAGTGGGCGAACGTAAACGCGGTAGCTTTTGACGACTCGAAATCAGAGCTACTTCACTTCCACAGAACGCAAAAAGACACCGTCACCACTCACACATGTGTGACCTTACCCAACGGCACGGTCGTCCAGCCAGGCACCCCAAACGGCAGACAAGATGTGGTTAGATGGATTGGAATATACTTCGACCGAAAACTCTCCTTCAAACATCATGTACAAACCCGACTAACACATGCCTCTAGAGCCCTCAATGCCCTCCGCAGCCTCGCACGACACGAAACTGGCCTGTCCCCCTCGGCGGTCCGTACCCTATACTGAGCGTGTGTACAATCAAGATCCGACTTCGGAGCAGAGATCTGGTGGTTAGGCCGAAAATCACTCGCGAGTAAACTCCAACTTCAGCAAAACACCACACTCCGCCGTATCCTTAACGCATTCTCTTCAACACCAATCCCGGCCTTACATAACGAATCCGCACTCCCCCACGTAACCGTCCGGCTCGACGAAAGAAGATGAAAATATGCCTTAAGACTCCTATCCCTACCCCCTTCCCACCCCGTAGTATCCCGTTGCCCCTCCTCATTCCCCGTCCCAAACCACTTCACCCGTGCCATTCAATCCTCGGAAGAATATGACTGTGAGTGGGTTTCTGAATCACGACCCCTCACTCGCCTCATAACCACACTTGCCTCACTTAGCCGATGGGTCTCACCCAACACAAACATCGAAGATACGGTGTAACCGGACCCAACCCCGTGGCTCGAACCCCCCCTCACAAGGCACCCTCCTCTCTCCTCCAAAGAAGAAGCCAAAGCAGAACACTATAACCTTCTTCGATGCCTACGTTCATCCCTGTCACGAACCGCTAGGGATATGCTTCTGGGAGGGATTGTGACCACAGCTGGGCTGTGGTTCGTGGGTGTGACGCTGGGAATGGCGTACGTCACAGTTAGGGTTTAAGCGAAGAGGTGGAGCTAGGGCTAGGCGAGAGGAGTTAGGGTTAAGCGAGGACAAGGGGGTAAGTGCGGGGTGGAACGAGGAGGGTTTCCTCGAGGTTTGGAATATGTTTTGCTTATGTTTTGTATTGTGTTTTGCTTATGTTTTGTATTATGTTTTGCTTATGTTTTGTATTATGTTTTGGTTTATGTTTGTATTGTGTTTTAGTTAGGTTTTGGGAGTCACAGTGGAGCGAAGGGTGTCTCATGATGGATGGAATATCTGCGGGTCAGATAAGTTGGGAAATCACATGAGCACAGGGACAAAGGTATATAAGGGGACATTTGTATTTCATTAGTCTAGTACGCAATCAATTATCTATCTACACAATCCTATCTACACACTGCAGTTCTATCATCTAAACCGTGACCGCAAACCCAGCCCATCCCAACATACTTACCCATCCCGAATACCCACCTATCCTCCCATCCAGATCCCCATCCGACGATTCTATCAGAGGCAACGCCGCAGGGACATCCTGTGTACAAGGTAAGTACTGCCTGAGCCCGTGACTAACTCACCTAGAAGTCCAGAGCCGAACCCGATTGCATAGCAATCCGACGGTTGTATCGCCTGTCGACCGTGTGTAGCCGGATTTTGACATTTGATTGCGTCCTCCGAACGACACCCGATACAACTAAGGAAGCACGAAGGGCTTCAACCGCAACTAAGAAAACAAATAAGAAACAACCAATACCGTGGATCCGTTCCGATTGCAGGAGCTGAGCGAGGTTATTGAAAGGGAAGCCACCGGTCCAGCGAGCCCAGTAACCCCCGAACACCGATCCCGCCCACAGACTCCGGATTCACCAGGACCAGTCCAGATCCCCGAGGACATAGCATCCATAATGGCCTCTCAACAAGGAACGAGTGGTATGACGCCACCTTCGGTCGTGATGACCCAGGAGCAGCTCCAACAACTGTTCCAACAGCTCACCTATCGACCCTCTCCGACCAGTAATCCCAAGGTCGAGGATCCCGAACTCTATCACGGCGAGAGGACGAAGCTTCGGGCTTTCCTGACTCAGTGCGAACTGAAGTTCAACTGTGAACCGAACAGGTTCGACAGTGACATCAAAAGAGTTAATTACGCCAGTTCGCGGTGTCGGGGAAATGCGTGGTCATGGATTGAGCCCTCCATCGAGAAGGGGAGAAGCACGTACACCACCTGGGAGGCATTCAAGACTGCCGTCTCGAGAGCGTGTGGAGAGGCGGATTCAAGGGAAGTGGCGAGGAGGAAATTCAAAAGTGTCCGTCAGGGGAATCGGTCCGCCGCAGCGTATTGGGCCGAGTTCCAGAGAATTATCGCGGACCTGCGTTACAACGACGAAATCTACATTGATCAGTTCAGCGATGGACTTCATGTGGACGTGCAAAGGCAACTTGCCATCCTCGAGACCCGTCCGACGAAGATAATCGATTTCGCAAACAAAGCAATTGCATTGGACAACCGGCTGTTCAATTTCCGAACCCTGCGCAACCGATTTGAACCTCAGTACCAGAATTTCCATCCAAGGAACGGCCACCAGGGATCGACCTTCTCGGAGCCCGAGCCGATGGAACTGGATGCCACTTGGAGGGGCAGGCCTAGGGATAGGACCGAGGAAGAGAAACGACGAAAAAACAACGAATGTTTCAACTGCGGGAAAACGGGCCACTATGCCGCCAAAAGCCCCCACAAGAAACCAATGGGGGAACGAAGAACATACCGGGCGGCAGAAGCCAACATCGACGAGGAACAAGCCGAAGAAAGAGCGGGAAAAGAGGATCCCCAGGAGTAAAAGAACAAGGTGGACTCCTGGGGACGAAGAGTTCCGCCGAACCAGACAATCCGGAACCAGCCTACATGATATCGAGCGTAGGGCCATACCGGCGAGATGAAAAGATCATATTGAAAGTAGTAATAAAAGGAAAAGATAATCGAGAACACACCACGACGGCCATGGTGGACTGTGGAGCGACGGAGAACTTCATCGATAAGGAATATGCGGAAAGGCTGGGGATTCCGTTGAAGAAGAAGGACGTCCCACGAAGGGTGTTGGCAGTGGACGGACGAGAGATAGCTAGTGGACCAGTCACCCACGAAGCTATGGTAAGATTACAGATCAATAACCATCAGGAAGATATTCGACTGCATTGTATCACGATTGGAAACTCACCTATCATTGTGGGACTTCCATGGCTCCGGACGCACAACCCCAGTATCGACTGGAACGAGGGAAGAGTTACGTTCGACTCGGCGCGTTGCGCTAAGAGGTGCCTAGGGACCTCGACCTCACCTCACGCGACCACGGTAACGGAAAACGACGCTATTCAGCAATATCGACTGGACACTGCGCAGGCCGCAGCCAGGGAAGAAAGAATATGCGAAGCAAGTTGGGAAGAAAGGAAGGAAACCTGGGGAAATAGAACGAGGAAAAAGGAACAAGAAGCGGCGCCGTGGCGAAGAAGGATCGAAAGGAACCAGGAGAAAGAGGGGGAAGAGGAGCAACAAGGAAGGGTTCAAGACGGAGCACAAAATGATCTTCGTCGAAGGAGGTTCAAGGAGGACATGGGAAGGGACGAAGAAGAAGAGGAGCTACAAGGTACCTGGGAAGACAGACAAAGTGATCCTCTCGAAATAGGGGTCGAGAAGGACCAGGAGGAGGAGGAACGAAAAGAGATCAAAATTAACGAACAAAATGATCCTTTTCGAATGCAGACTGAGGAAAAGGATGGAAAAAGGGAGGAATGGAAAGAGTCCCGGGATGCTGCACAAAACGATCCTTTTCGAATGCAGCCCGAAGGAGGGAAAGAAGAAAAGGAGGAACGGAAACGGACCCGGGGGACTGCGCAGAACGATCCTTTTCGAATGCAGCCCGAGGGAGGGGAAGAAATAAAGGAGGAACGGAAACGGATCCGGGATGATGCAGAAAAGGATCCTTTTCGAATGCAAGCCTATGGAGACGAGGAAGAGGAGGAAGATGAGGAGGAACGGGAAGGAACCTTCGACTGGATCGCTTACGCCGCCATGGCATCGCTAGAGCCCGTATCCCAGGGTTCAGCCACACAGCAGGAACCGACCCCGCGTTCGGCTAGTGACATTGTTCCGGTCGAATATCACGACTTCTTGCATGTATTCGATAAGGAAGAAGTGTCGGGACGACCCCCACACCGCCATCACGACCATCGGATTCCATTGGTGAAGGGAGGGGTTCCACCATTCGAACCTCTTCGAGCATTGGACGAGGGAAGGTTGAAGACGTTGAGGGAATACTTGGACTCATGTCTGGAGAAGGGATGGATACGCCGCTCGACATCACCGGCGGGGGCCCCGATACATTTTGTAAAAAAGAAGGATGGCACACTGAGACTCTGTGTGGATCATCGGGGACTTAACGAGATCACAGTGAAAGATAGAACACCTCTCCCGCTGATAGGGGAAGCGTTGGATCGACTATCCAACGCAAAAATATACACGAAACTCGACGTACGGGACGCCTATCATAACCTGCGAATCGCAAAGGGGGACGAATGGAAGACTGCTTTTCGGACGAAATACGGTCTTTTCGAGTACTTGGTCATGCCATTCGGTCTTACCAACGCTCCAGCATCCTTCCAGAGATGGATGAACGAGGTCCTCAGCGACTATCTGGACATCTTCTGTCTGGCATACCTTGACGACATCCTCATTTACTCGGATGATCTGCATCAACACCAACAACATGTGAGAGGGGTTTTGGAACGGGTGGATAAGGTGAAGCTGAGGCTCAAGGCCTCAAAATGCGAGTTTCACACCACGGAGACGGAGTACTTGGGATATATCATCTCACCAACGGGGATACGGATGGATCCGGGAAAGGTAAAAGCAGTGGCAGAATGGAGGGAACCGACAAACGTGAAGGGGATCCAGAGTTTCATAGGGTTCGCCAACTTCTATAGGAGGTTTATCCGGGATTTTAGCAAGATTACGGCGCCTCTCACGAAACTGACGAGGAAGGATGTAACATGGAAATGGGACGACGCGGCTAAATCAGCATTCGAACAACTGAAACGGGCAATGATTTCTGAACCTATCCTACGACATTTCGACCCCACAAAACCCTTAACCCTGGAAACAGATGCGTCGGACTACGCCATCGGGGCAGTCTGCTCACAGCCGGACGACCAAGGCATTCTACATCCCTTGGGATATTTCTCGCGCAAACTGAAGGACCCGGAACTAAATTACGATATCCACGATAAAGAACTCCTCGCCATAGTCGAAGGGCTAAATAAATGGGGTACCTACTGCAAGAATACTCGACACAAGATTACTATATTAACGGACCATAAAAATTTGGAATATTGGACTACAAAAAAGGACCTAAACCTACGGCAGGCAAGGTGGGCGGAAATCTTGGCGAATTACGACTTCGCAATAACGTATCGACCCGGCAAACTGGCGGGAAAGCCCGACATCCTATCGAGAGAATCAGGAGATTCTCCTTGGGAAGGGGAGCTGAAACACCGGCAGAACAGGGAACGAGTTCTTTTGCCGCCGCAGACCTTCTGGATCAACTCTGCCGAGGTCATGGAAATACAGGTCGACGATGAATTGTTAAAAGAAGTCCAACAGAAAACAAGGGAGGATCAGGAGATACAGGAGATATTAAGAAAATTACGGGCTGGGGAGAAGATAGACCGGAAGGTAGCATTAGGAGTTTGCGAAGAACGGGAGGGGCTGTTACTGTATGAGGTGTTGATATGGGCACCAGACAACCATGAGTTGCGGCTACGGCTCCTACATGACCACCATGATGCACTCGTTGCGGGACACCCAGGGCGGGCAAGGACCTTGGAGCTAATTAGTAGGAATTATTATTGGCCTCAGCAACGCCAATATGTCAACCGATACGTAGACTACTGCGATACCTGCAAGAGGATTAAGCCAGTTAGGCACGCTCCTTTCGGGCTCCTGAAGCCCTTACAGCCACCATCGAGGCCGTGGGATTCGGTGTCCATGGATTTTATCACCGGACTTCCGTCAAGAGGAGGAAACAAAGCCCTATGGGTAATTGTGGATCGGTTCACGAAGATGGCTCACTTCGTGGCCTGCGCGGACACGATGGGGCCGAAGGAACTGGCGGATGGATTCCTGAGGCATGTGGTCAGGGCCCACGGACTTCCTAACGATATCGTCTCCGACCGCGGGTCTCTATTCACCTCGACGTTTTGGAAGCGAGTGATGGGGGCAATGGGGACGTCAAGGAAGCTCAGCACCGCATTCCACCCCGAGACCGACGGACAGACCGAACGCACGAACGCCACCCTCGAACAGTACCTGCGGGCGTACTGCAATTACCAGCAGGACGACTGGGAAAAGCTACTCCCAATGGCGGAGTTTTGCTATAACAACACTCAATCCGAGACAACAAAGGTAACCCCCTTTTTCGCGAATTACCGGTATCATCCGCGGTTCGCACCCAGCCTAGGAAAAATAGAAGGAGGATTCCCGGAGGTGGCGGAATACGTCTCAGCCCTCACCAACCTCCACCGGGAACTACAGGCAGAAATCGGATATGCACAGGCTGCCCAGGCAGAACAGGCAAATCGGAAGAGACACCCGGATCCCGTACTCAGGGAGGGGGATAGGGTGTGGTTGCGGAGGAAAAACGTGAAGACAACTCGCCCATCCAGCAAGTTGGATTACAAGCTGATGGGACCATACACCATCCTCGAGCGCGTGGGGACAAGAGCGTATAAATTGGATCTCCCCGCCAGTGTGAAAATACACCCCGTATTCCACATCTCATTGCTCGAGCTGGCTCAACCCACTCTTACACCGATCCCCGGGCACGTCCAACCTCCTCCCCCACCAATTGTTATTGAAGACGAAGAGGAATGGGAAGTGGAGGAGATAGTTGATTCCCGCTATCATCGAAACAGCCTCCAGTATCGTGTACGTTGGACGGGATTCCCTGATCCCGACCGAACTTGGTACCCATCGGAGAACTTCACGAATTCCCCCGACGCTATCCGACGATTTCACACAACCTACCCAAGAAAACCGGCCCCAAGGTTGTAAAAACCATGGCTAGCCCAATAAACCCCGAGAACGACCAACACTCCGGCGGCTGGTACCGCCAGGATGCCCCACCACCGACAACCACGTATCCCCCACACGATGCCCAACACTGGACCTTTTGTTACGACGACTACTGCGCCACACATCGACAATCGAAAGAAAACTACAACTATTTTCCAACCGCTGGGCGGGAAGGAACCAACGAATGCAACTGCGGACGGACGCACGATCCCGAGTTAGAGGCTGTGATCCGGAGGAAACATCTGGACGTTCGGAAGGCCTGTCGGGCCTGGCAGCGAGGAAAGAGGGTCTGCTACGACTGTGGGTTTCTGGTTAACATGGACGGCCATGAAGCCAGATGCGGCGCCACAGGGCCTGCCCGCTCCTCGACAACTCCCGCTCCGACAGCGAATGAACCGACCCCCGTCCCGGAGAAAGACCAGCAACACCCCAACGGAGAACAGCCACCAACAGCACCCGAGCTGGCCTCGGAAACCTCGAGCGAGACTTTGATGGACAAGAGGTACGTCCCTGTCTACCTCATGTCTCCGAACAGGGACCCCGAACGACTCGCAATAAACCTCTCTTTCTACGGACCACCCACTGGAAAGGAAGAAGTGCCACCGCCGACCCACACCCCACCGCCATTCGAGGGGTCCTCGTTGCCAGAGCACTCCAGCACTGGTTTCGGAGGAGACTCTCCCCGCCGCCAACGACTATCCGGCAGATGCCGCCGCCAGAACCGCAATCGCCGTCGGCAGCGACAACCCCGACCTCGTCCCCATGGGGAACCCCAGACAAGCCTCGTCGGAGTCTCGGCCTGGAGGGGGGAGCTACTGTCACGAACCGCTAGGGATATGCTTCTGGGAGGGATTGTGACCACAGCTGGGCTGTGGTTCGTGGGTGTGACGCTGGGAATGGCGTACGTCACAGTTAGGGTTTAAGCGAAGAGGTGGAGCTAGGGCTAGGCGAGAGGAGTTAGGGTTAAGCGAGGACAAGGGGGTAAGTGCGGGGTGGAACGAGGAGGGTTTCCTCGAGGTTTGGAATATGTTTTGCTTATGTTTTGTATTGTGTTTTGCTTATGTTTTGTATTATGTTTTGCTTATGTTTTGTATTATGTTTTGGTTTATGTTTGTATTGTGTTTTAGTTAGGTTTTGGGAGTCACAGTGGAGCGAAGGGTGTCTCATGATGGATGGAATATCTGCGGGTCAGATAAGTTGGGAAATCACATGAGCACAGGGACAAAGGTATATAAGGGGACATTTGTATTTCATTAGTCTAGTACGCAATCAATTATCTATCTACACAATCCTATCTACACACTGCAGTTCTATCATCTAAACCGTGACCGCAAACCCAGCCCATCCCAACATACTTACCCATCCCGAATACCCACCTATCCTCCCATCCAGATCCCCATCCGACGATTCTATCAGAGGCAACGCCGCAGGGACATCCTGTGTACAAGGTAAGTACTGCCTGAGCCCGTGACTAACTCACCTAGAAGTCCAGAGCCGAACCCGATTGCATAGCAATCCGACGGTTGTATCGCCTGTCGACCGTGTGTAGCCGGATTTTGACAATCCCCCACCTCCATCATCGCGTACACCGACGGTTCCAAACTCGGGAACTCCACAGGAGCAGGTTTCTACATCGTACACGGCTTTGACCAAAGCATCCGAGCAATCATCCCGATGGGAGAATACTGCGAGGTATTCGACGCAGAACTCAAAGCCATAGAGGAATGCATTCGAACCTGCGCAACCCACATCCGCCGCTTACGCCTCCAATACCGTGAGATACACCTGTTCACCGACAACCAAGCTGCGGTCATTAGAGCCTCCCGCCTCACACCCGGACCCGGACAAGAAGCCGCCTTTGCCATCCACCACCTCGCCCGCACCCTCCTCCTACGCACGGGAACCTCAATTCAACTCCATTGGGTTCCCGATCACACAAACATAGCCGGCCACGAGGAAGCCGACTTACTCGCAAAACAGGCCACAACCACCGCCCCAACCAACCCTCCTTCCACTTCCCTATCGTGGATCCGAAGACAAGTCAAGGAATACTACATAGCGGAGCGGATCAAATGGTACGACGAGAGCCCGAAGCCAAAGACGTATGACGCGCCACACAAACGATCACTCGACGAAGCCTACACTACGGTTCCAAGAAATATATCGACCGCCATCCTAGGCCTACGCACAGCACATGGCTTCTTTTTGGATCGTCTGGCACACCCCCCCACACCAACCTATCCATCCCGCGCCTGCCCCTGCCCACTCCATCCCCCCCAAACCCCCAAACACCTGCTACTTTCATGCCCACTCATGACCCCCCACCGCATAACAATACGCAAGACACTGAAGCTCCCACGACACCGGCGACTCGACCTCCGAATCATCCTCCACACCAAACATGGAACCCGCGCACTGGCCACCCTGATCTCTGCGACGAAGATCGCCACATCCGAATGGGCAAACACGGTATTGAGTATGACCCCCGAGGTGACTAACAGACCAGATAGAAGTATCGCGACGACAGGCTGGGGAACATTGCTGGACCCAGGCGAAGAACATTTAAAAAAACGGAAATTATGCAGGATGCCCCCGAAAAAACACGAAATTTGCAATATAACCCCGTCTATGCAGGATGCCCCTCGCTTAGATAGAGCACACCCGCGCATATTGAATACAGCGCCTACAGCGGGCTACATATTTTTCACGTGTGTTTTTTTTTCCTCGCTTGCAGGTAAAGATTTTGATTCCACTCCTCGATATTATCGTCAACAACGGCAACAATGGAGCGCACCAATTCGCTGACAACCAGCATCGATCCTAACGCCGCTGACCCGATCTCTCGACATGCACTACACCTTGGCGATGATTTTCCCTCGTTTTCCGAGTTTAAACTGGCTATTCACAAATGGGCCGTAGACATGCTGTTTGGCATTCGCTTTGCAAAGTCAGAGGCGCAGAAGTGGATTCAAAATTTTTATCTGCAAGTAAGGAAAAGAAACATGCGTGAAAAATTTGGCGCCCGGCGCTGAAGGCGGGTGTTCACTACCTAAGCGAGGGGCATCCTGCATAGACGGGGGTATATTGCAAATTTCGTGTTTTTTCGGGGGCATCCTGCATAATTTCCGTTAAAAAAAAAAAAACAAAAAAAAAAAATAATAATAATAATAAATATAAACAAATCAATATAATAAGGACGGAGATGAAGCGGAGTAGGGAGATGTAGAAGGGGAGGGGAAAGAGAGTGAGAAGAATGGGGGACAAGGAGGGGATATGAGAGAGATGGAAAATGGGGAGGAGAGGAGGAGGAAGGAAGCAGAGGAACGGAGAGAGAGGAATGGAAAGAAGGAAAGACGAGAGGGAGAAGAGGAGAGGACGATGATGACAAGGGAAGACGAGGCTGGGGTCTAAAAAAAAAAAAAAAAAAAAAAAAAAAACACACATATTACTGAAGGGGATGTAGACGGGGAAGGGTGGAGGACACCAGGCACCGGGAAGGGTGTCTGCAGAGCGCACAGGGCTCACGGACAGAACGACGAGAAGGACAGAAACGGAATATGAGAAACAGCGAGGGGGGCTACAACCTGACAAATGAAGACCGCTCTGGGGCGTTCCCAGTAACTGTCGACGTAACACTCGACAGTTAGCAATGTATAGTAATTAGATAGCAGCCGTCATAACCTTACGGTTAGATGCGAGTATGAATAAAAAAAAAAAAAAAAGGGTTAAATGATTATAACTGAATTTGAACCTGCTGGAAGAGGCTCTGAACAAGGTGGTTCCTCTTCCCGAGGACAAGCAGACATTCAACATGATTACCCCCCCAGTTTTATGTAGCACAATTCTCAGATCTACCCAGTGCATATAATCTCCTTTGCCAATACTCAACGCATATAGATAACAATACAACTATCATTTTTACAACAAGAAATACCAATAATCATGGCGCTCCACTTCAAGAACACACACGACTGTGCCTCCGGTATAAATCTGAGCCAACCCCCTCCTGCACCTCCTCCGTCACCAATCCCACGCGGCCCCGGGCACCGCCTGAACAACTCTATCTACGGCTACTCAAGCCAATCCCCTCCTGCACCGCCTCCGTCACCAATTCCACGCGGCCCCGGGCCCCGCCATTTCTCCTACAAAATGCCTAGCAGCAACTTGAGGATGCCTCTATGTATAAGAATCCAACGTGTTGAATGGACCGCAGTGACACTGTGTCGGTCAATTCTATACGTTTTAAGGCATCCTCCTATCCATCGTTCCAATCACAAACGGGCAAAATCTATTTCCATAGATTCTGTAGCAGTGGACACCTTCGAAACCTATCACCACGGGGAGTGACCAGACCTCCCAACGGTATACCCGGTTTAACGGGTAAAATCGTAGATCGCATGACATGAACAGACAGTTCACCGTTGACTGATACAGTTCTAATGCCCTGAAAAACAGTGAGATTAGTTTTGCGTGATCCGTGGAACCGGGTACCTGCAGCGCGCTTGTCAAAATGACTTGGTAGACCGTTTACTGGTGGTTTTTCGCAATCAAACCAGGTAATGCTATTGAAAGTAAGCTATTCTAGATCGCCATGTAGTTGACATGTTCTCGCGCTCCGTTTTTGCCGCCACTGTGAACTAGTTTTGACGATAGCCCAAAGGTATTTTGAAACTAGTCCATCCGGCCATTCAAGATTGGTATATGGATAATATGGCAAACGGGGCCCACCTTGACGCATATGCCCCGCGTACCTATATTCTCCATATACTACAGAGAGTAACTATCCTTCTTCATGATCGAAAGTGTTATAGTATGGTCAATATGCAGCTAACCAAATACAGGTATTATCTCTGGAAGATGGTGGAATACTTGCATACACTCCGCCAAGCTCGACAGGAGTAGAAATGAAAGGTTCTCAGGCTATCAGATATCATCGACCGTCATCCAGACGTTACAGTATGACGAAATCCCACCTCCTTTAGTCCCGACAAACGTTAACCTGAGCTGTTGTCTATTACTTATGAGTGCTCGAGCGCCCCAGTGCTCTCGGCTATCTTCTCTTCCTTCTTGACGCCCATCCTCAATTTTTGACGACATAATTCATTTATTTTATCCTCAATTTTTGACAACATACTCTACAATGACTGATTATATCTCCAATCTCCGTTTGTAACCTCTAACTCCTGTACAAAAGCTCTGATCACTAACATCACTCCACACGCAGCCAACGAGCTTAAGCTCCGGATTGTCAAGTACGCTGGATGGCAGGCGGCCACTCACCTGAGTGCAGTATCGGAGAGACACACCACCTCGAGTTCGACCCCCCCCCCAGCTATCGCCACAACAACGCGGAAATCCATCGATTTTCGTGCGAAATCGTCATCAGCGACGTCAAATTACCTAGCTGTAGCATCTACAGACCAGGCCCCCTCTTTTTCGTCGTGTGAACGGTGAAGACAGAGATTCCGGGCCCCTGAAGACGCACTCGGCTTCGACCTCCTTCAACCCCCATCATCAACCACATCCTCCGCAATCGAACTCAACTCCCTCCCCCCGTCAAATCACCTTAATCAACTTGTCTCTGACCTCCATGGCAACTCGCGCGTCCGCTGCGAGGAAGAAACCCCGTCCGCCAGATAAACCTCGCCTCCCCACGCTCGGCCTTAGCAAACACGCTAGAGCAGAGCCTCAAAATAGAACCAAACCCGCCGACACGATGAACTTGGATTCCGACCTCAGTGAACTCGACGAACCCTCCCCGACCCCCTCCGCCTTACGTCGTACTTCCACTCCCGAACCCACCCCGCGCGACCGCGCCCCACCCACCACGTCACCTCGCACGCAGCATACGATCCGAGTCCGGGACACCTTTCCACAGGTTACCGGACCCCTCAAACGCGGCGCCCC
>JAJJXM010000212.1:0-13908 GCA_024516155.1 Pyronema omphalodes | reverse complement strand
GGGGGGGTGGGGGGGGGGGTGGGTGGGGGGGGGGGGGGGGGGGGGTCAAAATAAGATTTCCCTTCATGTTCTTCTTCACCATTGAGGTAGAAACGCTCTCAGGAGCATTTGCTTTGCGCAAGGCGTCATTGACGGCGACTCCGATTGCTATTTTGGAGCTCTCTGGGAAGGGTTTGTTTGTTTGTTTGTTCTCTCATTACTTGTTTGCAACCCGAAGGTTATGACAAGGGACAGATAAATACAAAAGAGAAGAAGAAAGAAATGTAAAAGCAAAAACCCAGTCTCCACCTCAACCAGTCTCCTCCTCTTGATCGTTGTGGTTGTGGGGTCTGTCCCGACTGTTACTACGGGGGTTTCTTGTCCAAGCGCATCTGATGTTCCAAGTTTGTTTGTTTGTTTGTTCTCTCATTACTTGTTTGCAACCCGAAGGTTATGACAAGGGACAGATAAATACAAAAGAGAAGAAGAAAGAAATGTAAAAGCAAAAACCCAGTCTCCACCTCTACCAGTCTCCTCCTCTTGATCGTTGTGGTTGTGCGGTCTGTCCCCACTGTATACTACGGGGGTTTCTTGTCCAAGCGCGTCTGATGTTCCAAGTGCCCTGCTTGCACAGAGGCCGCCTCGCCGGGCTCCTCCCTTTCCTCCTCCCTTCCCCGTCCCATGTTTAGCCATTTTACCGCCTTTGTTTCCTCCGCGTACAAAAGAAAAAGAAAAGGAAAAAAGAAAGACTCCCGTCGTCCTCCTCTGCCCCTTCCCCGCGCCCCTCTCTCTCCTTTCGCAACTCCTCGCACTCCTCCCGCCCTTCGAACATAAGAAAAACATTGTCGCACCCAAACAAAGGAAAGTACAAAAGAAACTCGTCTGCCCTCTCTTGCCTGCCGTCCCCGTCATCTCCCTTTCCGTGCACCATTCCATCATCCGTGCCCTTCTCACTCGCCGTACCATAAAACAACTCCAACCCGTAAGACAAACAATTGAAAGACAAAGAAAAGAAAACTCAAAACACCCGAACCCCAAGCAGACCCAAGCAACGACCCCAGCCCGATCCCGTCACCGCGTGCCCGTTCCCTTTCTCACCGTCTATCCCTCTTCTACCTTCCCCTCTTTCTTGTCCCTTTTTTTTTTTTTTTTTTTTAAACAAAACAGAAATCCTAAGTAAGAAAGCACTGCAAAATCAGCGCACGCGAAAGTTCCTAAGGTACTGTGGTCAGTGTAGTCCGCGGTAGGGGTCTATCCCCTTCTGCGAGGCTTCTCTAGCCGGGAGTGTGCCCAGGTCGAGGTAGCAACCTTGGTTGCAGAGATAAAGGTGGAAAGAGCCTTGGTGCCGGAGGGGGTGTCCAGAATGGTGTTAAAGTTGATCCGGGAGTGTTGTCTGAGTTTGAGGTCCTTCCTGAGTGTGGAGCGAGCGGCCTGGAATTCGGGGCAGCTCAGGAGGAGGTGTCGAGGCGTCTGCGGTGGGTGGATTGGGCAGCTGCAGCTGCGGGAGGGGTATGCGTCGGATGGAGGGTGGGCCAAACAGTTGAGGAAGTACCCGTGGCCGGTGCGAAGACCCAGGATTGCAGTTGATATCCAGCGGGGGTTTTCGGTGTACGCGGTGTCCATTTTGCGGCGGTGTGTGGCGGCGTACGTGCGCGGTCGAGGGGAAGAGGTGAACCAGGTAGCCCAGTCTGCGGTGTACCTCTCTCGAGCGCGGCGGCGCAGCCAAGTGAGGGATATCGGGATTTGTCGGCGAGGCGGTACTGTTGTCGCCTGTCGGGCCAGTTCGTCGGCGGCTTCGTTTCCGGGGACGCTGGTGTGTCCTGGGACCCAGTGGATGGTAATTGAGGTACCGTGATTGTGAAGGTCGTGAGCGGTGTTGTGGATGGCCCGGGAGAGCTCCTGGCCGGGGCCTCGACGGAGGTGAGAGGCTCGACGTATCGCGGCCTGGTTGTCGGTAAAAATGTGGATGTGTTTGTCGTATAGGTCGTTGCGTCGAATATGTGTCAGGCATGTCCTGAGTCCTTCGTGGATGGCCATAACTTCCGCGTCGAAGACTTCTGTTCTGTCGCCCATGGGCACTATGGAGTTGACAGGTCGTGGTAGCCCGTGGGGGATGGTGTATCCTGCGCCTGTTATGCCGTCTAGTTGAGAGCCGTCTGTGTACAGTAGGATAGTATCCGATCGTTGGCGAAGGGCGTGGAGGAGGAGGAGGTGGTCGTCGGCAGCGTCAGCCTTCGGGGGGGAGGAGATGTCGATCGTTAATGTAGGGGCGAGGTCGTCGTCGGGGATGTTCTGGGAGGTGTCCTCGATTTCGGCGTTTGGTTGGACCCACGGGGAGAGGGTGCTGATGACGTGCAGGAGGCGGGACGGGGCTTGTCCTGGGACGTGCCACGGGTGGTGGTACTCGGTGTCCGGGTTGATGGAGGCATCATCGATACTCGGGGCGGGAAACGAGACGGGGCAGCGTGTGATGACAGGGTGCGAGGCGGGTAAGGTGAGGGTGCGTAGGGCGTATTTCCGCTGGCGGTTGTCAAGACGTATTGTGACGGGAGGGAGTGCGGATTCATTGTGGAGGGCCAGGATCGGAGTAGAGGCGAAAGCGTTGAGAATCCTTCGGAGGGCGGTGTTCTGTTGATTCTGGAGGGTGCGGGCAAGGTCTTTTTGTTGGTTCCACCATATCTCTGCGCCGTAGTCTGCTCTCGACTGGACACACGCCTGGTAGATTAGTCTTGTAGCAACGGGGGACAGACCTGTTTCGTACCGTGCCAACCTACACAGTGCGTTCAGAGTTCTTTGCGCGGCGGTTACTCGTCTAGCTACATGTTTTCTAAAGTTAAGTTTCCTATCTAAATACAGGCCTATCCACCTCACAACGTCCTTCTCTCCTCCTTGTGTTCCCGGTGTGATAACTGTACCGTTTGGTAACTTAACTTTTTCCTCCTCAGTGATGCTATCGGTGCGTGCCCAGTGGAAATGCAGGAGCCCTGACTTGGCATCGTCAAATGCAACGGCGTTTGCGTCGGCCCACCGAAAGGCTGTTGTCGTGATGTTCTCAAGTGCGCGGGCGTTCGCTTTTCTGGTGCGTCCCTGGACGACGATCGCTACGTCGTCAATGTAGCTGGGTGTCCAGGCGTACGGGTGTACCTGTGCTAGTTCGTCGAATAATGGGCGGAGGTATAATAAGCAAAGTATGGGGGATGCAGGGGAACCTTGTGGGATGCCTGTTTGCCCTGGGCGTTGCGTATCAGTTCGCCCATCGAACGCTAGAGCGATCGTGCGATCTGCGAGGAAAGACTGGCACCACGATACTACTGGTCGCGGGCACCCAAGCTGTCGTAATGTTTGTTGGAGGCGGTCAGCAGAGACGTTGTCGAACGCTCCACGAACATCGAGGAAGAGGGCAGAGGTTAGCATTCCGTGAGATTTCCCAATCTCGACGTCGTGCACCAGCGCCATCGCCGCGTCAATTGCTGATCTCTGCGGGCGTCCGCCTATTTGGTCTCTATGTAGTAAGTCGTGAGAGTCTGCCATCGTGCCTAGGCGAGTGGCCATTAGTTTTTCGAGGGTCTTCCCAAGGCAGTTTAGGAGCGCAATCGGACGGTATGCCTTTGGATTGCTGTAATCCGGCTTGTTGGGTTTGGCGATAATGACTGTGGTGGCCTGGCGCCAGCATCGCGGATGGTAGCCTACCGTCCCTCATGTGGCGTAGAGGTTGTTCATGTGTTCGGGGATGGCAAGGTCTGCTTGGCTTAGGCAGGCGAATGTGAGCCCATCGGGTCCGGGCGCCTTCTTCGGTGAGGAGGAGAATATCGCTGTTTCTACCTCTGTCGGTGTGAAGGTTGTCCACTGCAACTCGCGGCGCGGGGGGAGGACGGACGGAGGCGGTGGTGGCGGCGGCGGGGGAAACAACTTTTGGAAGGCCTCTACCTTTGCGTCGAAGGAGCTGCAGATTGTTTCTTGGCCGTTTATCATTGCGCGGAGGTTTGGTGTTAGCTGAGCACGCCGAGGGTTGGTGTACCTAAATGCCTGCCACACATCGGGTCCTTCGGCTTGGGAAAGATATTCCTTCCACTTTGCATCTTTCGCCGTTCGAATGGTCCTGTAGTTTTCGTTTCGGTGTTGTTTGTAGTTTAGGTGGGATCTATCGTCACGTTTGCGTTTCCACTTACGTCTTGCTTTGGTCATCTTTTTCCTTGCCTCGGTGACTTCTGCGGTCCACCATCTTTTCGATTGTGGGGTCACTTGTAGTACAGGGGTGGACGTAGTCGCGGCATTAAGGATGGCATCACGTATTGACTCCGCCCACGCATCGAGGTTGTCTGTGGTAGGGTGGTTGCGGTATTGTGTCCATGATGGTGTGAGGGCTAAGCACGAGGCACGGAGGGTTTCGGCGAAGAGCTCCCAATCCGTCTTTTTCCAGTTTAGTCGGTTTGTTGGGGGGGGTTGTTTCAGCGTCTGGGTGGGTTGTGTGCACTTCGAAACGTATGACTTCATGGTCAGATCCCGTAGCGTTGTCGTCGTCAATTGCCCAGTTGATTGTTTCCTCTGCCATGTGGGGCGATGCTAGGGTCAGGTCGAGGACGGAAGAACTGCGGCCTTGGTTGTAGTAGTAGGTGGGAATGTCAGGGACGGACACGAGGGTCCAGTCTCGTTGTTCGATGAGGTCAACTATTTCGGTGGCGCGGGTGGGGGAACGTGTGGAGGAGTTCCACAGGGCATGGTGAGCGTTGAGGTCACCTGTGATGATGCACCTGCGGGGGAGGGGGAGGGGGGTGAGGGCTCTCGGGATGGTATAAATATTGCTTTCGGGGTGTTTTTCGTTGTATATATTAAAAAGAAAGAAAGAAGGAATTAAGTCGGTGCCTACCTCAAGGACCTGGAGGTCAGGATCCGCGCATATGAAGGTGCGCTGAGAAACCCTGAGGTATGGGTTTGTCCTGGTCACATAGGCGGCTGTTCTGTTGGTGGTTCTATCTCCACGCGGTGGCAAGACCAGTGTGAAAGATGGGTGTGTGGTGGCGTATGTTATGTCGGTTATGTGAATTTCTTGTATTAGGATTATGTCGGCTGTGTTGTGTGCGCTATTCAGCAGCGCATCGAGTGCTGTTCGTTGTCGGTTCACGTTGTGGGAGACGATCCGTATGGTTGCTGCCAGTCTGTTGTAGCTAGACATGGGCGTTCATCTCAGTGTCTCTGTCGGCTGGGTTGGGTGGGGCGGCGGCGGGGTTTTGTGACGCTGTCCAGGCTTCTTTGAATATGCGGATGCGTACGGGGCATTGCTTGCTGAAGCCTGGGTGGTCGAGGTCGGGGAAGTTGGCGTCCGCGCAGTTTTTGCAATGGCATCTAGTGTGCTCACAACTCTTACCTTTGCTTTGGGGGCAGTCGTTGCAGGCGTGGTCTTCCGTGGGGTGGTTCTGGCCGCAGATGCCGCAGGTGGGGCCTTGCGGTCCAGTGCAGTTGGTGTAGTGGTGGCCAAAGAGCAAGCAGCGCCGACACTGGTCGGTCCATCGGGCAGAGTGGTACTCGGTGACTCTTCGGGGCTCGAAGAGTACCATGACTCGTTTGCGCTTCAGGAGTGCGAGCTCTTCGGCGGTACGTACCGCAATAACCACACTGGACGCTTCCTTGCCCACACGTTTCTCCGCGGTCGTCATATATCGGGGGGGTTGCGCGAGGGTGACATGTCCGTTGCTGCGTTCGATCTCCTCTTGGAGGAGGCGCATTGCGTCGGGGGAGTCGGGGTATTGGCTCGTGGGGATTCCATGAACTGCGAGCTTATACCACCGCTCGTTCAGGCGGGGTGCGGCGATGGAGGTGTTGACCTGTTGCGTCGCTGTGTGTATGGTCCCTAGGTTCTTGGTCAGCTCGGATTCAGTGGTGCCGTCTGTCATGGTCACGATGAGGTTGCCTGATGAGGCTTGTCTGATCGTGGCGACAGCCATGTGAGGCGGCGCCTGCGTCTGGGTGAGTGCAGCGTTGATCGCCCTTCCCAGTTGGGCTTTGGTATTGACGTCGATTTCCGCAGGGTGTGGGATGGGTATCATGACGGACTGGGGGCGGGTGCGTTGGCGTCGGGGGTGCGGTTTTGCGGGGGGGGTCGCTTTTGGGGGCGTGGGCGGGGAAGGAGAGGTCAGCGACGGTTGTGCCGGAGGTCCACGGCTGGTGAGTGGTCGTGGGGGGGTTGTGGCGGCGAGTAGTGGTAGAGGTCGGTATGGCGATGTTGTGGTGGCGAAGGGCGTTTTCCAGGAGTCGGCATCGTTCTTTCCAGTATTGGAGGTCGTCGGGGGGTGAGTTGGCGGTGGTCGTTTGTTCGGGGTGGGGTTGACGTTGGGGCTGTGTCGGAGGGGGCGGGCTGGGTTTTGTGATTTTGTCGAGTCTTTTGTTGATGGTGTCGATGGAATGGACAATAGGTCGGAGCGCGTCGTTGGTGTTTTTCGAAATCATAGCGGCGATGGCTGAGAGGAGGTTGTTGTCGGGCTGAGGCTGGGGGTTGGGGTTGACGTCGGTAGCAGTTATTGCGTGCTGGCTGTCGTTGAGGTTTAGGTCAGAGTCGGATTCGGAGTCGGTGTCGGGGCAACTGTCAGTGTCCATGGCGGTCTGCACACCACCCAGCAAAGAGCGACCCCCCCCTGCCTTTTCAACAACCACGCCGAAATCGCAAGATTTTATCGCGGATTATTATTTGGCAGCCCCTAATTACCTATTCGCAGCATTTCCAGATCAGGCCCTCTCTTTTTCGTTGAGTTTTCATCGAAAAAGAGTTTTCGGGCCCCTGAGAAAAGCCCCGCGAACCGGTTCCATCAACACCACCCTCCACCCACATCAACAACCATCATTTCAATCGCGGATTCCTTGTCGCTACCGCAGAAACAACTTATTCCGAACTTCCGATGCCCACCCGATCCTCCGCTGTTGAGAAACAGCCCCTCCCCCCCGACAAAGCGCCCCCTCGAGCGCTCGCGAAAGAAAAACGCGCTAACGCAGAGCCGCACGAGTCCGACGCGTCCGACGTTGAGATGCACGTAGACACGTACTCTGACGTCAGCCAGGATTCCAGCGACGACGACGCGTCTCCCCGAGACAGCTCCCCAACGCCAACTTCTCGCAACACCACCAACGCCCCACCCAAAACACCCCACAACAAAAAACCCCTCCCTGTAAACTCCGACACCCCCGATCAACTGAGCAACAATGACCCCAAATACTCCATCCAACAAACCACCGGAAAACAGAAAAAACGCCCCGCCGCCTCCACTGCCCATACTATCACCCATATCGCCGAAGACTCCACCCCCGTTCCTGCAAACGTCAAACAACTCCACCCCGACATCGCTCCGATCAACGCCACACCTCCCAGCAACGCCGACCTCGCTCAATCCATCGACGTCCTCCACCACAATCTTGCTACCACCGCGGACATGTTTCGTCACGCCGACCAGACAACGAACGACAGAATCAACAAAGCGTTCAAGACAATCAACAAGAACCAGTCCCTCCTCCAATCCATCTACGATGCCGTCCAACTCCTCGCCCCGTCCCTCCTACCGAAAGGAACAGCTACCGCCGTGTCCCCCACCCCCGTCTCCGCATCCCCCACCCCCCTCGAGACCACCAGCCCCGATACCCAGCCCGTTAACGCCCCTCTCGATTTACCCTCCAAACATGCCCCCCGCCTCAGCGAAGCCGAGTACTGGAAGCAGAGGTGCTTGAACGCCGAAGCTGAACTCCGGAAGAACGAGCTCCCTACTCCCCCTCACCTACCCCCTCCCCCGCCCCAGGCGAACGAACCGTGGCAAGGACCAATACCCTCGTCCGTCAAGCTGTTCAAAGAGAAAGCCGCTGCCCCATCAACGACCCCCCCTAAGACCACCAAACCCAACCCCCAACGCAAGAACCCCCCCCGCGTCCAAGACATTGTGATCCCCTGCCCTGACCCCCGTGCCCTGCCCGATAGCTCTAAGGTCGCCATTGGATTAGCTGTCAACGAAGCCCTACACAAGGCGAAGGTGGAAGGAAACATCATGACGGTTAGGAAAAATCTCGCAGGAAGCCTCATGCTTACCCCCTCCCCGAACACATCCATTACCGATCTCACCCCCCACCTCTCTGTTATCCACGCCGCTGCCTGCACAGTCCACCCGAACCTCTTGCCCCCCCGACTTAACGAAAAATGGTATAAGCTGGCAGTCCACGGAATCCCCACGGATTACTACGAGGACACCGCCGAGGGTATGCAAAAATTGCAGCAAGAAATCGAGACGAACCACAAAGTACGCCTGACACAACCCCCAAGGTACATCTCTCACCCGGACAAGGGTGTTGGTAAGACCGCCTCCAGTGTGATGATCGCACTGAAGTCCAGCGAGGAATACAACCTCCTCAAGAGAACAAAGGTGACAGTATTATTCGAACAACGCAAGGTGACAGAATTCTTCACCGCCCGTTCCATTGACCAATGCCGCAGATGCCAGAAATTTGGACATCATCATGCAATCTGCCCAGCTGACAATGGCCCCGCTTGCGCGATATGCGCCGCCCCTCACCCCACCGAATATCACCAATGTGGCCAGTGCCCCACAATCCAGGGCCGCAAATGTCAACACACCCTCTACAAGTGTGCAAATTGTGTCGCCGCTGGCCACACAGACGTCCACCACGCCGCATACAGCACCCGCTGCCCCGTCAAAGTGAACGTCGTCAGGGAAGCCTGGCAGAAGACTCGCCCGGAGACAACACCCCTAGACGCCATCCCCGCCGAAATAAACCCCATCGCCGACACCACCATGACCACTGATGAATAGATACGACTCATCAGCGGCGACCCTTCGCATCGTGTCACATAACACGAATCGCAGCGCCACCGCACTAACAACACTGCTGAACTCAGCAGGATCCAAAATAGACATATTGCTGGTACAAGAGATTAACGTTAAAGATCCCCGGTACGCAATCACACATCCAAATTTCCTTTTGTTACTTCCCCCCCGCAGCCACCACAAAGTCAATCGCACTGCTGCATATATCTCCCGCCTCAACCCACATGTTCGAGTCACACCAAGACCGGACATCAGCGGAGATCCTGACCTCCAGGTACTCGAGGTCAGCACCACACTCATTCCCTCCTTTTACCTCTTAAATATCTATAATGAAAAAGACCCCCAAACAAAAGTATATACCGTCCCCCGCTCCCTTACCCCCCTCACTCTCCCCCACCGTTGTGTGATCACAGGGGACCTCAATGCCCATCACCCTCTGTGGAACTCCCACGCACGCAGACAAGCGAGAGCAGACGTGCTGGTGGAACTGATGGAAGACCATCACTGGCAACTGGTAAACGTCCCGGACGTTCCTACTTACCACTATCGAGACGGATCGGGCTCTTCGGTCCTCGACCTGACTCTGGCAGCCCCGGCGATGGCAAGGGAAATTTCTTCTTGGGCTATTGACGACGGCATTGCCACGGGATCGGACCACGAGGTGATCCGTTTCCAAATCAACTCCTTACACCCAGACCACCACAACACCGCCGGCGACACTACGCGACTAAACTGGCGCAAGACGGACTGGGAGACCTTCACCGAAGAATTGCAACGTCTCACCGAAGCTTCCTACCCCCGGTGGTCCCACCTCCGAGCCAACCCCTCCGCCGAGAACCTCGACGAATGGGCTGCCCTCCTTCGCGACTCTATCCAAACCGCCGCCGCGATATCAACACCTACCCTCACCCCAACCCCGCGGTCGAAGAGATGGTGGACGCAGGAGGTACGCCTGACACGTAAAGACATGACCCGGGCCAGGAGGAGATGGAAACAGACCCGCCTTCCCCAACACCTCGCCGAATACAAACAGTCTCGAAACGCCCACTACAGGAAAGTCCGACATGCAAAGTACTCCATGTGGAAGGAATACTTAGCCGCGGTGGAAGGACCAGACATATGGGCGGCCTTCCGATATACAAACCCGCGCCGCGCTCAATTGACACCACCGATCAAGACACAGGTAGGAGGAATGGAGAAGGTATGCGTCGACTTCGACAGTAAGGTAGAGGCCTTTCAAGCGTTATTCCCTCCCCCCCCAGCTGCCCCCCCCACACGCACCTCACGACCCAACCCCCAACTCCCCTGGAAAACATTCACCCCCGAAGAAATTCGTACCGCTATCACAACATCCTCCCCCAAGAAAGCCCCCGGCCCGGACTCCATCACGTTCGCGTGCCTTAGGAAGGCGTACGATGCAGTCCCCAAAGTTTTCAACGCCCTGTACTCAACCTTAGGAACGAAAGGATATCATCCGCGGAGCTGGCGAGAGGCCACGACGGTGGTGATACCTAAACCAAACAAACCGGACTATAGCGCCATAAAGGCATACCGCCCGATTGCCTTACTCAACTGCTTGGGCAAGGTGTTAGAAAAACTCATGGCGACCCGGCTCATCCTTATGGCGGAGTCGCACGACATCCTGCATAAGGACCAGATTGGCGGGCGCCCAAAACGCTCGGCAATTGACGCCGCGATGGCACTGACGCATGAGGTAGAAGTTAACGCGGGAAATCGCTTCGTGACGTCTGCCCTATTATTAGATGTACGAGGAGCTTTCGATAACGTCTCCTCCGCCAGATTACTGGCAACTATGCACTCACTCGGCTGCCCACAGGCGGTAATATCGTGGTGTTCCTCATTCTTAAGTGACCGCACAACCGCCCTATCCTTTGACGGCAGAACAGATTCACAGCGACCAATTCAAACCGGCATTCCCCAGGGATCCCCCGCGTCGCCAATACTCTTCCTCATATACCTTCGCCCCCTCTTTGACGCCTTACAATCCGAACACCCGACCCTGTGGACCCCTAGCTATATAGACGACGTTGCCTTGGTGGCCCATGGACGAACGAGAGAACAAAATGCGCGCGCCCTGGAAGCAGCCGCTCGCACCGCATTCAACTGGGCGCAGACAAACGCGGTAGCATTCGACGATTCCAAATCGGAGATGCTGCACTTCCATAAGTCGCGAATCGATGAACACAGCGAAGCAACAAACGTGCGCTTACCCAACGGCACCATAGTCACCCCTGGGACTCAAGGAGGCAGCAAGGACGTGGTCCGGTGGATCGGCATACATTTTGATCGCAAACTTTCCTTCTCCCAACATGTAAAAATAAGACTGACGGCCGCCGCTAGGTCCCTCAACGCCCTCCGAAGTTTGATACGTCACGAGACAGGTCTGTCCCCCTCAGCGACCCGTACACTTTATCAAGCGTGTGTAACCTCTAGGTCGGATTTTGGCTCTGAGATCTGGTGGAATGGACAAAAAGGACTGGCCAGCACACTACAAACGCAACAAAACTCCGCCCTACGCCGCATACTAAACGCATTCACATCGACCCCCATAGTGGCCCTACACAACGAAGCCGCCATACCCCCCGTCGCAGTTCGCCTTCAATGCCGCAGCCGCAAATACGTTCTCCGCCTCCTCTCCCTCCCCCCTTCCCACCCCGTAGTTAGACGCTGCCCTTCCTCCTTCCCCGTGCCCAACCACTTCCCCACCTCCATATGTGACCCGTCCGAATATGACTACCCCTGGAACACCACCCAGAAAGCACCCTCGCGCCTCGTTCGCATGCTCCGCTCCGTCGGTCAGTGGATATTACCAGACGACGTAATCGAGGACACGGCACACCCTAATCCCACCCCGTGGATAAACTCGCCCCTACGAATAAAGATATCCTCCCTCCCCAAACCCGAAGCCGCCGTCGAACACCTCTCGCTGATCCGCGACCTGAGTGACGACAAAACCAACATTATCGCCTATACAGACGGTTCCCAACTCGAAGGAAAAACAGGCGCCGGATACTGTATCACCTCAGGTTTCCCCCGTCAAGTCAACGAATCCATCCCCATGGGCACGACCACGGAAGTGTTCGACGCCGAACTACGAGCAATTCACGACTGCCCCGAGATGTGCTACAAAATCATCTCCCACAACCACCTCCGACGCCGCCGGATACACGTCTTTACAGACAACCAGGCGGCCATCCTCCGCGCCTCCCGCACAACATATGGTCCGGGCCAAGAGCTCGCCCGCGCTATACACGACATCGCCTCCTCCCTCCATTCCAAAGACACATCCGTCACCTTACATTGGGTCCCAGGACATACCGATATACCCGGGAATGACCAAGCCGACCTCCTCGCCAAAACTGCAACCACCCTAACTCCCCCCTCTTCGCTACCGGTCTCCCTGTCCTGGATACGCCGACAGATTCACGATCAGTACATCCAAGACTGGACGACCTGGTACTCCTCCGCGCCGAAACTTAAAACATACGACGCCCCACACCGTCGGCGCCTCGACTATGCCTACACGGCCCTACCACGCAAACTGTCAACCGCAATCTTGGGATTGCGAACCGGACACGGTTATTTTTTGGACTGCCTTGCTCATCCCCCCACCGCCCAATACCCCTCCCGCTCGTGCTCATGCCCCCTTCACCCCCCGCAATCCCCAAACATCTCATTCTCTCGTGCCCCCACTCCACTTCCCAACGGACCGAACTGCGACGTACACTGAAAATCCCACGACGACGACACCTCACACTACCGACAATCTTACACACCACCGCCGGAACCAAAGCACTGTCCGCTATGATCTCAGAGACCAAGATAGCGACTGCGGAGTGGGCTCACGCAAGGTTAAGTAAACTCCCCGCTGAGGAGGACACATCTGCTACGCTGACAACAGACTGGGGGACGCTGCTGGACCTGACGGACGAGCACGCGGTTACCTCTAATAATTAAAAAAAAAAAAAAATAATAATAAAAAGAAGTAGGAGGAGGACGGAGGGAGGGAGAAGCGGGAGGCGAGAGCGGAGAGAGAGGCGAGGGAGAGGGGAGATGGAGGAAGCGGACGATGACGAGGAGAGAGTGGACACGGGAGACTGGGAGAGCGGAAGCGTGGTTGTTGTGGAGCATGGAGTATTGTGTTTTTTCTTTTTGAAACGGGAATGAAAGTGAGGCGAGGAGTCGAGGGAGAGGAGAGACGCGGTGGAGACGGACGGGAGGAGCACGAATGAGGCGAGTGCGAGATGCTGACGCGGAGAGAAGTGGACGGAGTGGGACGATGGACGGCTGGCGAGCCGAGAGGGAGGAGCGTGGTGAAGGGCGAGGGGAGGGACGTAGAGTAGGGTAGTGGCACAGGGGAGAGAGGTGCGATGGGGGGGCGTTGACCCGGGGGAGTTATATCTTCTTTTCTTTTCTTTTGCTTATTTGTTTTTGCTTTGTGGAGGAAATAAAGGCGGAAAAAACGGTTAAAAAAGGGAGGGGAAGGGTGGAGGAAATGGGGGAACGACCCGGCGAGGTGGCCTCCGAGCGTACAGGGCTCCTGGAACAGACGACCCTTGACGAACAAAAGCACAACGAGACTTGGGGGTCTACAGCCCCACACCCTAACGACAAGCTCTGGGGCATACCCAGTGAGAGCCTGGCCTAACACCCGGGTTTCTTAATTTTGTATTTACTGTAGATTCTGCCATAACCTTACGGTTGGATGAGTGTATGAGTTAATAAATAAATAAATAAATAAATGTCCATGGCGGTCGGCATTGTTTCGACGGGGGTCCCATCGAGGTTCACGTGGGTGTTTGTTTTCGGTCGGGTGACAATTTTTGCAGAGGGAGGTCGAGGTCACGTCTAGAGGCGGATTTTTTGGTGGGGGGTTTGGTGACTTTTCCGGAGACGGTCGTTGATTTCTTAGAGGTCGCGATGGCGGAGGAGCCAGCGTGCGGGGCGTTGACTCGGGAAAGCTCGTCGGGCCTGAAAATATTCTCGGGGTACCTGCATACGCGAGGGCGTGGCGGGGATGGGTGCGTTAGCGTCCATCGCTTAACCGGTGGTACGGTAAGCGATGGCGAAGAGTCACGTGAGGAGGCTCTTG
>JAJJXM010000211.1:0-14379 GCA_024516155.1 Pyronema omphalodes | reverse complement strand
AAAAGAAAAAGTAAACAAAAAAAGGAAAAAACAAAAGGAAGAAGTACAAAGGAGAAGAAGTGAAAAGAGAAATAAGACGAAAAACAGAATTAAAAAACAGAACTAAAAAACAGAACCAAAAACCAGAAGTAAGAAACAGAAGTAAAAAACAGAAGCGAAAAACAGAGGTAAATAATAGAAGTGAAACAGATAAGTTAAAACAAAAATGGAAACAAAGTGCTTTCAAAACAACGGAGACTCAGCTGCAGGCTATTAGGTGAGTCCTAGAATTGGCCAATACTAGGACATTAAAAACATAAATGCATACATAAAGTCACATCATTCAAGATAATAATCAGTAGTAGCATCATATCCTGAAAGACATAGAGCAATCTTCCGCACGCAAGTGCACGCTTCCAAAGCGTCTGCAATTTCTTCAGAATTATGGTCCTCACAACCCCATTTCATGAGGATGGCCACTTCTTGCAAGGTCATTGCATGTGCTCGGATGACATCTACAACATTAAAAACATCCGAGTCATCATAGATGTCGTCATCTGGAGTCGATATCGATACCTCCTTCAGTCCTGAGAATGATGTTAGGTACTGAAGTAGCTGCTGTGACGCATGCCCTGGTGCGAAGAGAATCTCTAACTTTACACCTTCGGCTTGTAGCGCAGACCACAGTAATTCTGTGCCATCAACATGCTCACCAAGATTCAGGTTATGCAGCTTCCTGAGGTGAGGGATAATGTTTTGAACGGCGGCATCATCAATCTCCCAGCCTTCTAGATTTAGGCAATCCAATTCCAGGGGACTGGATGGGTCTAGATGACCAAAGAGCGTTGATAAGGTTACAGAGGAACCATCATTACTCGGGGACACTCCCAATATCAGGGCAAGATGGGTGAGTCTTGGGGCTCCTGCGAAAATGCTCACAAGGGATTGATGCATCCTTGCATCGCACTGGATGACCAATCTCGTCAGATGTGGAAACCGGAGGGAAATGCCGATGTTGGCATGATCCAGGATAAAATGCGCCCACCTCAGGCCTTGTAATGACTCGAAGTATTTTAGCAGTTGGGAAATTGCATCGTATGTTCTTCCATGGGATTCTACATCGATAATTCTTTGACACTATTATTAGCTGACAATTCTTATACTCTAGAGAGACGCATAAACATACTGAAAGCCTTCTAGTTTTTGAAAGACGGACAGTAGATTCCTGCCTCCAGCTGCCTCGGATTCTGGTTCGCCCCATAGATGTGTTGTCCCTCGATACATTCTTGGCTCCAGAATACTCAGCGTTCGGATGTGCTCTTTCACCGCTGCACGAGTGATTCCACCTTCATACTCTAGAGACTGTAAATGGCGTTGGGCCACTCCTCTCCGCTGAAAGTTAAGGGTGAGGTCCTTGAAAGCATGTGGAGCAATGACATTGCGGGTTGTCCAGCATGTTTTGCGTAAGGTTGAGTGCTCAGGTGGCTCAAGCTAGATATGACATCACCAAATCAGTTTACTCCTAATTATATCTCTGTTGAATTTGAAACGGGAGGCGTACATATGAGACAATTTCATAAAGCAACTCCGTGGGGAGATCTAATAATTGGACTCGTCTCGGCATTGTTCTGAAATTAAGCAAGAATGGGCAATGTAAGAAAAATTGGCGATTAAAATGTGTCGGGTGCTTAGAAGGTGATGGTACTATTGATGTTTGTGCTTAACTTAGATGTTTTTGATACGTCAGATGGGTGTAAGTGTTGGCTCTTCTTGGTGCAATCAAGTCTTTTAGGAGGGATGGATGGGAAACCAAGTTAATTGCTGAACTGGTCGAATTTTTATGGACGACGCTTGACACCGCTGGGGCGATATAAATCCATCAATATCTGTCCTTTCTGTTTCCTTCAGCCGGTAACCAGATATACGAGGCATTTTCCATCCCGTTTGTCAGTTGGACCATGATGTCCAAGAGTTCCGTGACTTTCGTCTTCAGTTTGTTCGGGGCTAGATGACGAAAGACGTGGGTTCATATTTCCCGCTTCCGAAGCGAGATTGTTGTCCACTACAAACGACATCTGCTATCTAGTGTCTCGGATGCCGTAAGATACTGACAACGTGTTTTGGTGCTTCCGCGAGGCATTGGCAGGCGGCAAGCATTTCAGTACATGCCACTCGTCAGTCTTGGACAATACAACCGGCCCGGCTGCGGTGAGCTAAATATCGCCGCTAACCACCACCTGGGGTTAGTTCATCTGCCCTCTGTGCTCTTCAAAGCGGCATTGCCCGTTGACTGCTTTCATTATCCGACAGTGTATATTATAGGAGCGGTCACCGATACAAGCCTGACGTCATTTACACATTTATGCGACAAAAACGAAAAACGACAACACGATTCACCATGCTGGAGAATTCAGGACGAGTCAGACAAGCCAATTCAAAGGGCCAGTTCAGTGAGCGTAAGATCTGAATTTCAGCCCTCAGGCTTGTCAAGAACAGATTTCCCCCTCCTTCCCTCATAAGGTACATATTTATGCACCAAAATTCATGTGCGCCCAACAAGCTTCAAGTGATTGACTATGCAGCGAATGCGAAGGCTGTTAGTCGCGCAATTACGTGGTATATATTGAAGACATGGCGGAGTCGCGAAAACCGAGCGTACCGATGCAGTGTAAATTTACGGTTCGGAGACTCGTGTGATGTATGTATAATAATATTTGCGCATAACTTAGAGGACTGGTTTGGGGTTAGAGCTACTCATCATGTATCACTCGTGTGATTTCCCTACAGTTATTTCTGAGGTTCTGCAGGGTGCTAAAGGTGGTCCAAATTTTCAGCTCTCCATACAAGATTTAAAGAACTTATACCCGCTTTTTCTCCAAAATTACCCCTCAAATCGCAAAGATCGAGTCATCAGCTTACTGAAAATATTCCTTATAAAAGACAGGGGGGCTGGATAATATATTCTCAGTAGTATCCTGACGGGTCTAACATTTTGTCGTTGGGCCCAAGATATCTTTTGGCAAGAACGTATATCGCGCATCACAAGATGGAGTCTAGGGCGTATGGGCGAGATAAACGTTGCGTAATTTCAAAATGGTCATGCAATGAGAAATGTTATCGCCTACTACAACCGTTTGTCTGTGGAAAATGTGGTACACCGAATAATGCTTTGTTACTGCAGAACATGTGATATTTGGAAACCATTGCCGGATTGTGCATTTCCCGTTTTAGAAGCCTTTTTAAAAGCCTTTTTGAAAGCATTTTTGAATGGTATGTGAATGTTTTGACATGTCATAATGTTTGGAGCACAATTCCTGAATTTAGCCGATCCGCATTAGTGCTGTCCTCAATACACTTGGAAAGCTACTTCATTCAAATTGCCGTAATCGACCACTATATTGGTGCTCTACATTTTCATCAAAAGGTACGTGATTAGCCACTTTATTAGCGCTTCATTGAAAGCAACGTGATGATTACAAATTATTCACATGCCAAGCTACATCGATACTGTCTTCAACCTCCTGGGGCCCACCATCGTATACCCTCCTACTCTGCTGGCGCTGCCGCCTTCATCCCCATTTCCACCACCATACACACAATACATGTATTGTTCCATGACTGTTATAAAAGAACTCGATAGCTTATTTCTTCATTAGCGATGGATTTGGAAAACATAAAGCAAACACTTTGTATCTACTACAGGGAAAAGGAGCGTTGTAATATCTATAATTTGAGGTCTAATAAATGTGTAACCTTCAAACGCATCAGAATCATCGAACACCTTGATCGTGTTAGCCATTACAAAATGGAATGGACTAAAATAAAGTCTGTACATGGTGAAAACGGAGTTTCAGTACCTTCTTCCAAAGCTTTTCCAAGGGTCCTTCGACATATCCGACAATTCTAATTTCAAATAAACCCTACTGTAGGTCTTGCAGACAGGATCAGCTTGTGCTATTGGGTTTCGTATAACTCCTTTCAGAATGGCATTAGCACCTGCCTCCAACCACGCGTCATAAAATCTCGTGTCATTTTGCCTGAGCCGTCACATCATCCATGATGATAGTATATCCCGTCACTTCAGGCAGGTCAATTGGGGATGTCGTATCGGTGGATCTATTTCTTATGCCGAGAAGAGTAGATTATGAGACCCCGGGGTGATGCATAGGAACGACGTTTTTGATACCAACATCAACTTCAATTAGTGTGTAGAGATGACTCCGACCGGGTCAGGGTCAGTGAGGTGTCACTAGGATTACGGGTGAGGCTGTGGATGTTATTTGTCGAGAATGTTTCGGGATGATTGGATTTTGTGAGTAAGGAGGATGGAATAAAGGTAAGCGTAAGCGGGATCTCGATAATGTAGGAGGAAACAACATAATATGTGATGGAATTTCCTTTGGAAATACATGTAGACTGGATTAATTCTCTAGCATAGAAAAGAATAGATCAAAACTTCTTTATAGATTAAGTATGGAATTGAATTCTAGTCAGGCACGACCACTCTTGTCTGGTTCACTGCAGCCTACTCCTGGGACAGATAGTCGTCGCCGTTGCGGCATCATCAGTCACCACAGGCACACGTGAGCTGACCCCTCTCTGATCCGGTCAATTCATTTTTTTCTACTGACCCCCGGTCAGTGCCGTCTCTGGCACTGTTACACTTGTTCTCACTCAGCATCAGTGTATACGAAGTTTTATTGATATCTACGGTGATTTGGATGGGGTTTCGGTGTTGTAGGGTCGGTTTTCAGGCGCTATTGCGAGTATGTGTTGCGCGCGTTGCTATGTCAAAAAAAGGCTTTTGTCCGCCCGTGTACCAATGCGGTTAGCCAACAACCGCTTATAAGTTTCGAACCAAACCACAGCGCATACAAAGCAAATAAAACCAAACCACAGCACTTAACAAACCTATTTTTACGTAGGCTATTCAATCCCGCGTCAGCAAAACTAGTGTATGTACGTTGAAGGTATCTAATTCTCGGTAGTTTCATTATCGTAAGATAACTCTTGCATAGGATGCGGTAGATTTTTGATGACAATGCCATGCAATTCAGCCTCACTCTCGGTTTTGAACTGTCTATCAACTGTCGAGGACTCGGGTATTTTATTCAGGAATACATTTCACAACAATTATCATCGTAAATAAGAAGCCTCTATATTTTCCTCCTGGAAGCCCGGCTTTTCAACGACAGTATCATCACATTTAGACAATACTCCAATCTGTACTGTCATTGAATACCCACATCATTCACCGATGATGACGTTGCGAACTGGATTGTACGACTAGGAGGTCTGAATTTCAGAGCACCTATCTCATGGCACACTTACTAAAAATCTCGTTGGACAAATTTGAAGATTGAGTAAGGGCCAGCGAGGGTCGAGAAATTCAGTTCAACTTGGCAGCTACAGGTTCGATCATGTTATTTTGATACGTCAAAGTAAATCATGCGAATTGTTAGCATAGAGTGAACCGAGTATATTCATGCATATAAAATTGCCATATCACTGACAGTATCACATGTCGTTATGCTGTTTGATATCTTCATCGTTCGGAGCAGAGTTGAGTCTTGTGTTGTGCTATATGATGCCGCCGGGTGACAACTGATGAATGAGTCAACAGTTTCCGTAAGGAGTCCATTCGAAATCGATAGATGTCTAATGTCGTTATCAAACATTACAGAGTGATCGATGCCAATTAATAATGGATAGATAACACATCCATATCAGAAACCGAACAAGCTTGAATAAAACTTCCACCATTATTGACATTTCAAATGTGACGACCATTGTCAATTTATCATTTCAAACGCTGTTTTCTTCTTTGTTTTTTTCTTTTTTTTTTTCTTTTTTTTTTTTTTTTTTTTTTTTTTTTAAAAAAAAAGACTGCGGGTTCAAATGAACCCGCAGTTTTTTTTAAAAAAAAAAAAAAAAAAAAAAAAAAAAGAAAAGAAAAAAAAAAACAAAGAAAAGAAAAACAGCGTTTGAAATGATAAATTGACAATGGTCGTCACATTTGAAATGTCAATAATGGTGGAAGTTTTATTCAAGCTTGTTCGGTTTCTGATATGGATGTGTTATCTATCCATTATTAATTGGCATCGATCACTCTGTAATGTTTGATAACGACATTAGACATCTATCGATTTCGAATGGACTCCTTACGGAAACTGTTGACTCATTCATCAGTTGTCACCCGGCGGCATCATATAGCACAAACACAAGACTCAACTCTGCTCCGAACGATGAAGATATCAAACAGCATAACGACATGTGATACTGTCAGTGATATGGCAATTTTATATGCATGAATATACTCGGTTCACTCTATGCTAACAATTCGCATGATTTACTTTGACGTATCAAAAATAACATGATCGAACCTGTAGCTGCCAGTTGAACTGAATTTCTCGACCCTCGCTGGCCCTTACTCAATCTTCAAAATTTGTCCAACGAGATTTTTAGTAAGTGTGCCATGAGATAGGTGCTCTGAAATTCAGACCTCCTAGTGTCGTACAATCCAGTTCGCAACGTCATCATCGGTGAATGATGTGGGTATTCAATGACAGTACAGATTGGAGTATTGTCTAAATGTGATGATACTGTCGTTGAAAAGCCGGGTTCCGGGCTTCCAGGAGGAAAAATATAGAGGCTTCTTATTTACGATGATAATTGTTGTTGTGAAATGTATTCCTGAATAAAATACCCGAGTCCTCGACAGTTGATAGACAGTTCAAAACCGAGCAGTGAGGCTGAATTGCATGGCATGTCATCAAAAATCTACCGCATCCTATGCAAGAGTTATCTTACGATAATGAAACTACCGGAGAATTAGATACCTTCAACGTACATACACTAGTTTTGCTGACGCGGGATGGATGAATAGCCTACGTAAAAATAGGTTTGTTAAGTGCTGTGGTTTGGTTTTATTTGCTTTGTATGCGCTGTGGTTTGGTTCGAAACTTATAAGCGGTTGTTGGCTAACCGCATTGGTACACGGGCGGACAAAAGCCTTTTTTTTTTGACATAGCAACGCGCGCAACACATACTCGCAATAGCGCCTGAAAACCGACACCTACAACACCGAAACCCCATCCAAAATCACCGTAGATATCAATAAAACTTCGTATACACTGATGCTGAGTGAGAACAAGTGTAACAGTGCCAGAGACGGCACTGACCGGGGTGGTCAGTTAGAAAAAATGAATTGACGGATTGAGAGATGAGAGGGGTCAGCTCACGTGTGCCTGTGGTGACTGATGATGCCGCAACGGCGACGACTATCTGTCCCAGGAGTAGGCTGCAGTGAACCAGACAAGAGTGGTCGTGCCTGACTAGAATTCAATTCCATACTTAATCTATAAAGAAGTTTGTTGATCTATTCTTTTCTATGCTAGAGAATTAATCCAGTCTACATGTATTTCCAAAGGAAATTCCATCACATATTATGTTGTTTCCTCCTACATTACATTATCGAGATCCCGCTTACGCTTACCTTTATTCCATCCTCCTTACTCACAAAATCCAATCATCCCGAAACATTCTCGACAAATAACATCCACAGCCTCACCCGTAATCCTAGTGACACCTCACTGACCCTGACCCGGTCGGAGTCATCTCTGCTACACACTAATTGAAGTTGATGTTGGTATCAAAAACGTCGTTCCTATGCATCCCCGGGGTCTCATAATCTACTCTTCTCGGCATAAGAAATAGATCCACCGATACGACATCCCCAATTGACCTGCCTGAAGTGACGGGATATACTATCATCATGGATGATGTGACGGCTCAGGCAAAATGACACGAGATTTTATGACGCGTGGTTGGAGGCAGGTGCTAATGCCATTCTGAAAGGAGTTATACGAAACCCAATAGCACAAGCTGATCCTGTCTGCAAGACCTACAGTAGGGTTTATTTGAAATTAGAATTGTCGGATATGTCGAAGGACCCTTGGAAAATAGCTTTGGAAGAAGGTACTGAAACTCCGTTTTCACCATGTACAGACTTTATTTTAGTCCATTCCATTTTGTAATGGCTAACACGATCAAGGTGTTCGATGATTCTGATGCGTTTGAAGGTTACACATTTATTAGACCTCAAATTATAGATATTACAACGCTCCTTTTCCCTGTAGTAGATACAAAGTGTTTGCTTTATGTTTTCCAAATCCATCGCTAATGAAGAAATAAGCTATCGAGTTCTTTATAACAGTCATGGAACAATACATGTATTGTGTGTATGGTGGTGGAAATGGGGATGAAGGCGGCAGCGCCAGCAGAGTAGGAGGGTATACGATGGTGGGCCCCAGGAGGGTTTGAAGACAGTATCGATGTAGCTTGGCATGTGAATAATTTGTAATCATCACGTTGCTTTCAATGAAGCGCTAATAAAGTGGCTAATCACGTACCTTTTGATGAAAATGTAGAGCACCAATATAGTGGTCGATTACGGCAATTTGAATGAAGTAGCTTTCCAAGTGTATTGAGGACAGCACTAATGCGGATCGGCCTAAATTCAGGAATTGTGCTCCAAACATTATGACATGTCAAAACATTCACATACCATTCAAAAATGCTTTCAAAAAGGCTTTTAAAAAGGCTTCTAAACGGGAAATGCACAATCCGGCAATGGTTTCCAATATCACATGTTCTGCAGTAACAAAGCATTATTCGGTGTGTACCACATTTTCCACAGACAAACGGTTGTAGTAGGCGATAACATTTCTCATTGCATGACCATTTTGAAATTACGCAACGTTTATCTCGCCCATACGCCCTAGACTCCATCTTGTGATGCGCGATATACGTTCTTGCCAAAAGATATCTTGGGCCCAACGACAAAATGTTAGACCCGTCAGGATACTACTGAGAATATATTATCCAGCCCCCTGTCTTTTATAAGGAATATTTTCAGTAAGCTGATGACTCGATCTTTGCGATTTGAGGGGTAATTTTGGAGAAAAAGCGGGTATAAGTTCTTTAAATCTTGTATGGAGAGCTGAAAATTTGGACCACCTTTAGCACCCTGCAGAACCTCAGAAATAACTGTAGGGAAATCACACGAGTGATACATGATGAGTAGCTCTAACCCCAAACCAGTCCTCTAAGTTATGCGCAAATATTATTATACATACATCACACGAGTCTCCGAACCGTAAATTTACACTGCATCGGTACGCTCGGTTTTCGCGACTCCGCCATGTCTTCAATATATACCACGTAATTGCGCGACTAACAGCCTTCGCATTCGCTGCATAGTCAATCACTTGAAGCTTGTTGGGCGCACATGAATTTTGGTGCATAAATATGTACCTTATGAGGGAAGGAGGGGGAAATCTGTTCTTGACAAGCCTGAGGGCTGAAATTCAGATCTTACGCTCACTGAACTGGCCCTTTGAATTGGCTTGTCTGACTCGTCCTGAATTCTCCAGCATGGTGAATCGTGTTGTCGTGTTTGTCGTTTTGTCGCATAAATGTGTAAATGACGTCAGGCTTGTATCGGTGACCGCTCCTATAATATACACTGTCGGATAATGAAAGCAGTCAACGGGCAATGCCGCTTTGAAGAGCACAGAGGGCAGATGAACTAACCCCAGGTGGTGGTTAGCGGCGATATTTAGCTCACCGCAGCCGGGCCGGTTGTATTGTCCAAGACTGACGAGTGGCATGTACTGAAATGCTTGCCGCCTGCCAATGCCTCGCGGAAGCACCAAAACACGTTGTCAGTATCTTACGGCATCCGAGACACTAGATAGCAGATGTCGTTTGTAGTGGACAACAATCTCGCTTCGGAAGCGGGAAATATGAACCCACGTCTTTCGTCATCTAGCCCCGAACAAACTGAAGACGAAGTCACGGAACTCTTGGACATCATGGTCCAACTGACAAACGGGATGGAAAATGCCTCGTATATCTGGTTACCGGCTGAAGGAAACAGAAAGGACAGATATTGATGGATTTATATCGCCCCAGCGGTGTCAAGCGTCGTCCATAAAAATTCGACCAGTTCAGCAATTAACTTGGTTTCCCATCCATCCCTCCTAAAAGACTGATTGCACCAAGAAGAGCCAACACTTACACCCATCTGACGTATCAAAACATCTAAGTTAAGCACAAACATCAATAGTACCATCACCTTCTAAGCACCCGACACATTTAATCGCCAATTTTTCTTACATTGCCCATTCTTGCTTAATTTCAGAACAATGCCGAGACGAGTCCAATTATTAGATCTCCCCACGGAGTTGCTTTATGAAATTGTCTCATATGTACGCCTCCCGTTTCAAATTCAACAGAGAATATAATTAGGAGTAAACTGATTTGGTGATGTCATATCTAGCTTGAGCCACCTGAGCACTCAACCTTACGCAAAACATGCTGGACAACCCGCAATGTCATTGCTCCACATGCTTTCAAGGACCTCACCCTTAACTTTCAGCGGAGAGGAGTGGCCCAACGCCATTTACAGTCTCTAGAGTATGAAGGTGGAATCACTCGTGCAGCGGGTGAAAGAGCACATCCGAACGCTGAGTATTCTGGAGCCAAGAATGTATCGAGGGACAACACATCTATGGGGCGAAACCAGAATCCGAGGCAGCTGGAGGCAGGAATCTACTGTCCGTCTTTCAAAAACTAGAAGGCTTTCAGTATGTTTATGCGTCTCTCTAGAGTATAAGAATTATGTCAGCTAATAATAGTGTCAAAGAATTATCGATGTAGAATCCCATGGAAGAACATACGATGCAATTTCCCAACTGCTAAAATACTTCGAGTCATTACAAGGCCTGAGGTGGGCGCATTTTATCCTGGATCATGCCAACATCGGCATTTCCCTCCGGTTTCCACATCTGACGAGATTGGTCATCCAGTGCGATGCAAGGATGCATCAATCCCTTGTGAGCATTTTCGCAGGAGCCCCAAGACTCACCCATCTTGCCCTGATATTGGGAGTGTCCCCGAGTAATGATGGTTCCTCTGTAACCTTATCAACGCTCTTTGGTCATCTAGACCCATCCAGTCCCCTGGAATTGGATTGCCTAAATCTAGAAGGCTGGGAGATTGATGATGCCGCCGTTCAAAACATTATCCCTCACCTCAGGAAGCTGCATAACCTGAATCTTGGTGAGCATGTTGATGGCACAGAATTACTGTGGTCTGCGCTACAAGCCGAAGGTGTAAAGTTAGAGATTCTCTTCGCACCAGGGCATGCGTCACAGCAGCTACTTCAGTACCTAACATCATTCTCAGGACTGAAGGAGGTATCGATATCGACTCCAGATGACGACATCTATGATGACTCGGATGTTTTTAATGTTGTAGATGTCATCCGAGCACATGCAATGACCTTGCAAGAAGTGGCCATCCTCATGAAATGGGGTTGTGAGGACCATAATTCTGAAGAAATTGCAGACGCTTTGGAAGCGTGCACTTGCGTGCGGAAGATTGCTCTATGTCTTTCAGGATATGATGCTACTACTGATTATTATCTTGAATGATGTGACTTTATGTATGCATTTATGTTTTTAATGTCCTAGTATTGGCCAATTCTAGGACTCACCTAATAGCCTGCAGCTGAGTCTCCGTTGTTTTGAAAGCACTTTGTTTCCATTTTTGTTTTAACTTATCTGTTTCACTTCTATTATTTACCTCTGTTTTTCGCTTCTGTTTTTTACTTCTGTTTCTTACTTCTGGTTTTTGGTTCTGTTTTTTAGTTCTGTTTTTTAATTCTGTTTTCGTCTTATTTCTCTTTTCACTTCTTTCTCCTTTGTACTTCTTCCTTTTGTTTTTTCCTTTTTTTTGTTTACTTTTTCTTTTTTTGCACATCTTTTTTTTTCCACATCTGTTTTTTACATCTGTTTCTTACATCTGTTTTTCGTCTTATTTCTTCTTTCCATATTATCTCTTCTATATTTCTTCTTTTTTTTTGTGTTTACGTTTTCTTTTTTTTCCACTTCTTTTCTTTCCTTCCCCTTTTCCTTCACCATCCTCGATTTTTAATTACATTTTCCTTACCCTCTATAAATCAGCATGCTGCATTACAATAGGTCGTTTCTCGCTACATTTATCAAGGCCGATCATAGCGCGCTTCGAACAGGAAACCTATAAAAAAAATCCATAGCCAGAAACCTAATGTCAGCGTCAACCCTTCCCCCGGAATCAGAAATTGCATTGTTGCTATTTTTCTTAATCACGCCGGACCATAACATCCCCCGCACCACGACCCAGGAAAAACATTGCTCTTTTCAGCACAAACCTAGCGATTGTGATGCCACGCGCAACCCCCCCCCCCCCTCCCCTCAGAACAACTTTTTTAACGAACCGCGCGAACATAGCAGCAAAAAAATATGTTTCGTAATGATACCTGGGTATGTATAATCTAACGCCAACTTTGACATGTTATAAATTCTTTTGATAATTTTATGCTTTATTCTTTTTTCATTTTTTCTTTTCGAGATAAGAGATAAATGGAAGAGCGATGATAACCAGTCTCGTGCTATGTGATCTGTGTAGTGTAGCGTTCAAATAGTCCGAGATCTTCTTAAAATACTATAAGGAACTTCGGGACTTTCGGAGCTCCGGGGCGAGTTTTGTAAATTTTTGTAAACTTTGTAAAATGGCTTTTATAGAAGAGGATATATGGGAGGATATATGTAGCGTCTAGATTGATTATGTAACTGCCAACTGGTGGTTGTTGGTAATTGAAGTGTTGAATTACCTAGGATTTGTAGGTGTGAAGTACCCTAAGCTTTATTATTGGCCGTTGCTTGGTGACTGGTATCTGGTGACTGGTGAATGGTGACTGGTGAATGGTGACTGGTGAATGGTGACTGGTGAATGGTGACTGGGGGAATGGTGACTGGTAACCTTTATAGAATCCGACACCGACAGCGACACCGAAACCGAAACGAAGGCAAACGCACCCCGCCCCCCGCGCCCCCAGAAAAAAAAGAAAAAAAAAATGTTAAAAAAAAAAGAACAATCAAATAAAATCAAATGAAATCCAAATAAGAAAAGAAAAGAAAGAAATAAAAGAAAATAAAAGAAAAAGAAAATGAAAAGAAAATAAAAGAAAAGGAAAAGAAAAGAAAATAAACAATAAAATAAAGAAATAAATAAAATAAATAAAATAAAATAAAATAAAATAAAATAAAATAAAATAAATAAAATAAATAAAATAAAATAAATAAATAAAATAAAATAAAATAAAATAAAATAAAATAAAATAAAATAAAATAAATAAATAAATAACAATAAAATAAAATAAAAAATGAAACCCCCAATCATCACCCCCTCCACCCCCCCCTCCACCCCCAAGAAAAACCCTAGGATAATAAACATATCAAAATCATTGGGATGATGGAATATAATCATGTCATACGGTTTGAATATGGACGTGCAGGAGCGCGTTTATTTGTAATTAAGCGCCTGGTCTGGTCTGGGTGCGTTGTTAATTAAGTACATAGGTTTTACCCCCCCTGCCCCCCCACCTCACCCCGTCAGTTTCAACAAACATGTTTCAAACTATATTTATTATATTGTATATATATCATAATCAAAGGGGGGGGGGGGGGGGTTGGTTTGGTGGGATTTTGGTGGGATTTTGGGGGTTATGTGTTAGGTTAATCTTTTTTGTATCGTATCTTATGCTTATCTGGTAATCTTTATCTCTGTTTTTATCTGATCTCTGTTTTTATCTTTTTCTTCTTTGATCCTCTAAAGCAGTGCACGGTGTTGGTGTTTTGATATGGGTGTTGAAGAGTGCCTGTCGAGCCGTGCTCTGTGCTGTGACTGCTTGTGGAGGTGGATGTTGCCTTAGCGTACATCCCCTCGTTATGTTTGTTCTGTCGACGGAATGTTTGCTCGTTATCGAATATCACTTACAACATTTCTCCATCTCCATCTTTCTGTCTCTCTTGTCTCCCCAAGTGTCAGCTCATCCTTCGTCTGACCAGGAGCATTTTTCATGGGTATTACCTAGCCTGGGTGTGTAAGTTTTTTTTTGTATTTTTTTTCTTTTTTTTTTTTTTTTTTTTTTTGCTGCGCGGGATTCGTTCGTGCTGTGTATGAATTGGATTGGATTGGGTTTTAATGGGTTGTTATGGTTGTTTATTATATCGTTGTGGTTGACTGTTGTGGTTTACCATATCATCCTACCATATCATCCTACCATATCATCCTATCACTTCATCCCACCACATCATCATCAAGGCGTTACTGTACCCATTGCACATTACCCATTACCCATCCCCAATTACCCGCTGTTGTCACTGCCCAGTTCCTGCTGATATTACCGTTTTCGCAGCCAACAAACCCAGCGACGCGATCGGATAGTTTAAATAATTATCTAATCAGCCAATGAAAGATTAAAGATCCAACGCATTGACCCTCTATGTAGTC
>JAJJXM010000210.1:0-14382 GCA_024516155.1 Pyronema omphalodes | reverse complement strand
TTGCTTATATGTGATTTAACAATATGTGATTTAACAATATCATATGATTAGTGTTTCTATCGATTATAGAACTGATTGCTTATACGAGGGTTGCATATGGGGAAGTCTGTCTGTATGACGGATATAATTCGATAGAAATATGTTAGAATTGGGGTTTGGAGTTCCTGCAAGTCTATGGTTATCATCAATTGATTCCACATCCGATAATCAATGCTGGCATTGCTATGCGTCAAAGTAACCCCGGATTGGTGGATTCCTTATTCTACTTACCCCATAGGTACAATGTCTTAAGTCAAAAGTTCAATTCCATGGGTAATCAGATGAGCCCCAACAAGCTCCTTTTCTTCAAGATTTGTCGACACGTGATATATAACTTTATACCCCGCTCCCGTCCCGTTTCCATTGCTTATTTACTTGGCGTTTGTTGGAAGTAATTTAATTGAATCACAGCTCCAATGTGATTTCGCTCAGACACTACCCACTACTGACATATGCTAAACCAACAATTTTCAGAACGAGATGTCCAGTGAGATTTAACGTCATGCAGGTAATTTTTAGATTGCTTAAGGAGACTCGCCAATAATAGTGCCTACAGTGTGCACACATACATAGGCGGGAGATCTCCCGTCCAAACTGCTCATGTCAGTTACCAATTTCATCTCCAACAGTCCACATATAAGGCAGTAAGGCGGTGACACTATCCGTCGCATCTAGTTAACGTTAACATTTCGTAATGAAAATACTGTATCTTGAAACTGAAGTTGAATCTTGGAAGATCGGGGTGAGGTTGCTTTTGTGGGGTGATGGTGATCTATGTCGCGTGTGACGTCGGTGCCGAGAGGTTCGCTTAATATTGAGTTTCATTGAAGTACGACGGTTGTGTGCACTGTGCTTGCAGACATGCTTTACAAAAAGTCAATTGCAGTATGTACTATGGACATTTTTCTGAAAAGCGGGGTGTTGCAACGAGTGAAAAGCGAATCGATAAACAATACCAAGCAGAAAGGAGGAGCTGGAGAACTAGGGAGTCAGCTACAGGGGCATGGAGGTCGTGTGTGGCAAAGTGGAAGAGAAGGTGGAATACATGCTCAGTTTACAGCCTAGCAAAGGTCATGTGGTGTATGTAGATCCTCTTGAGACAACTGGCCGATATGCTGCTTTATCTCACACTTCGGGACTAGTGCTTAGTGTTTACATCAGCAATTAGTGATAAAGCGGTCTAGAACGCGGTCTTAATTGGCTAGCCAAGACTTACTAGAGCAGTTTTTCAAACTGTGTGCTTTATGGTTCCATGTTCTCAAATCTACACTAATCGGTATTGTGGAGCATGTACTTATATCTTTCCATTACCCCCGACCTTTCCACAATTTATTTGATTGGTTTTGCCGCTTTACCCCATTCTTGTCGATTCGACGTCTTTTCTCCACCTTCAAAACAAATTGCCCCTCCGGAAACCGGTATTTTCATTTACAATACAACAATATAACAATACTGCCAGCTGTCGCTGGCCGCACGCCCGCCCCCCCACTAACCCTTCACCATCAACCGCCCTGGCATAGACATGCGTGTATAAGTAGTGCCAGCAAGCTATCGGCGCGACCAGAAACTTCCACTTGTCACCACTTATTGCAGTCTCAGTGGACCCCTTGCGCAAGAGCGCTTCCCACAAGTGCCACGATACATCATCCTCACTTACTGGGATATAATTACGTCAACCGGGCCTGTTCGGTTCCACCGTCCATATAAAGGATCTGCTTGGAGAAGCTGGGATTTATTAGCATTTTCCAACCACGGAAGTGATACGGAAGTGGACTCCCGCCACCTCAAGACAAGACAATTTCAACAGCAAATTTGCTGTAAATTCTTTGCTAGAATTGGGCTCTGAGGTTGGGACAAATAAATTTCATGGGAACTAAAAAGCGGCCGACTGCTGCAGAAGCGGCAGCCACTGCCAATGCGTAAGCTACCCTGGACGTACTAATACGGAATTACCCTACTGACCATCTTCAGACGCGCTTATGACAACGTGAACAACACTTTGAAGAAAGCTCTTGGAGGAAAGCAACGGCCGTGGATGACTGGCGAACTCTCAACATCTGCAGAAAGACTGACTTCAGTACGAAAACCCAAAGCGCCAGCACAACCATCGACCAACGTGCCAACGCCTTTGGCTACCGAGAGTAATGAGCCTCAACCTAAGCTCCCGAATGCTGCCTCCACAATAGCTACAGAGCCTAGCAATCAGCCCGGCACGCTACAAAATCCGTTACCCGAAGCTGAAGGTAGTGCGATTCAATCGAATACGGTAGCGACTACCGGTACCCGGAATCAACCGTTGGATCCTCGGCCCGACGAAACCACAATCCGCCGGACGTTCCTATGGTAGATGCAAACAATACGGCGCCTTCGCCCAGACTCAATGCAGAACTGCCAAGGTCACCGCTTCGTGAATCATCACTTGCATCTAGTTGGCCTCCAAACCTATCAGCTGCACCAGACACTGTGGTTGAAACAAGATGTGGCTACAGAGGGCAACTCAACCCCAGATATCCAGTTTCTAGGGACAGGGAAAAGGCTCCCGGAAGGTGATGCAGACCGTCCGACTAGGCCGGGTCCAAAGAGGGTGAAGACTGGGCCGCCGAAGATGCCACCCAGCACCAGAACCGCCGCCAATTTTGCGAAGGAACCAAACAACCGCGGCACCACCAACACAGCGTCCGAGTTCTTTACCGGCGGGCTGCTCATCTGCCCTCACACCCTACCCATTTGCAGCAAACGGCAATTCATAGAAGTCCTACAGCTCCTATACAAACCATAAACGACTCCTCTGGCAGAATTCCATCCAACTGGCAGGTACCTACTACGATATCCAATCATGTGAATTATGTGCAGCAAGTTCAGGCCAAATGCTGCGAGAGGGTTGTTTCTATGATGACGCCACCTTCAGTAGTGAATTATCCTCCAACCCAGCCTTTACGATCCCCTTCCATTCATAAGGATAAACACATCATAGCTCTCCTTATTTCCATTGAGCAATTTGTCATCAGTATGACCAAGCAGCAAGTACTTTCTGATATCGAAAACAAGAGGATTGAAGATTTGAAATGTGCAGTTCATGAGGATGATTTACTCTTTCTGCTCTTGCATCAAGCATATTGTACGTGGTCTTTACCAAACGATAGTGCTAGAATGGCAGCTGTTTTACAGAAGAGTATGCCAATTGGATTTGAACTTGTGAAATCTATTCTGATGGATAACATGATGCTTTCTCTGGGTGTGTTTGACGTTTTTTGCAAAATTCCCGTGGTCATATGATAGTGAGGCGCACAAGTTCCCGAAGGTTACAGAAGCCCTTCAGACAATTAAGCTCTTTTTGAAGACAGATTACGTGGTATGTCTTTCATGTTCTGAGGCGACGGGTAATGAAATTTTCCTCCGCGAAACACTGATTAGTGGATCGTTAACGAAGTGCTTTCATTACCAGTCCTCGCAACCCGAACCCCCCGCATTACCGAACCGAAGGAGCTCTAACAACAAGATAGAAAGTACGGAACGCTCGTCGTAGTTATATACAGATGAAAAGATTTCCATCAGAGGCCGAAATACAGATATTGATAGCACCCTTTCAATCCACGTCATTTACACGGATAATTACTCGATCGATAGTGGCCGCGGTCCAGAAAAAGAATAGTAGCACACAATCAGCGATAAACCAAACAGAGAACGTCGAGGTAAAACCAAATTCTGAAATTTCCTAACACACTACCCTCGCAATGGCTAACCTCGACTAGGCCGTGAACCGAGTGACATCCAATGTATTACCAACAAGAAGACCAAGAACACCGCGGAATGAACCCTCGGACCCAGCACAGTGGACAGCAGCACAACATGAAGCCAACCGACGGCAATCCAAATAGCAGAACGAAAGGAACAAGAACAAAAAGCGATGCAGGAACGTCTTCAGAGACAGATGAGGCAACAACAACTTCAGAAGCAGCAGCAACTGCAACTGCAGAATCAACAAATATCACCTCAACAAAGTTCTCCTTTAACTTCCCAGTCTCCCGATACACTTGGCGCACATCAGCCCCCCACACCCTCAGTCACCACTTCACGGCCGCGCAAAATAATATTGGACTTCACGCGCCACATATGCTCAGTCCTCAACAGCAGTTAGCTCATCAGGCTCAGAATTACCAGCAGACTCACGGCGTGCCTCACTACCCACAAACCGCACAACAAATAACCCCGCAATATAACGCTCATAATCCACAGCGGCAGCCTGAGGCAACACCAAGCATGCCTCATCACCAGCAGCAGCTACAACAACTTCACCAGATGGAGCAACGACAGCAACCCATCCAGCCCAACTTGGCATTTCATAATACGGCAGTTTATCAACAACTGAATCAGCAACAGCGTCACTACCAGACTCAACAGCAACAGCAACAGCAACAGCAACAGCAACTACAACAACTCCAACTGCAGTTTCAGCAACAGCAGCAGCGTCTTCAGCTTCAGCATCAATTGCTGCAACAGCAAGTAACACCTGGAGGGCAAAATTCAGCTCCACTTCCACCACGGCCACAGCAACCCCATATCACCTCACCTTCCTTTAACCCTACACGTAACAGTCCTCACTTGCAAGCACAAGCTAGTCCTTTAGTTTCTCCAACAACTGTAATGTCACCGCGCCAGCAGTCTTCAACCCGTCAACGTCATGCTGCACCAGCCCTGCTTCTGTAGCTGACCTCAATTTTCCGACAAACTTTTCGAAGTTGGGCTTAGCAGTCCCGTCATGACAGCCGCACAAATCCCCGCCTATGCACCTAAAGATTCCGAAAAAATCCATTTTTCCCGTACCGGTTACCCCCATCAAATCTCTGTGGATTCCTTCTACGGGTGAGCTTGTGAAGGGAACATGGAAAGTGTTAGAGGAGGAATTCAAATCTCTCTCCTTTGCCAAAGGATCTCCGGATACCGGTGGTCGTCCAGTCCGTATTGGTATTGGAGCTGGGAGCATTGTTTTTCGGCTGCGCTGCGTTAAATCTAACATGCCTCCATCGATGAATACGGATGCCGACTGGGCTTCTCTAGAAACCGAGTGGCCTCGGAATATTTTTATCGAAATCAAACAGTAAGCGTGTAGATCTGCGGAGGAAAGGAAAATGGACCAAAGATCTCCCTGCAGATATTACGAATTTCATCAAGGAGGGAGACAATCTTCTCCAAGCCTTCATCCTGGGGCCGCTCTACTGAAAAGGAAAAGGTTTACCTTCTCAATTCTATCTCATGCTGGAGAGATATGAAGTCAAATCTCAACCGACTATAAATGCGGAACTCGAGTGTATCTCAGCTGATGCGGCAAAGGAGCAGATTGTTAAAAGACTCTCACTCTCGCAATCTGGAGATGACGAGATCATTGTTAGCACTAAGGATGTAACCATCAGTGTTCTTTGCCCGTTGTCTTTACAGCGTATCGAAATTCCTGTAAGGGGAAAATGTTGCAAGCATTTTGAGTGTTTCGATTTCGATACTTACATGTCATCTCGACCACGCGAGAATCCTGGAGTGCCTCCGAAAGATGATGCCTACAATGCCCTATCTGTGGAGGTCGCGCAAAGCCACCCGATTTAATTCGAGATAGGTTTTTGATGGAGATTCTGGATGAGCTAAATAAGGAGCCCGACAACGTATGAAGGGCTTGCACATATTACGGTTGATGTAACGGGGGCTTGGAAACCTAAAGTCGAGACCGATGAGCCGAAACGAGGAAGAGGTGGAATTAAAACGGAGGACACTGAAAGAAAGGACTCCTTGTCAAACCAAGTCGAGGTTATATGTTTGGATGACTAGAAATTCGGGGTGGAACCTGAAATTCTCATTCTATCACACCAGAGTGTGAATGCTGTAGAAAACCCTCATCATGTATTGACGAACGTTGTTGGGTATGGCGCACGGGCCGATGCGGAATAAATAGTATATCGGGTCTTGGTGCTGATAGCAGGGAAGCTCTTGAAGTACCCAGAATGTGGCTTCCATATATTCAGGCCGTTTAGAGATAGACGGGTTGTGTATGGAATTTCCTCAAGCATATCTATCTTGTTCATTATAACCCCACAGAATTCGTCACTGACTTCTGTAGACTTTGCCTCGCATGTAGCAGATTCTTTTGAACCCGGACCGGTGTTTATACTGTAAAACATAACTTCACGTTCTTATACTTACGTTGTTACGTTTTTTTCTACTTTTGTTTTGTCTGTTGATTTCGGTTACATTAAGGATGAAGGATTCATGGAGTTTTTTTCTTTTTTTTCCTCTGTTTATGAGCGTTTTGTTTTGTGTATGAGTTTTTGGTTTGCATTAATTGGAGCTATGGTACAGGAGTTATGCAGTACTAAGTTGGTGTGTAGCGTGCTTTGATTTTCTTTTCATCTTTTCTTTTCATATTTTTTTTTTTTCGGTTGCCTTTTGTTTGAAAAAAGAGTTGTTTTTTTTTTTTTTGTTTTGTTTTCCAAAGAAACTTAGGGAAGTACTGCGTTTTGATCTCAATGAAATTGAATATAGAAATTAAATGATAATCAAAAGTTCCAGACTATTGTTTACATACCTTCCTTTGGCGAAAAATGATGATGAAACTTGATCTTATAAAAAACACTCGCTGGGGGAGAAACAATATCTCATGACGGCTATGTTTGTTTCAAATCTAGTGGTGTAAGGGGGGGAAAAATATTACCACACAGTCTTGACTCTTTTATCTAAACCCACCTCCAGCGCATTCGGCAGTAAGTATAACCGCCCACCGTCATTGGCGATGAGATATCTTTGCGGAAATCCAACTTGCCTCGGTAAATCTTGAAACCCTGGATAGATTCTGGCCGACCACTATTACATATCCCCCTATTGTTTCCTCACCGCGTTGATGATTATGTCAGGTTTATCTATAATCAGTCGTTGGCGATATTCAGGCTACATATTACTACACCTGGAAATAGTAATAAGATATTTCATTCCACTACGCGTATGAGTACCGTAATCAGCGGTTGATCATGGAATGCTGACAGAGAGTATGGAAACCACGAGCGAAAGGAACGACTTAGACTGGAATAAACGATAGATGAAGGTGCAGGAGGAAATGGTTTATTGTCTAATCGTACCTTTTTTGATAGAAGATCTTGGCTACGAAAGTTGTTTTTGGCGTTTTTTAAGAGAGGTTGGAATAACAGGGGGTTGATCAGGTAATAATGGAGCAGCTGTTTAACATGGTGATCTGTGACGGTTATAGAATCTGTATAAGCTTGCATTTGGTGTATAGCTATTCAGACTATGCGGGAGCTTGAGTCTTTAGAGTGGGCATGGTATTGTTTCCAGATTCCTTCATCCATGAACGCCCGCTTAAGGGGGAGTGATGTCAGGTGTATGATTGTCAAAGTGGACTTGTTTGTTCCTGTTGAAAAGGTAGAAACTTGAGGATATTGATTTATATAATAGCCTATTTAAGCCTTAATTCAAGTATATGTCAAATGAATATCCAAAAATGATGAATCCAAAAAAAACTATCTGGATTGAGCACAAATTTGAAACGAGTGATGTTAGATGTCTCAAGGGGTGCTGCGAAGGTGACCCGGCATGTAACTTGTAGTGTATTACAGCACAGGGGAGTCGTATTTGCAAGTATCTCTATCAAATATTGACTGGAATTAATTGAGCATAATAAACCTTCCGTACGGTTATATAGTTGACGAGCAACAACCGCATCACGTGATACCACCCGTGCCGACGTCATACATCGCGAATTTTCTTGCACCGTCTAAGTCACGCGTCAACATGTCGACATACAATGTCGTATTATTAAAACTTTGATGGCTACATACATGCTGCAATTAGTATCACAGCACAGAAATCTGATTATCTTGTGCCAGAAATAAAAATTCAAAAGCTCGTGACAATCATACGTGAAGTAATCATAATTACTTTGTGTTTTGCTGTGAAAAAAAGCAAAAATACGGGCTTGGTGGGACTCGAACCCACATACGGCCCCTAAGCATGCTAAGTGACCGTGTTCTAACCAATTGAACTACAAACCCCTGGGGATGAAAGAGCGTATTAAAATTGAAATATAGTCCGTTGCTGTGCTGACGGAGAAAAAAGCGGTTCTCGGTGCTTGTGGTGGATCAGGATGGCGGTGAAAGACGATATGACGTGAGTGGTAACTCGTTCCAGATGCGGGATTTGGTCGGTGTTGCTTCCTGGAGCCGAAGCGGTGATTTTTTTCTGTTGATGTAGTTCTTCATGAGTGATTGTCGACGTCTCATCTCACCCAGCTAGACAGAGTGGATGGTGGCAGTATTATAAACAACCTGTTATTCTTATGGCTTTCGTTTTTCGGGGTTCTCATGTTTGAAAAGTTGTCCACTGTTATGACGGATCCACGATCCACGTAACACCATTTCGTGATACGGTGTGCTGTGAAGGTATCCAAATATTTACTTTTATAGAAGTGGATGACAACGCAGGCAAGAAATATTACGACTGGTTAAGAAATCAATTGACCCGCATCAATAACGACATCAAAACGTCCAAAAGGTTGCGTACCGACTAACAGTACCTACCATCACGTGATACCACCCGCGTTTACGTCATTCACCACGCTCTGTTTTGTACAGTCTGATATCTCGCGTCAAGATCGACCACATTGGCTTTTAGAATTTTATGTTGTGACATAATCAACCACAGACGTGCAGCATCCACAAGCATGGTGTAGAAGGTCAATATGCTCTTCCCCGGTGACGTTTCACACATACCCATCACTTTCAACCCGCCCCAACCCCCATCGAATGTGAAAAAGGAAAAGACATACACAGCCACTCTTGGCACACACCCTATATATATTCCTCCCGCACACCTTCCAGCTTCACCATCACCATCAACGACTCACCCTATCCTACCGAGGAACCAATATCACCTATTTCGACTTTGAACGCGCAATTCATGGATGAAGAGGAATAAGCCTAACTGTTTTTTGCGGATAGTCTCCTTATACGCTTGAGTTCCCTGATGATGCCACCTGGTGGTCGAGGCCGCTCTTTGGCGTTGGATGACATCGCGGACTGCTGTGCTGAAGTTCCCCGGCAACCTCAATGAATCGGAAGACGACATGCCTCTCGATGTTGGTGAGAGCTAATATTCCATAAATCTCAAAGGCATCCATTGACGCTTTCTTATCACCGTACGTACTGCCTCTATCAACCCCTCCACCCCCTCTACGCAAGTAACAATTATACTAATCCTTCACTGAGACAACAGGCATTACAACATCCAGCCTTCATCGAACTACGTTATCCAGATTCCCATTCAAACCCCATCTTCCTCACCAAGAAAACACGATGAAGTCGCTACCCTATCGTGTCTCTTGCGGCGTCACCCCATATTTCAGCTCCTTTCTCAACGCTCTGAGAATGGTAATAGGAATGGAGTAAATAATCAACGTAAGTTCCTCCCTGTCCACCTGTATAGAGTTTTTGAGTAGGACACTGCTGATTGGATACGGCAGTTTTGATTAATGGACCTTCAGTCCGCATAGAGGATATTCGAGCAGCTGTGGAAATGGGAAACGTAGTCCTATATGATTTCTCTGTTTCCTATCATCCAACCATGGAATACGGAATTCCTCCTGTCTCCGAGTCAACCATGAGTCTATGACATACAGCAACTCCTCAAAAGTCGACTTGGCACTCGAATTGGACTTGGAAAACACCCCACTCGTCGGATATGGACTGCAAAAGCTATCAAAATATGTACAGCATTAAAATGGTCTCTGGTTTTGTAGGAAACCTGAGCTTGAGGAAGCGGACAACGTGTCTGTGGAGCTTGCGAATGACACGATGCCGAGCGTCTTTTGAACTTTCTCAGTCTGTTGGAGATACCACTCACGGAAAAGGAGCCAACACTACAGCAATTGCTTCAGCTTCTTTTCACTCTGGCGCTTCGGCTTGCAAAAGGCGACAATGCAGTCATAATGTTCTCAGATTCTGGCATCAAGTTATCGATGATATAGTCGCTAGTCCCGGAAAGGCGGGGCGTGGTGTGCCTTGTACTTGAGTCGCTGATGAAATGGGCAACGTATACCTTTATCTGTTCCCTGTTATCCAACCACGGAACAAGTAACATCTCTTGTCGTTGAGTCAACTATGACAGACAGGTATTCTTCGAACTATCTAGGCCCACTAGAGATGCTTCTCATGCTTCCCACGGAAACGGTACCCGCACTACGCCTGTTCCTTCAGCTTCATCCCCCTCTAATTCTTCGGCTTGCAACAAGCGCCAATGCAGTCATAACTTTCGGGGTGTAGCCTTTCGTTAGAGATGATATTGTTGCCGATCCTAGAATTCCGTGGGGTTGTGTAGCCTCTCTTTAGTGGCTAACGAAATGGGAAATGTCTACTTATTTCTGTCTTCTTGCTATCCAACTTCTGAATACGGACTGTCTATCTCCTGTCATTTTCTAAGCCACTGGAGATACACCTCACGGAAACGGAACTAACACAACTATTGCTTCAGCTTCATCTTCCTCTAACGCTTCGGCTTACTACGGACGGTATTCCATGCAGCCAGCAATATTTGGGTTCTGGCATCGGGTCAAAAACGACATAGTTGCCGATCCTAGAATTCTGTGGGCTTGCGTGCCTGGTGTTCTATCATTTCATACGGGATATTCTAAGTGACTGATGAAATGGGAAATGTATTCCTGTATGGTCTCTTTTTCCTGCTATGGAATACACAATTATTCTTTTGTCACGCCCACACTAAAAACTCGCCATTAAGATCTGGGAAATATAGAACGTTTATGTTTAAGATGATTAAGAGGATAGGAAGGAGGGGATAGAAATAGAAAGTTTAAATTTATAGATCAGTTATCCAGGTTTTTTAATTGACCCTCGTACTGTTAAAGAAATAGATGTCTTGTATTCGTTATGTTTGAACTTCAATCTTGCAGCGCGGAAAAGTTCCCAATTTTCTAGCAGTTTGCGCAGAGTTGAGAGCGATTTTGAGTGATGCGGTATGATGCTCATACTTATGCTCAGTGCTTCTGCCCAAGACTTTCAAACCAGTTAAAACTATGAAAGTGATAAAACCAATGAAAACAATGAACCCATTCAAAATGGCGAAAGCAATTCAGATGACGAAAGTGATACACCCAGTGAAACTTGAAACTGGAAACTTGAAACCTAACCAAAGAAACAACCAAACAAAACACAACCAACTGAAAGTCACCGCGGTATACGCTATGTACATAGAAGAGATACGAACCAGAACCCTGTACGTCAGTAATGCCGAGATTCCAGACCGGCATTATCTATATCTATCAATACTAAATTCTACTGGAAATGAACTTATCAGATAAATATAAAGATATCAGTATCGACGATCAAGATCAAGATCAAGATCTAAAGACCAGGGTAAGGCGCTCATCTCTAGCTTCATACTGTATACTCAAAAATGCTACTAATAGTCTGAGAGTATTTTGACAGCATCGCAGCTCTCGGAGCTACTGTAGTCTGTAGCAGCCAACTAGATAGCTCTTTCTAGTCTTTACCGAAGCGCCGGGTCTTGTCTCCTTGGCTGGTAGGGATTAATGCTCTGCTCTGCTCTCGTCCATCACCATACTCTTCCTAGCAGCGAGAGTTCAGCGGGTACCCACGTGTTTGGCCGAACTACAATTTGTAGCTGTCACCATACAAAAACTACTATGTACTACGACTATACATATGTATCGAGTGCACTGTGATACGCTGCGATGCGTCATTCAAAGCATCTCAGGCGTTATCTTTAGCATTCTATTTAGTTTTAACTACCGCAATATTTCTATCTATCAAGCCATATTTCATTTTAATTTTCACATGTTTAAATATATCTGGCTGCGATAACCGAGGCTTAAATCATCATTCCCAAAACTGATCCCAAATTAAACACAAACAGCAACAAGTGATATGTTATGTCTCCAGAGCATACCGGGAAAATAAAACTGTACGTGAGTGGGAGTAGATCTAACAGCAATTCTGGTAAAGAAAATACAACTTCTATACACTTGCATAACAAGCGAGTAAGCATTAACCTCCATCACGTGATAGTCATACATCGCAATCTATCTTCTTTCGTAACGTCACACATCAACGCCTGCTACATACCCCGTATCTACATATCAGATTAAGCAACTTGAATCGTCATTCCAGTAACCATACACGCGCTTCATTCAGTAGCCCTCCGCAGAAATTCTAAATCACATCCCCATAAGTAAAGTAAGCTTCAAATAAAATCAAAAACGTTCATGACAGTTGACAGTCATATGTGAAGCCATCATAACCTGAGGGGGTTTTGCTGAGAAATGAAATGAAGCAAAATATAGATTCGGTGGGACTCGAACCCACATACGGTCACTAAAAAAAAGCATGCTTGACGGTGTTTTGATTAATTGAACTACAAACCCCCGGACGAAAAGGGACGAAATAGTTTAGCCTAACTGGAATATAACCTACTACTACTACCATGTTAAGGTAGAAACAGCTGTTCTTGTTGCTTCCAGCGGTTCTAGATGGAGGTGGAAATAGATATGGTATCAGTAGTTCTGGATCTGGATTTGAGGATTCTTTTCGGGTGGTGTTATTTCCATCAGCCGGTGTAAAGACTTTTCTTTCAAGTTTCGCTTGTAGGATTCTTCATAAGTAGCAGTCAACTCCTCATCACATACCAATAGGTAGAATAAATATCGACATTATTTTCAATAATCTTTTCATTCTTATTACCACTTTTCTTTTCTTTCTCGGGTTATATTAAAAACCCTGGGTACTCGTGCCGTCATTATCGGTACAGTGAGCCATCACTGGTGTCAGTCCAACGGAAGGGAGGGGAGTGATAGTATCATGACTTCCAAGCGGGCTGGGACGGGAAGGGTGTATGTAGGTATGTCTAATGTGAGTTGGAGAGTGTGGGGATATATGGAAATGTTAGTCTATAGGGATAGATATAAGATATCAAAGATCTCCCCGATATCCCGCTCTCCCCGCTCTCCGCCTCTCCCCGCCTCCCCCCCTACCTCCCGCTCTCCCCGCTCTCCCCGCTCTCCCCGCTCTCACCGCTCGCCCGCTCTCCCCTCTCCCCCTCTCCCGCTCTCCCCGTCTCCCGCTCTCCCCGCTCTCCGCTCTCCCCGCTCTCCCCGCTCTCCCTCCCCGCTCTCCCCGCTCTCCCCGCTCTCCCCGCTCCCCCGCTCTCCCCGCTCTCCCCGCTCTCCCCGCTCTCCCGCTCTCCCCGCTCTCCCCGCTCTCCCCGCATCTCCCCGCTCTCCCCCCCCTTGCCCCCGTTGTTCCTCTTCTCCCCCCTTGCAAGCAGCATAATACTAGTACACCTACCCTAACTGGCATTATGTACCGACCAGTAGTACATCAAAGGGGCATTATGATTTGCGATTTACGGGGCTTGTGTCGATCACAATTCATTCCGGATGACATTAGAGCAATACAGCAATATTTTGTTCTTAACAGTAATTGTTGGATAATAAATGTTTGTGTTCAGATGCTTATTGTATCACTATCACAGTCACAGTCACAGTCACAGTCACAATCACTGTCACAACTTTACGAAGAAAAATATAAAAGGGAAGATGTAAGATTCCAGATACCCCAGAAAAAAAAGGAATCAACTTCATTTCATTTCATAGTACAGAGTAAATAACGCCTCCTCCAGCCCCATGTTTGCTCCGCAATATCCATCTTTTCCCCACCCATCTCCACCACCCCCCCCCCCCCCCTTCCTCCCCCCCCCCCCCCGCCCCCACTCCCCCGGCTCCTCCTTTTCACCCCCAACGCCACCTAACCTGTCAACCACCACCATAACCTACAACCTACACAACTTACAAAGGCAAAATATGACCCCCAATTTCCCACGACCACTCCAAGATTTCGGAGTAAGCGACAGCTGAATATCTTGGTTATCTCTACTGATGAGTAGGGGGATTTCCTTCTAAAAGACCAGGAAGTTAGCAAATGTTAGAAGTTACAAGATGGATGTTAGGATGGAAGAAATAAGTTAGGATGTGAAAGAAGGTGAAGAAAAGATGACGGAAAGAAAGTGAAAGCTTTGCTGCTGCTGCTTGGTAACTGCTGCTGAGTGCTTCAGAGTGATTTTTGAAGCTTCAAAACGTTCAAATGTAGGGAAGAAAAAATAAAATAAAAAATATAAAAAAAAACAGGTCAAAAACAACAAAAACGGAAATTAGGTAGAAGGCTTAGTTAGAAGAAAGAAGGCTTAATGAGGAGGGGAAGGTTAATAGAGAAAAGAAGTGACTCAAATGAAACCTAGATGTTTCATGCACGTCATGCACGACAT
>JAJJXM010000021.1:600000-787142 GCA_024516155.1 Pyronema omphalodes | reverse complement strand
GCAGCTCGAGGGACAGGCCGTTACGCAGGGCATCCATGGTGGCGGCTGCGTCCCAGCCTAACTCTGCGACTAGGCGGGAGAACTCTGCATAGTAGTCCGAAAATTCGCGGTTGTTCTGTCGGAGATTTTGTAGTTTGAAACGAGCCGTTGCGCGCTCGTCCGGGTCTCCAAAGGTGCGTTGTGAAATTTTAACGACGTCCTCGACGTCGTTGAGTTCCCAGCGGTTGCCATTTTCCTTGATATAAGGAAGAATCTGATCCAAGGCGCGTCCGCGGAGGCGGCCCATGGCATAAGAAATCCGTTTATGCGGGGTTGGGAAGCGTAGCTCGTCGCTTACCAACTTGATGCGAAGCAAAGAGACAAAGCGGCGGAGGTCCTCCCTGTTGGACCCGTCGAAGGTTGGCGGATCCGAGATTTTGTCTCCGGTCACGCGGATGCCGGGGGAGGCGAGTAGCGCGTTGATGAGTTCACGCTGGCGGGTGAGCTCCTTCTCGTAGTAGTGGATTTCATTTGTATCGGCTTGCTCCTCCGAGGTTAGGAGGATTGCGGGGTCTCGGGGGGGGGTCTTGGAATTGGTGCGATTATCGCGGGGGCGGGGGCTGCCGCTGCGGCTGTGGTAGGGGGTGCGGCGGTTCGCGGTACTGGTTCTGGGCCGTTTGGGTAAACCTGGACGGAGCCAGTGTGGATCACGACAGGGGGAATGGGAGCAGGGGTGGGAGCTTCCGGAGCGCGAGAGGCGACGGGGCTGGATACCCGGGTGCTGTTACGGGAGCTGGGGGTTTCCGCGAGATCGTTTAAGAGATAACCCGTGGGGTGGTCCTGAGCGTCTAAGATGGATTGTGCGAGTTGTTTGGTGAAAGTAAGCGGTTCATGGCCGTCGGGGGAACTGGGTCATGGCGGCAGCGTTCACAATTTGCTGCCAGTGTCCTTCGTCAATAAGTTTAATATGCATTCTGGCGGGCTCTGAGGATTGGCTTGAGTCTGATGGTGCGGCGGATGTGCTCCTGGTAAGTGTAGTCCTGGAGTTCCCAGCGGACCACAAGGTAGCAGTTATTTTCTGCTCGTCGGATGGTTCTTCGCACTGCGCCAGCGAATCTGTCGGGAATCCCAAAGGTTTCGTTTAGGGTATGCGATTCCAGGGCTTGTTTTAATGCGTAGGTCCAGGCAGAACCGGTGGGGTTCATGCGTGTCGGTTGAATAATTAATCGATCGAACGTAATGTCAGGGAACTAGGAACGGACGTTCAAAGAACACACTGAACACTACCGGCAAGAGGGACTAGGCGGGTTCCGGAACGGGGAACGGCAGGACAAGGACCGAAGTGCTCGTCAGACGGACGGCACACAAAACAGGAACAGGGACAAGGACAAGAGTGACGTAGGACGTGGGAGAAGAAGTCTTATATTAGGAGCAAGGAGAAGACACAAGACGTTCGATGGAGAATCTCGACAACGGTGAGGCAAGCCTCCTTATGTACAAAGGGGCGGCCAGCACTCTTGTTGGGCCGTCATACAATCATCGCTACATGAGCTTCCGTTCTCCATCAATTCACCTGCGACGCCACAGCTCTCCAGCTCGTGGTACGTCATCCATCATCAATCAGTCTCTCAGTCACAATGGCACGGCACACACAACAACACAACAACACAACAGCAACACAACACGGCAAGACAACGGCACGATGTCAATCAACAATCACGACAACATAATGATGACGCAACACAACGGCTCGTCAGCCGTGTGCCGTGACACGGACGAGCGCGCAACGGCTCGTTTCAAACTACAAAATCTCTGACAAAACAACCGCGAATTTTCGGACTATTATGCGGAGTTCTCCCGCCTGGTCGCAGAATTAGGCTGGGATGAAGCCGCCACCATGGATGCTCTGCATAACGGCCTGTCCCTCGAGTTGCACGAAAAGTTGGTTGGCGCCCCTCCCACCACTACGATGCACGAATTTGTTGACCAGTGCCAAAAATTGGACTCCCAATTGAGAGCACTTGAGAACCTCCGCAAGCTGCGTACCAACCGCGGCCAAGTTAAACCCACTACCGCCGCCACCCCCGCCACCAGCCGCCCCACCCCTGCTACCCAAGCCACCACCGCCTCCTCCAGCAAGCAAACCCCTGCCCAGGGACCCCGTCAGAAACTGTCGGCACAGGAACGCGCGACCCGCCTGTCAGAAGGACGTTGCCTCTACTGCGGTGGCCTCGGCCACATGGCTGCGTCGTGCCCCGCCAAGACGAATGTTAAAGTGGCGAGCGTGGAATTATTGGATAATGAAGAAGAGGTGTCGGGAAAAGAAAAAACCAGCTGCAAGATGATGGCTCTGCCGCTGGTGGGAAAATTATTGCTGATACATTGCTATTATCGGGCGCAAGTTTTACTGGAAAGTTAGAATGCAAACACCTTGTTCTCTCTTGCTCCTTGTTTTCCAATAACCGCTCCGTGAAAAAAGTAGCGCTCGTTGACTGCGGCGCCACTGGTATCGCCTTTGTTGACCGCAATTTCGCCCGCCATCACAAACTCCCCCTAACCCCCCTATCCACCGCCCGAACGGTCGAAGTTATCGACGGCCGCCCCATATCCTCAGGAAAAATCACACACCTCGCCCAAGTAGAGTGTACCATCAATGGTCACTCGGAAACCCTTCCCATGTTCGTCACCAAGTTGGGTCACTACCCGGTGGTGTTGGGCATCCCCTGGTTGAAGAAACACGACGTAACAATAAGCTTCAGTTCCAACACTGTAAGCTTCGACTCCCAATACTGCCTGAGGAACTGCACCCCGTTGCCTGTAAGCACAACCGGTGTCGAGGTCCTGGACTCGAGGCCCCCTCCCGCTGTCCACGAGCCCGACACAAACGCCATGCCGGAGTTGGAAGACTCGGTCCCCGACCCCCCGGACGAACCCCCAATAGCGATCTCAAGTCTAACCATCTCCGACTTCAAAGAAATGGTAGAAGACGAAAGCCTGACAGTGTTCTCGCTATCGTTGGACGAAATCACCATCGCCCTACAAGACAAGCCCCCCCTCACGGATGATGAACTGAAAGACATGATCCCGGAAGAGTATCATGACTACCTCGATTTATTCAAGGAGGTCAACGCGAAGGAACTCCCCCCGCACCGACCCTACGACCACAAGATCCCACTGAAAGAGGGATTCGTCCCCCCCTTTGGTCCGTTATACTCGCTGTCACGCAACGAGTTGCAGACGCTGAAAGCGTGGCTCGATGAGAATTTGGAGAAAGGATTTATACAACGCTCCCAATCATCAGCCGCCTCGCCGATATTATTCGTGAAAAAATCAGACGGATCCCTACGCCTATGCGTCGATTACCGAAGACTGAATGAAGGTACCGAGAAGAACCGGTACCCGCTGCCATTGATACAGGAAACGATGATGAATCTTTCCAAAGCTCAATACTTTACGACCCTAGACGTCCGCAGCGCTTATAACCTTATCAGAATGGCAGAAGGCGAAGAATGGAAGACGGCCTTCCGCACAAGGTACGGCCTTTTCGAGTCGAAAGTGATGCCCTCTGGGCTCACCAACGCGCCTGCCGATTTCCAGGCATTTATAAATGATGTCCTGAGACCATACCTGGACCAGTTTTGTACGGCATACTTGGATGATATTCTCGTATTCTCTGAAACAAAGCCCGATCACACCGCACACGTCCGAAAGATCTTGGAACGACTCAAACAAGAAAAACTGCACTTGAAGCCAGAGAAGTGTAAGTTTGCTAAGGCAGAAGTACAGTACCTGGGCTACAACATCGGCCGCGACGGCGCGCGCATGATGGATTCCAAAGTAGCCACAGTGAGAGATTGGAAGGAACCAACCAATTTGAAACAGGTCCAAGAGTTCCTGGGTTTCGCGAATTTCTACCGAAGATTTATCAAAGACTACTCAAAAGTGGTCTCCCCTCTGACGTCTCTGACCAAAAAGAAAGATGGTAAAGCAATCCCCTTTACCTGGGGTAAAGATCAGCAAAGCGCCTTCGACCGACTGAAGGACGCATTTACATCAGCACCGATTCTCAAGCACTTCGACTACGAGAAACTGATTGTAGTAGAAACAGACGCATCTGACTATGTGTCTGCTGGAGTTTTATCACAATACGACGACGATAACGTGTTACACCCCGTCGCGTTTTACTCTGAAAAGCATTCCCCGGCAGAATGCAACTATGAGATCTATGACAAAGAACTACTGGCAATAGTTCGTTGTTTCGAGGAATGGCGTCCCCACTTGGAGGGCTCCGCCTTCCCGATAAAAGTATTGACAGACCACAAGAATCTCGAATACTTTATGACGACAAAGCTGCTGAACAGACGACAAGCACGCTGGTCCGAGTTCCTGTCTCGGTTCAACTTTGTGATCACCTATCGACCGGGAACGTTGGGAGGAAAACCGGACGCCCTGACAAGACGAGCCGCCGACGTCCCGGAAGAGGGAGACGAACGCATACTGGCGAACCAGCAAGCTGTTAAAAGAACAAAAGCTACCCGCCACGCACCCTATGGAACCTTGAAACCCCTACCGGTCCCGCACCACCCGTGGCAGAATATATCTGTGGACTTTGTTACTGGACTACCGACATCAGAAGGCTTCGACGCAATATGTGCGATCGTTTGCCGACTCACGAAACAGCGGCACTTAGTGCCCTGTCACTCCACGATAGACGCAGAAGGCTTCGCGCAACTCTTCCTGGAAAACGTATTCAAACTACACGGCCTGCCAGACACAGTAGTGTCCGACCGCGGTCCGCAATTTGTGGCCCACTTCTGGAAACACCTGGCAAATTGCATGGGTATCGAAATTGCAACGAGCACGGCCTTCCACCCCCAAACCGATGGCCAAACAGAAAGAATCAACGCGGTTACGGAGCAATATCTCCGTGCGTACGTCTGTTATTTACAAGACGATTGGAAGAAATTTTTACCACTGGCAGAATTTGCTGCAAATAACCAAGTATCGGATACAACGTCGCTGTCTCCGTTCTACGCTATATACGGCCGACACCCCAAATGCTCCTTCGAATTGGAAATCAGGACAGACAATCCTGAAGAAGTGAAAGCGAACGAGGTAGCGGAAAGGATGTCGCACATCCATGACGTCTTACGTTCTGAAATGAGATATGCCCAAGCCCGCCACATAGAAGCCGCCGACAATTCCCGACTCCCCGCGCCGGTCTTCAAACCAGGAGACCTGGTATGGCTGGACGCCCGCAACCTCAGAACCCGCCGCCCCTCAAAGAAACTAGAAAACAAACACCTAGGCCCCTGCACCGTGATACGGCCCATTGGATCCCACGCCTATGAGTTGGATATACCGGAAACAATGAAACATCATAGGACCTTCCCCGTGTCCCTACTAAACCCAGCCCCTTCGGACCCCCTCCCTGGCCAGATTATCCCACCGCCCCTACCGGTAGTAGTAGACGGCGAAGAAGAATGGTTCGTGGATGAAATTCTGGATAGCCGTTGGTCAAGAGGAAACCTGCAGTACCTCGTCAAGTGGACCGGCCATGACTCTCCAACCTGGGAACCGGAAACAAACCTATCCGAAACTGAGGCCGCTGAAAAATTCCATCAGTTATACCCAGACAAACCTTCTCCTCTCGTAGGAACTCGAGCCTAACGGGGGGGTACTGTCACGGCACACGGCTGACGAGCCGTTGTGTTGTTGCGTCATCATTATGTTGTCGTTGTTGTTGTCGACATCGTGCCGTTGTCTTGCCGTGTTGTGTTGTCGTTGTGTTGTTGTGTGTGCCGTGCCGTTGTGGTTGATAGACTGATTGATGATGGATGACGTACCATGAGCTGGAGAGCTGTGGCGTCGCAGGTGAATTAATGGAGAACGGAAGCTTTCATGTAGCGATGTTGGATGACGGCCCAGCAAGAGTGCTGGCCGCCCCTTTGTACATAAGGAGGCTTGCCTCCCCGTTGTCGAGTTCTCCATCGAACGTCTTGTGTCTTTCCCTTGTCCTTAATAAAGACTTCTCCTTCCAGTCCCACGTCATTCTTGTCCTTGTCCCTGTTCCTGTTTCGTGTGCCGTCCGTCTGACGAGCACTTCGGTCCTTGTCTTTCCGTTCCCCGTCCTGGAACCCGCCTAGTCCCCCTTGCCGGTAGTGTTCAGTCTGTTCTTTGAACGTCCGTTCCTAGTTCCCTGACAGTTATGCCCTTTGGGCTTACCAATGCCCCTGCAACGTTTCAGAATTTCATTAACGACGTATTGGCACCGTACCTTGATCGATTCTGTACTGCCTATTTGGATGACACCCTGATCTATTCGGATAATCTCGAAGAACATAAACAACATGTTAAGTTGATCCTCGAAGCATTCGAAAAAGCAGGATTACATCTCAAACCAGAGAAATGCGAGTTCCATCAGAAGGAAGTAAAGTACTTAGGACTCATCATTAGTACAAAAGGAATAAAGATGGACCCTGAGAAGATTACTGCAGTTCGAGATTGGGAATCTCCCCGGAACCTCAAAGATGTTAGAGCGTTTTTGGGTTTTGCAAATTTCTATCGACATTTCGTTAAGAACTATTCAAAAATACTCCAACCTCTCACGTTACTCACACGAAAAGGGGTTCCTTTCGTCTGGTCGGAACCCCAGCAACAGGCCTTTGAGGAATTGAAATCGACATTTACATCCGCCCCCGTTCTGGCTCGTTTCGACCCAGACCGGGATGTTATTGTCGAAACCGATGCTTCCGATTATGTCTCTGCCGGAGTACTTGCTCAATATGATGACGAAGGAATCTTACATCCTATTGCTTACTTCTCAAAGAAACATTCCCCCGCCGAATGTAATTATGAGATATACGATAAAGAACTCATGGCTATCGTCCGGGCTTTCGAAGAATGGCGTCCCGAATTACAATCTGTTATTAACCCCATTCGAGTACTGTCAGATCATGAGAATCTGGAATATTTTACTTCGACAAAGCTCTTGAACCGCCGTCAAGCCCGTTGGTCCCAGTTCTTGTCTCTGTTTAATTTTAAGATTGTTTACCGCCCCGGTACCGCAGGCGGTAAACCAGACGCACTGACTCGTCGATCCGGAGATCTGCGTAAAGAGGGGGATGCACGCTCCCTAGAGAACCATACAACGATCATTAAGCCAGAGAATATCCTTCACGTTGCGGCTGTTACCCCCAGTAATCAACAAACAATAACGAATTCGCAAGAAACTGTAATACCGGACCCACAACAAACAAACCCCACCTTATCCCAGCTCTCCACGGAAGCCTACGAGAAAGACCCATTCCCTACTAAGGTTATTGAAATGCTAAACAATAACACTCGTTATTGTAAAGACATTACATGAGCTGAATGTACAGTAAACAATAACCGTTTACTGTACCGGGGATGTTTATGGGTCCCGAATTACGAACCTCTACGATTACATCTAATGCAACAACACCACGACTCTCCTACGGCTGGACACCCAGGTAGATCTAAAACATCAGAATACCTGTCAAGAACCTATACGTGGCCCCAGATGAGGACAGACGTGGAAAGATATATTCGAAATTGTCATACCTGTCAACGTTCGAAACCTACCAGACACGCCCCGTTTGGTATCCTACGCCCACTACCTATCCCAGAAAGACCCTGGCAGGACATATCAATGGACTCCGTAACAGGATTACCATGGTCCAATGGGTGTGATGCAATTTGGGTAGTTGTGGACAGATTAACCAAAGAACGACATCTGATTGCCTGTGGAACGGATATCGACGCAAAGGAATTATCGTCTTTGTTTATTACCCACATCTTTCGATTGCATGGACTCCCCCTTACCATTATCTCTGATCGAGGACCCCAATACGCTGCTTTGTTTTGGAAGAATGTCTGTCGACGTTTGGGAATCGAGCCTCGATTATCTACGGCATTCCATCCACAAACGGACGGTCAAACAGAACGAATGAACGCTATCATGGAACAATACCTCCGAGCCCACGTCAACTATCTTCAAGACGATTGGGCTGACTGGTTACCATTAGCAGAATTCGCTGCGAATAACCAAGCATCCGAGACAACGGGAACTTCCCCGTTCTTTGCTAATAAAGGATTCGACCCCCGATGCCAATTCGATTTACTCCCAGCAGCTACGAACGATGTAAACGATCGACGGGCCCTCACAACTTCGAAAACCCTCGCCGAAATCCATAACCATCTACGAGCTGAAATCAATAGAGCTAATCTACGTTATCAAGAGAATGCCGATAAACATCGACTCCCGTCACCGAATTATCAGCCCGGAGATCTGGTATGGATGAATGCCCGCAATTGGAAAACCCGTCGACCCTCCCGGAAATTAGACAACAAACGTTACGGACCCCTCAAGATTATCGCCAAAGTATCCCCCTATGCCTACCGATTAGAACTACCCCCGACGATGAAATGCCACAACGTTCAACATGTTTCCCTATTGGAACCCGCTGCGAATGACCCCTACCCCGGTCAACAATCAGACCCACCACCCCCGGTGGAAATCGACGGTGAAGACAAATACTTCATCGAAGCTATCCTCGACTCCCGAATTCACAGGAAGAAACTCCAGTATATGGTTAAATGGGGTGGATACGATATGCCCGATTGGGAACCCGCCGAACTTCATTCCAACAGTAAAGCCGTTGACGACTTTCATAAAAAGTACCCCGATAAACCGGGACCCCTCCCTAACTTATCTTAGAAGTTACTTCGCCGGAGCTCAGTCCAAGAAGGGGGATCCTGTCACGGCTCGAGAATTATTACCTTCCCCCTCCTCGTCATTCATTCACCTATTATCATTCGCTTCATTATTCAGCACTCGTTTGTTTATCTATTTCTATTATCCTTCGGTCTTCGATCATCACTCGTCACTCGCCTGGGTTAGGGTTACGCTCAATTCCCAAATTGTCCAAAAGGTCACGTGACTTACCCCCAGGGTTAGGGGTCAGCTCGGATCCCTTTTCGGAAATTCCATACCTACGGCCTACCGATCATCTTATCCGATTAGATAAGATCGGTCACGTGTTCTAATCAATAGTAGATCAGTATGCACGCGCACTGGTCTACTAATGTGCGCACACGTGACTAGGGCTAGGGCACGATCATCTTATCGATAAGATAAGATCTAGTCATGTGACCTTATCAGTATTGCACCATCTTTCCAATCGCAGCTGATCTGGATTCACGTGACTAGGGTTAGGGTTGCACCCGCACGCACACAAACTAGGGTTAGGTTTGTGACAGTACGTGCACAGCTAGGGTTAGGGTTACGGACGCACGCGCACGATTAGGGTTACAGAAGCGCGCGCGTGACTACGCTTAGGGTTACGCTACCGCGCACGCGAGTTACGCTATCGCGCACGCGAGATACGCTGACGAGCGCGCGACGAGGCTGTGCACGCAAACACGCTAATTTGGTACGAACGCGTTAGCGCGTCTAGAACGCGCAACCGCGACCGCGTTGTTTACTTAGTTATGTTTCGGGAAAATTCAGCAAGTAGTGGCTCGGCGTGTAAGGAGGAAAAATTGTATATAAGAGGATTGTTTCTTTGTTTGTTTATTTTGTTTTTCTTTTCTCCTTACACAGTTATTTGTTTATTTACAAATTCAAATACTTTGTCGAAATCTTTGTTTACGTCCTCGTTCTCGTCCCCGTCTTTGGATCTCTTTGTCCCTTGAAATCTTTGTTTATTTCCTTAACTTCTAAACACAGAAAGTCTCTAAGTTGATGCTCGACACAGCTTATGAGTTTCTAACGTTGAAGTTATTATAAGGTTATCCTCATTGAACTCAAGAGTGAATAATTGAGAAGAGCCCTCAGGTTCTCCGTCAGCTATCTCTCCCTTGTTCGCCGTTACACCCACCGCATAACAATACGCAAAACATTGAAGCTCCCACGACACCGGCGACTCGACCTCCGAATCATCCTCCACACCAAACATGGAACCCGCGCACTGGCCACCTTGATGTCTGCGAAGAAGATCGCCACGTCCGAATGGGCACACACGGTATTGAGTATGACCCCCGAGGTGACTAACAGACCAGATAGAAGTATCGCGATGACAGGCTGGGGAACATTGCTGGACCCAGGCGAAGAACATTAAAAAAAAAAAAAAACAAAAAAAAAATATAAACAAATAAATATAATAAGGACGCAGATGAAGCGGAGTAGGGAGATGTAGAAGGGGAGGGGAGAGGGATTGAGAAGAACGGGGGACAAGGAGGGGATTGGAGAGAGACGGAAAATGGGAAGGAGAGGAGGAGGAAGGAAGCAGAGGAACGGAGAGAGAGAGGAAGGAGAGAAGGAAAGGCGAGAGGGAGAAGGGGAGAGGACGATGATGGCAAGGGAAGAAGAGGCCGGGGTCTAAAAAAAAAAAAAAAAAAAAAAAAACATATTACTGCAGGGGACGTAGACGGGGAAGGGTGGAGGACACCAGGCACCGGGAAGGGTGTCTGCAGAGCGCACAGGGCTCACGGACAGAACGACGAGAAGGACAGAAATGGAATATGAGAAACAGAGAGGGGGGCTACAACCTGACAAATGAAGACCGCTCTGGGGCGTTCCCAGTAACTGTGGATGTAACACTCGACAGTTAGCAATGTATAGTAATTAGATAGCAGCCGCCATAACCTTACGGTTAGATACGATATGAATAAAAAAAAAAAAAAAAAAAAAAAAAAAATTCGTTAATTCAGCTGCGGTGCGACACCATGTGGCATGGATATTTTTTGAACGCACCTCGTAAAAACGAGGCTCGTCCAACGCCAAGCAACTGCACAGTGCTGAGAGTGTTTGAGAGCTCTGTCCTGTTCACAATTCTAGGCAGCAACAGTGTGCGCACCGTACGACACTTACACACCACATATTCAGCGAGATATCTGGCGGTTTTCTGACATTCTGTGACTGTATTCCAACGACGCCATCACCGAGGTGCAATAGTACGGCACAAAAAACGAGCGATCGATACCGGCAGTTCGAGAAAGACATTGCTCCGATACAATAAGTGGAATATTCGATACTCATTATCGCTCCCGGAACGGCTTCTATCTTACATAAAAGACAGAGGGTCGAGCAATACTCTTAACAAAATGTCGGATGCCACCTCAAGGAAGCGTGATCGATTTAAACAAGGACTAAAAGATTTATTCAAATTACCGAAAACGCCAAACACCAAGCCTTCAAAGGAAACAATAAACAACAGGACTGGCAATTCTCAGACGAATCTTTCATCAGCCGTTCCATCCAACCCTCCGGTGCTCACCCCCGTACACCGGACTGACACACCCTCAGCGCATCTATTCACAACAATCAAGTCCTCTTCAGAAATTCCAGCTCAGGGTACCATTTGCAATGAAGACGTCCAGTCAGATTCGATAACCTCCTTACAACAAAGTTCTGTAATGGCGACAGAGAATACGGCAGATACCCCGGTCCAAGAACAAGGAGAACGGACAGATAATCCGACGGCAGCTAGCATCACCAGCTCTCGATCGCTGTGGAGCAAGGCATTCTACCACAAAGACCTCGATGATCAACTTACAAAGCTTAAGGACATTGGTATTCAAGCCGACTCCCGGAAGAGCGTGACGGAAGCAAGATTCTTTGTGGACAACTCCCTGAAGAATAGTAAGATAAAGGCTTGGAAAATCGACAAACTGCTCAACTGGTTGGACAAGTTCAAAGAGATGGGGGATATCGTCGTCCAATATGATCCTACACATGCAGCGCTGCCGTGGGCTGCGTTTCGATTTATTCTCAAGGTTGGTTACACCGCCAAAACGCTTGATTGTCCTAGCTGATAATGCTCTGCAGATTTGCGTGGATCGGCACAAAACACTAGACGCTATCGTCGATGGACTGGAGCACATCGCCAGTCTCATTCAGAGGTGCACGATTTATGAGATTATTTATGAAAAGGAAACTTCCGACGCATCGACAAACCTCAGAAAATCCATGCTTCAGCTTTACGTAGCAGTGCTGAAGTTCTTCGCCAAAGCTATCGATAAAGTCAACGGTAAATATTCCCATCCCATCGGTTTGCACTGCAACTAATACCTCTCTAGAGAGCCATGTCAAGGCGGTATTCACCACAGAGAACATTTCAGATTACCTCGGAAACATCAGGAAGCTGGAGAAGACGGTTAAAGATGACGCCGATCTCGTCGCAGCACAAGGTATTTTTCTACGGTGTAGACTTGGAATGTCGAGTAGTTTTAACACGATTTAGCTACCCGCGATGATTTCAAGGGCCTTCGAGCGCAGCTGAAGGATATGAACGACATGATTTCTCATATTCAACCTCATATCCACAATGTGCAAAACTGGCTAGAAGGTACGCGGGACTATCCAGTGTCGCCACATGGTGTGAATATTCACTCACTTCAGTAGACAGTGACAGATCTGCAATCCTGCAATGGATATCTGCAATTCCTTATATCAGCCACCACAAACGCATTAATGAAGAGCGCCTTGAAGGCACTGGCGAGTGGCTTTTTGACAGGCCAGAGTACGAGGAGTGGATGTCATCCAGCGAGTCAAAGCTGTTATTATTGCGGGGAATTCGTAAGTGACCATGTGCCTCATTCGTTCGAATGATTCCCGTCTTACCATGCAAATCATGTAGCTGGAGCCGGTAAAACATACATAGCGTAAGCAATACCCCCCCCCCCCCCCTCCACCCTCATTCAAATGATGCTCTCAAAAGAGTCTATGTCTAACACACGAGGGATATAGATCAAAGGTTGTTGATCGTCTGCAGATGGATACGACAGAGCTAAAATTAGCGTACTTCTATTGCAATCGAGCCGAGGAAAATCGTCGAGAGCCGGGCAGCATCCTAAACACTATCATCCAACAGCTTGCGCAGTGTGATTTTGATCATGAAAAACTGGCAAAGCCAGTTGTTGATGTGTACCGAGACCGGAAGATCAAGGGACAAACTTCATCACCGCTCAGTCTTGCAGAAAGCCAAGGACTGCTCGTTCAACTCACAGATATGTATCCTGAGACCATCATTTGCATAGATGCCCTGGACGAGGTTGCCGAGGATAAGCGAATTCATCTGCTGAAGGCTCTGAATGGCGTCATCGCAACGTCCAAAAAACTGGTCAAGATCTTTGCAACGACTCGAATGGATCCAGACATTGTCGCACAGTTCGAGATCTTTCCCAGGATTGAGTTGCAACCTGACGACAATGTCAGCGACATCAACCAGTCTATCGCAAAAGAAGTCAAGCGAGTGATCGATGATCGTGAACTGCTGGATGGTAAGGTATCCGATGAGCTTAGAAGTGAAATATGCAGAGTGCTTTGTAAGCGTTCGAAAGGGATGTGAGTTTATCATATCATTTTATTTCGTTGCGGAGGGCGATAGAAACTAATCGAAGAATGCCAGGTTCCAACTGGCGGCGCTTCAAATCACTTTCCTTTGCCGACTGTGCAGCGAAGATGATGTGAGACGCAGATTGCCGACTATTCCAAAGACGCTGAAGGACGCCTACAACGAGATTTACCGCGAAATAACTGCCCAGGAAGACAGCGCTCCTCGACTGGCACTCAACGCTTTCCTCTGGATTAAATATTCCCACGAACCGCTGCGATCGAAAACCCTGCTTGACGCAGTCTCAGTGGAAGTCGGAAGGTCGGGGGACTTCTCTCGAAAGGCTTCAATAACTGCGAACTGGTTATTGAAAATATGCCGAAATCTCGTCATTTTTGATAAAGGTCTCGATGTTTTCCGGTTTGCACATCTTTCCGTGGAGGAGTACCTGGAGGAACAACCCGAACTCAACAAAGCAAATTCTCACGCCGAAATCGCGAAGGGGTGCCTTTCACTGTTATGTGCTCCGGGTTCTTGGAATGGTTATGCGGAAATGCACATTAGAGAAACCGATTATCACAGAGACCGTCACCTGTTGTCATACTCCGTGGTGTTTTGGCCGTGGCACTTCTTCCACTGCACTGACCTAAATACTTGCCAAACCCTTACTGCCCTCTGGAACACATTCATTGCCGAGAGTAACTACCAAAGATGGCTCAGCTATCATCGTCAGTGGGTGGAGACTTACGATTGGCATGAAGGAGTTGGCTTCTGGCGTAGGGTCTGGCACTGGCAAAGAGGGGCCCAGGATCTCGTCTCCTTGGTCTGCGTTTTTGGGTTGAGTAGAATGTTCACGTCGGCACTGGAGTCGACTGGCGATGACATAAAGCCCGACTTGAGCAAGTTACTTTTCATCTCATCTGAAGTTGGAGACCTAGACATGGCGTCATTACTGATTGATAATGGGGCTAACGTTCACGGCCTCCATGGGGACGTAAAAACACCTCTGCATTACTCATCTGAGGAGGGACATGAGGAGGTGGCCGAACTGCTCATTGCTAGGGGCGCCGATATCTCGGCTATCGATAAGTACGGAGGGATACCGCTGCATTACGCATCATGGCGAGGGTGTGAAAAGGTGGTCCAACTGCTCATTGCCAAGAGCGCCGATGTCTCGGCTATCGATAAGTACGGAGGGACACCGCTGCATTACGCATCTGAGGAGGGGCATGAGGGGGTGGTCCGACTGCTCATTTCTAAGGGCACCAATGTCTCCACCATCGATGAGAACGGAAAGACACCGCTGCATTACGCATCTATGGACGGGCATAAGGAGGTGGTCAAACTGCTCATTGATACGGGCGCCGATGTCTCGGCTATCGACAAGAACGGAAAGACACCGCTGAATTACGCATCTGAGGAGGGGCATGAGGAGGTGGTTAAACTGCTCAAGGAGAAAGGCACCGTTTGTCCAGAGCAGGTGATTCAATAGTCATGGTCTCGATGGGAGTCAGTGTTGCATTTGGAGTCAGTGTTGCAATGGGAGTCAGAGTCAGAATGAGAGGTAGAGACTGAAAATTGGGACGGCTGGGCGTGAATGTTTTAGGCTGTGTTTTGAGATCAAATGTGTTCCAACCTGATTCATGAAGAATTTTTTTTTTTTTTTTATATTTTAGCTTTTCTTATTTAACGATTATTAGTAGAATTTTTTTCCTGAAACTGGCTACAGGTTCCTATAACTCTGTGTGGTCTCATACTCACATTAAAACCAACTTCATCGTACCTCCACAACTGCGGTACTACAAATTTTAGTGATCAATTTTTGAGTAGCAGAGACCCTACCTTTAGACACAGTCATCTTTGGATCATGGATGGACATATTCCCAGTACTCAGTTCAAAGTGAAAAAGCTTAGCAGGTCTGGCTGTAGAGAGATAATATGGATCACTCGACGGTGGAGCTATACGAGTAATTGGTGATGAAGAATCAGAAGCGGTCCTACCTCCATATGTAAGGTTGAATGGCTGAAGAACTCAGCACAGTGTACGAGATCAGATATTTCTACGGAAAAATGGAAAAACAACTGCAATTGCTCTCTCACGACACCGGAGGAATGATAAGGATTCGAAGTTATTTGAAGAGAATATAATCCGACAACCAGCAGTGGAAGTCAATATAAACGTCAAATAAATCGCAGGTCATCACTTTTCCACAAATCTTCCATCAATTCATCACGTTTTCCTACTTAATCCAATCCAACCTGACCCATGCCAAGCTTTCAACTTCATTACTACATTCAATCTACTACTGATCATATGCTATATCTTCTATATGTGTATTCGTTGCGCCCTATACATTAATCAAGTCATCCATCAAAAAATGGCTAATTACAAAAACACACACGCCCAGAAAAAGAAAAAAAATCTACAGCCCCCCTTAATGCATCCTTTCTCCTTCTCAATCCCCTGAACCTGAGCATAACTAGAAGGTCTCAACCTTCTTCCGGCCACCTCAACCACATACGGCGGTACCAGCGAAACCGCACTAATAACCGCGACTCTCCAAACAAAGTCACCCGTCAAAACATATTCCAACTCGAAATACTGCCCCAAAAACGGTACGGAGGCCGTAAATAGAATCAACGTGCAAACCTCCGCTACTGCAGAAAGGCTGAGGAGTCACAAAGAACCGAGGCAGAGATGGAGCGAGATGTGCTGGTGTTATTCCACCAAGAACAGGAGCTCTGTCACTGCAAGACTCCGAGGGGCGCGCTAGTGCCAGCCACCATCGGTCGGCTAAAAAGAGACATGCGCTAAACTAAAACATCCCCGCGACTAAGTCTTGCTGCACGCACCCGACAGGCAAACGGGAGAAACTTCAAAACCATGTTGTTATCTCCATTGCAAGCATGATAAGTTCGTTCAACACAAGTCCGGTGAATGACACTGTCACCATACGTTTAAAAAATTCTTAACCGATTAGGACTTGGGCTAGTCCCTGAATTACGGAACCATGGTAGATGGAGTGTCAGTCTCCATCGTCGTCTGTTCCAGCAGCCCTGTTTGCTCGGTAGCCTCCACGCCTCCACGCCTGGATGCTCTCCCTTCCTCACCCAGTTTTCTTTTTCTTTTTTTCTTTTTCTTTTTCTTTTTCTTTTCTTTTCTTTTTTCTTTTTCTTTTCTTTTCTTTTTCTTTTTTCTTTTGCTTTTTCTTTTTCTTTTTCGTTTTCTTTTCTTTTTCTTTTGTCTTTATTCTTTTTCTTTTCTTTTTCTTTTCTTTTCTTTTTCTTTTTCTTTTTCTTTTTTCTTTTTCTTTTCTTTTTTCTTTTTCTTTTCTTTTTCTTTTCTTTTTCTTTTTCTATTTTCTTTTTTCTTTGTCTTTTCTTTTCTTTTTTCTTTTTCTTTTTTCTTTCTTTTCTTTTTCTTTTTCTTTTTCTTTTTCTTTTTCTTTTTCTTTTGCTTTTTCTTTTTTCTTTTCTTTCTTTTGCTTTTTCTTTTTCTTTTTCTCTTTCCTCTTTCTCTTTCTTTTTCTCTTTTTTTTCTTTTCGTCTGATCATATTTTATGTGGTACATGCTCCCATACAAATCAAATTGCATATGTTATAATTGTGGAAGTGCGCCTAAGGCCTTAGTGCCTAGGTGGGGGTGGAGGTCAGCCGTACTTATATCTTCGCATGTTTCTCTGCTTGTCTTGCTCACCATACTCATCAATAAACCCCTGCTCCACCTCCATGTCTTCTCTTCTCTCGATTCCTCTCGTGACCTACGACAATAATCCTCCCCCACCAAAAGTTTTCTGCAACTGGAGGGCCTATGCCGGGCTTATGCCATCATTGTTCAAAACTCTTCATTTATAACGATGTTTCCATAAAAGACGTAGTGCTGTGAAATTCAATGCAACCATTATTACATAATCTCAATACACCACGGCTTTTGCAAAACTTTTCTGGGAAGTATTGAAAGATAAAGCAACAACCAGCATAAATTAAGAACCGTAGAATTCATAAAAACAGCATCACGATAATAAAAAAGAACATTTGTTCCCCATTACCAGAGCTCATCCCGATGTCTTAACAGATATTTTTGCCACCCCAAATTAAGAGTTCGCCACTTCCTTGATACATGTTGAAGAGTCCCTGTCGAGCCGTGCTCTGTGCTGTGACTGCTTGTGGAGGTGGATGTTGCCTTAGCGTACATCCCCTTGTTATGTTTGTTCTGTCGATGGAATGTTTGCTCGTTATCGAATGTCACTCACAACATTCTCCATCTCCATCTTTCTGTCTCCCTTGTCTCCCCAAGTGTCAGCTCATCCTACGTCTGACCAGGAGCATTTTCACAATACAACTTTGGTTTGTCCTTTTTGGTCAGGTCCTGGTCAGGTCGCCGGCACAAAATGCAATAATTCCCCATTTTTGACTTAAAATGAATTCCACATTTCCTGCAACATCGTAGATGCGGCTAACGGAAAATGCGATGGTGATGGGAATGATTGCACCTGAATTCCTCAGCAGCTGTAGCTAGCCGCAGGTTATGATTCCTGCCTCTTTGAATCATGGTTATTGTTGAGTGGACGAGGTTTCAGAAAGCTTTGGACCTATCAGCAACCCCGGAGGAAGGGTTAATTGTTCTAGGTTGGAGTTGAAGGTTGATCAAAGATAGCAATCACTGCCTGTGTATACTCTTTCCGAGCCTGAAGCGACGCTTTTTTTTTTTCAGATTGAAAAAAAACTTTGGATAGACTATTCTGATTTCTCTGGAAACCCTGCTAATCCCTTTCAACCCAAGTCTTCCAAGCTTGGAATTGCTGCATGCCGAAAACATTCCTCCTTAGCATAACTTACAGTAAAGTGACATTTAACAACTGGACTAAATGCTTCAGACCTTATTTATATCCTCGATTTTCCCTGACACCTGACAAAGGTTATTCGGTAACAATCCAGCAACCCCCTACGTAACCATAATCTTCTCTTGCCTTACCAACGTTTTCCATCATTCCCAATCTACCGGAGGGCGAAGGAAAAGGTATCACTGTGGAGGAGGGGGGTCTGTGCATAGGTTGATGTAGTATATTGTATTGCTTTTCACGTTGGCTTGATTAGAAGCGACGGTAGCATTACTCGAGCAGAAGAGCGGAGGTATATATGGTGAGCGGGATTTGGCAATACCATCCTGCGAGCGCAGTGAACGTACCCGACAATATTCGAATAGTAGGCTGAAGATTCTGGGTCAGAGGTCGAACGAGAAACGAAGCTCCCTAGTCGCAGTGGAATCAGGAAGTATGGGATTTAAAAGGTGCGTAGAGATGTGCGAGTGGCGAGCTGTTGATGCAGGGTTATATGAGATTGGACAGCGCTCGGCTAAGCAGGCTCGTAGCTGTGAAGTGGAGGTGCACTGGGTATTTGATTGCTAAACATAGTGAGCTCTCTGCATATACAGGTGAGCACATGGTAGCAGCGCGGGACTCGCATTCACGGAATACAGTCAAACCTATGCGAGTACGCTGAGACCGGAGGGGTGTACTCTTATAACAACGAAATCTTAAGTAGCGATTGGAAATAGCCTAACACACAGTGAACGAGAATAAATATTTCTATTGACAATCAAAAGTGAAATTTGCAATTGCTCGATTTTTTGGATGTTAGAGAATGGATTAGAAGTTTGACTGGAATCATGAACTACTCTCTTACAACACCGAAGGTGTGGTAATAATACGGATAGATTTGGACTTGACGCAATTCGAGAGACAGTATTTTAATTGATTTCCCTTTCAAAAGATATTCGGAAGATAAAAGCGATATTATGCAGGTTACAGCCCGTAGTAGGTGTGGGTGTGGTTGTGGGTGAATGAGTATCAAAAAATTTGAAATGCGATTACGCAACTACTACGGCTACATATAAATCCTATTCCTATTATACAATTCCAAATTCTAGCCTCCCAAAAGATATAAAGATATAAAGATATCAACATATCAACATATCAACATAAAAACCCCCCTCCATAGCCCTCTCCCCCCCATAAACCCTTCCCCGCGGCCTCCCCATATCCAATCTATTTACTCAATCTCTTGGTAAAGTTTCAACCAATTCCTTGACTTCGCTCTCAGTCGGGTTAATAACTATAATACGTTAGCGCTGCTTGATATAGATCCTGGATACCTTATTGTCTTATTCAAAGTTGCGGTTTTGTTTTGGCGATATATTAGAGAGTGGAATATAGTTTCTCCAGCATATTCTATTCCCGAGCTCTCTCTTCGTCTTACAACCCGCAACTTTATACACCCTCCCCTCACTCCCCATCTCCCCCACCCATCTGCAAGGAAACCTACCAGCTCTCCCATTACTCCAATCCACGAGCGTGGGCCTAACAAACGCCTCACTGCCCCTCTTCAAAATCGCCATAGCACTTTCGAACGATCCCGCACCCCTAACAAGATCCCCGACTCTATTCTTCCCCACAAACTCCACAATCGACTTCAACTGATCAGGCGTAGGCCCATTGGGAGCTTCAATCACATCTAACTCAAAGGAAGCAGTTGGGTTTTTCCCCGTGAGCGAGGAAGAGATCGCGTGTGCTGACGCGGTTTTTAGCGTGTTGAGAATTGATACTGAGGCTGGAGAGGTGGCGGAGTGGAATAGGGTTAGCACGTCGAGGGTTTTGTGCTACGGTGGTGTTAGTTGCGGGCTGCGCAGGGGGAAGCCGCGCTGGGAATCTGGGGATACGTACAAAGCGAAACATGGTGTCTGAGATGGGAATGATTGGGGGTTCTGTGTTGGGATCGTGAAGAGACTGGAGAGAGCGAGGTGATGAAGTCCTACGATGCGGTGAGTTGCGCGGTTACGTCATTGTTGCCAAGACGCTCATCAAGGTTGCTGGGGTTGGGATGTGTTTGCATGGGGGATCACTCGGGGTGGTTACTGCGCGGATGTAGATGGTGGGGTGGGCTTTGGGGATGGGAGAGGTGTGGTGGGGTTGTTGGATAGGGGAACGGAGTAGTGGAATGCTTGAGGTGGTTGTGACTGGTTATGAATTATCATTGTAGGACTTTGTTTGGGAGATATGTAGTGGATTTAATCGATATGGTAGAGATATTGACAGTATTAGAATGATGATCCGTTGGCAGCGGTTTTGCCTTACTGGTTGTCGATTGTCGGATGTGCAGTACTTCATGTGCATGACTTGGGAACTTGGGATTGTAATATTTACATTTAGAATCCACAGAACGCAAACAAAGACAATTTTTATGCCATAATTTACACCTACGAAAATGGACGCACAATCAGAGACGGAATCTTTAAGGATGATCATGTGAGTGCTAATAGCAGGACCATCGATTAATGAATGCATTCAAGCGAGAAAAGCCAGCCATGTACTTGCAGCATTAAGTGGAAGTTTTTACAATCTAACCTTTCAACAGTAGATCATAGACAAAAAAGTAAGCAAGTACTGAAAGGAAAATGACAGAGGAGATGCAGAGAGTTAAGGTAGATGTTTAGATGATCATTTTCGATCGCCAGTCCGGTGCAATATGCACGCGCTGACTAATGAATTAGCTCGTCACTCGCGACGTGCGCTTGTCCCGTGCCGTGCGAAACCTGCCAAACTATTAAGGTTGCATGAGCGAGACGCGCAGCCAATCCTTTGGCGAATATTATCCGGCAGTCAAGATACATAGATATATTGAAACAATCTGTGACACGAAAAAAAGATAAGGCAATTTAAAGATTGATAATAAGGCGTAGAGTAGAGTAAGGGGAAAGACCATCCAGGTGTGTACTATGTACGCTATACATATGCCTGTTTTCATTGCCGTCGACGTGTATTTGATGAAATCCGTCGATTGTCCAAAACATAAAAATACCCCTTTCTGTACTGTAGTCAAGTAGCAAACTCCATACTCCTGCAAGCGAGTTTCAAACTCGACGAAACGCGCACGTGCCGCTCAATTTCTCGCTTTCGATCCGATACACTTTACAAACAGGAAATTTCCGAAGCCTTACATTTCTTGCAGTTGATGATGTAGCCTTACGCCTAAGCCACCTCCCAAGAATGGTTGATTGTGACATCATGGGATTTTCAGTCGTCTAATCTAGGCTCCTCCCCGGATTGAGGAAGTAAGTCTAGATAGCTAAGCCTCCGCTTGGGCCGACAACGATCCGGAGTCGATATTTTTATGATGTAACGTGTATCTAGAGCACCCGCCGGTGAATTGTTTAATTGGGATTCGGGACAAACGCCGGCTTGGTCTTGGAAGTGGGGAAACAGACTACCCGTGTAGGGAGGTTGCTTAGAATAGAGAAATGTCTTGCAGAGGTGTATGTAGATGTCACGTTATGTGGCTTGAATGTATCTTGATAAATTACGATCTCTGCAGTTCGCATGTCAGATTTGTGCCAATCAGCTCGGTAAAATATCCTTTCTCCTGACCCTTTGAGATCTACGTCAATCAGCTCGGTAAATCGTCTTTTCTCCTGACCCTTTAACTTCGTTTCGCCAACACTTCAATCATCGCCTCACCCGTCGCTTCAACTCCCGCTCAGTTTCGATCGGCGCATGGATTACAGGGCCATCAGCTCGCCCTCGTCCTGAGAGTTTGCTAGACCGGTAACAGACAAGTGTTGAAGCTGCAGCTGTTGTTGCCGGGACGACGATATTCAACAATGGCACACTTCACCTTGGCGCTTTCTAACCGCCAACTTTTCGCTTAATTTTCCTATTTGGGAAATTCTACAGAAACATCACGGCTTCAAGCCCCCCCCTCTCCGCGGCCCTGGCTCTCCACCAGCCCACAGGCATGCTTCGCTTTGGGGAGACTTCCTCTCTCCAGCGGCATGCCCCGTTTACCTCCACTCCGAAACCCAGCGGCCAACCAGAAGACGACGTCTTTGGCACCGCCCGCTCCGTCCCTCCTGGTACCCCCACCCCGATGGCCATCAGGAGCTCTTCTGCAGCACATGCTCGCCTTCAATGGGCAGTCGGAAAGCGAGCCCGCGCCACTCAGCCCCTCGAAGAGGAAGGCCCCGCGTATGAAAAATGCGAGAAACGCGGTGATGACGCGCCCACGGTCGTGTCAGTCATAAACCCAGAGTACATTCTCAGCCTTGGTAAGAGGCTGGATGCCCTAGACAAACGCATCCCCGCCCTGGAGGAAGAGGTCACACGCCTCCGCACGATTAATCGCGAGCTTCGCGCTCGCCTTAACGAAGCTCTCGCCAGACCCGCCCCGCCTGCCCCCAGACTGTCCCGCCCCGCCGCGCAGACCACCACCGCTGTGAACCTGGGCACAGTCTTAACTATGCGGAGGCTTTTCCGGTTGTATCTCGAGTATTCTGTCCTGGTATAGACAGACGCTTCGTTCTCAAGAACTAAAAGAACTTATTCCAAAGATAAGCTAGGAAGAGAATTAACCGATCACAGGCCGAATAAACTTAAGGGTCGTCTTCGGAGGTATTCGTTGGTGTAAATAGTGTATCGTCGCGTAGAGGATCAATGGATGATGATCGAGGAGACAGAGGAAAGACATAGGGTGTTTTATAGACTTTTGTCTACAAATTTGCCCCGCCTTCCTTGGGGAACGAACTGCCGAACTGAGCTTAGAAGATAAGACATGGGTCGAAGCTGTGACGCATCTGCTGAGGCTTGCATCATGCTAAGCGCGCAATTAAATCAATCGCGCACTTGCATTATGCTTGCCCTGGTCAGACTAATCCTTGAAATAGTTCACCGTACTACCACACCTTCTCATGAGGTGCTGGGGTTATGAGTCACACCGGAGGGCAACTCCGTCTGACTGCATCATGCCTGAACTCTTGTGATAATGACGCATGAGTCATTTATCGGACGAGTCGCGCCATCATAGATCTCCCTAGAGAATCTCGATTGCCAGTAGAGGTCACTGACATCATAAGGCATCCTGATGCCCTACCGGAGTGGATTACTCCGTCACATTCCTGTGTGATGTCATATGTGCCCCACCTGCGCCCACTTGCGCGCAGCCACACCCTGGTGTGGATGCAAACGCCGTCTTGTTCCAAGTTGGCAGTTCTAGGCCCAAGGACGCGTCATATCAGTTCCATCAAACAGGTTTCCTGAGTGGAGTTCCCTGCTGGACGTGGTCTCATGCTAATGCACTGTTGACCCTTGTCCTGCATTCCACTCCTGTTTGCTGACTAGACTCTGCCTTATCTCTTTGCCCAACTGTTCACCCAACTCGTAACACCGGATGACTCCCTTGCGCCGCATCTGCATCTTCTTGGAATGTCCTGTTCCTATGCAGCCCCTATCGTAGCCGTGTATTGCCGAATACTCCTCAGGTATAAGGAGGTGACCTTTCGTTGTCTTCTTCGTTCCCCATTAGCGTCGTTGGTATTTGTCTCAAGGGTAAGTCGACACCCTTGAGGTAAGTGTTCCTTCCCCTTCTCCGTCCTGAGTCCTCCCAAACTGACAGTGAATAATAGTTCCGACACCTCGGGCCGGGATCCTCGTGAGGTCCTATCGGGAAGTCACGAATCACGTGACGTGGCTAGCCGGAGCTCCTCTGGGGGTTCCGGCCCGGGATACTAACTTAATTATTCATTCTCCTGTCGAGTTTGCCATATTCTCCATAGCGTTATATATGATACCAATTCTATCTTCACACATTATAGGGTGTGACACCACCTCCCCCCTGTTCAAGCTTCGTCCCGAAGCTCGTAGTTCATCATTCTGTCATCGCACCTCGCCGCAGCCAAGTGATTAAGTGATCAATTATAGATGTAGTCCTCCAGCCCCTACATCCTACTACCAACTCGACCTAATGAAAACCTCGTGGGAAAAACATTAAGCCTGCATCCTTCAGTCTGTAGTCCCTCGGAGAATCAGGATACTTGAGATGAAACTCTCGTAACTTCTCCTGACCTCCTACTTAAAAATTGTCGAATGGTTCTGCCGTCCAGTCTTTTCTGTTGGGCCGACCTAGCCATTGAACAAGGTACAATACACGATTTCCAGATTTATAGTGTCACGGCACACGGCTGACGAGCCGTCCTTGAGTCGGTAGTCCCTCGGAGAATCAGGATGCTTGAGACCGGAATTCTCTTAGCTTTTCCTGACCACCTACTGAAAAGTTGTCGAAGGGTTCTGCCGTCCAATCTTTCTTGTTAGGCCACCCAAGCCATTTGACGAGGTAAAGTACTCTGTTTCCTGATTTGTAGCTGCTTATAATTTCATCAATGTCATACCCCTCGCTTCCCTCAACATCGTCTGCTTCCCTAAGAATTTTGTTTGGGTCTGGTGGAGCTCTTGTACCGGTGTGGAAAGGCTCAAGTAGGGAAATATGAAAAACCTTATGAATTTTCCATTTTCCTGGTAGTGTGAGACGTAAGGCTGTTGGGGATATGACTTTCTCGATTTGAAATGGACCGTGAAGTTTGTGATCCAATTTATGTCATGGCGTCTTGTTTTTTGTGTCGTCCATGGAGCATAACCAAGTCTCCAACTTGGTAAATAGGTGCCTCCTTTCGTTGTAGGTCTGCATACTTGTTCATTCTTTCTTGTGCTTTCTGTAAGCATAGCTTTGCTCCTTCGTGCACAGTATGCATCCAGTGGGCGTGTGTTTTGCTGGCTGGGTTTCGCACAGCAGTTGCAGTTGGGTTGCTGGCAATGGGGTTGTAACCGTAGTTCGCATAGAAGGGTGAAAGTCCTGTAGCGGTGGTTACTGACTTGTTGTAAGCAAACTCTGCCATTGGCAACAGGTCAACCCAATCGTCCATCTCATGATTGACAAAAGAGCGGAGGTAAGCTTCAATTGTCTGGTTGAGTCGTTCCGTCTGTCCGTCAGTTTGAGGGTGGAACGCTGTGGACATTCTAGGCTTGATGGCTAGTGTCCCAAGAAATGCTTTCCAGGTCGTACTTGTAGACCTGGAGTCCCTATCGGAAATAATGTCTGTAGGCAGCCCGTGTAACTTCCAAATTTCCTTAGCAAAGATTCTAACAAGGTCTGCAGTTGTTTTGCCGTCTTTTTGTAATGGTATGAAGTGGGCCATTTTCGAAAATCGATCAACTACTACCCAGAGTTGATCACATCCATTTGATTCCGGTAGGTCTGTAATAAAGTCCATGGCGATTGATTGCCATGGGGCATAGGGTAATTCCAGAGGTTGAAGTTATCCATACTTCAGGTGCCGCGCCTTTTTGTCCTTCTGACATTCCATACAACTCTTAACATAATTCATTATTCCTTCTTCCATCTTCGGCCACGAGAAGTTCCTTCGAATTAATTCAATAGTTTTGTCTTGTCCGAAGTGACCTGCAATTTCAGAGTCATGTTCGGATTCAAGAACCGTGTTTACCAAATCCTTTGGTACCCATAGTTTTTCTTTTCGATAGAGTATGCCATCCTCTATCGTCAGTGGTTCCTTTATTTCCTTCGTTGCCTCCACGTAAATCTGATCCAGTTTTCCAGCTTCCTTAAGCATCTTCAAAAATTCTGTTGACCATTTAACCAAGGGAATGGAGGAAAGTCGTGCTGAAGAAATAATAAAAGAAGTTCCTTCTCCAGCAGTGCTGATTGACGAAATTGATGCAAAATGATTCTTATGTAGGATCGTCGTAATCGGCTGATCTTCACCTCCCCCCATTTCAGGGCGGAACTCCGGACGCCTAGATAGAGCATCAGGTTTCCCATTCTTTACCCCAGGTCTGTAATAAATTTTGAAGTCAACGCCAGCAAGCTCTTGAGCCCATCTAGCTTGACGTCGATTGAGTACTTTTGTTGTTGTAAAGTACTCCAGGTTTTGGTGGTCGCTGTAAACCTCCACAGTAAACATCGCTCCTTCAAGATAGCTCCTCCATTCTTTGAATGAGTCCACAATAGCCAATAGCTCCTTGTCGTGAATCTCATAATTTATCTCAGCCGGAGTGAATTTTCTTGAATGGAAAGCAATTGGATGCAAGTTTCCATCATCCCCTTTCTGGGATAGAACTGCGCCTAAAGCAAAATCCAAAGCATCAGTCTCAACTGTGCAAACCTTTCTTGAATCAAAATGACACAAGATTGGTGCTGTCGTAAATCGATTCTTCAGCTCGTCAAATGCTAACTCCATAGCAACAGTCCATTCCCATTTCTTTGGATCGCCTTTCTTTGATTCTGTAAGAGGATGACACATTCTTGAGAAGTACTTAATGAATCTCCGATAGAAGTTAGCGAATCCAAGAAAGCCTTGCACCTCCTTCAAGGACTTTGGGGTTTCCCATATAAGGACGGTTTCCACCTTGTCCTTAGCCATTTCAATCCCATTTTCACTGATAATATATCCCAGAAATTCCACTTTCCTTTGTCCCCAGACACATTTTTCAGGTGATATAACCAACCCATTTTCTTCCAACCTTTTTAATACTTCTTTTACCAACTCATCATGCTTTTCTTCCGTCTCCGCATAGATGAGTTCATCATCAATGTATGCAATTACTCCTTGGTCCAACATATCCCTAAAGATATGATTCATCATATCTTGAAATGTGGCCGGAGCATTGCTCAACCCAAAAGGCATAACCAAAAATTCATATAGTCCATATCGGCACCTAAAAGCCGTTTTCCATTCATCTCCTTCTTTTATTCTTATTAGATGGTATCCATTCTTCAGATCCATCTTCGTAAATATTTTAGCTCCCCTAACTCTGTCCTGTAATTCTGACATGAGTGGGAGCGGGTATCGGTTGGCAATTGTTATTTTGTTGATGCCCCGATAGTCAACACATAACCTTAGACCTCTGCCATGGGCCTTTGGGATGAAGAGAATAGGGGCTGCTGCTGGTGACTTGGAGGGTCTTATTTTCCCTGTACGCAGCATGTCCTTTAACCATTCTCTTAGTGTCTCTAGCTCAACTTCGTTAAGAGCATAGACAGGTCCCCAAGGAGGAGTCTCTCCTTCTTGCAGGTCAATTGCATGGTTATAAGGTTTGTGTTCAGGAAGCCTATCTGCTGCTTCCTTTGTCATGATATTAATCCAACCACGAAATTTCTCAGGGACTTGTTGAGGTGCCTCTGACAATTCTTCTGTGGTGGATAATGATGAGACATGGCCTAAAACTAAGGCTTCTGGATGGTCGAGTACCTGTTTGTTGACCTGGAGAGAGAAGGCACTGGCTTGCGCCTTAGTGCACTTGTCTTTGCAACGTGAGGAGGTGAATGAGATCTGGTTCTGATCTCCCCAGAGGTTGCAAGGCTGATGTTGAGCCATCCACCAATATGGGAGGATAGCATCGCAGTCGCTATCCAGTGGAGCGACTTCGAATGATTCTGCAGCAAAGTGGTTCTTATGCTGCAACATAAATGGAACCGTAGAGAATACTCCTGCTCCAGCAACTATCTCATTGTTAAAGTTGCGAATTTGGAGGGGGGTGTCTCTTTTGACGGTTGGAACTTTGAATTTGTGGACAAATGTTTTGTCCAGGAGGGCAGCAGTAGAGCCTGTATCCAAGAGGACTCTAACTGTGCGTTGCTGATTCTTGGACCAGTTGAGAACCATATTGATTATTGGTCTCGGTCCGTGGTGAGGAGGAGTTGGTGCTAATTCCCTAGTTCCTGGAATTGCATCTCCATTGTCTGATCGTGACTCTTAGTCCTGGTCGACTCGAGGTTGTCCATAGTTGTCCTTTTTGTTCCCGCACATTTCCCAATTAATGCGTCAATATTCATATCCTCCTCAGGTGACGCCTCCCTAGAGGACTTTAAAAATCCGATTCCATGTTTTGGTCTTCCTCCAATTCCCATATCCTTGGCTGCGCATCAGGCATGTCCATATCTTCATTATCCTGCCTTACTGCAGCCGTTTTAGCCTTTTTCTTTTCCTTAGGCTTCTCCTGTTCTTCATTCTCCTCATCATCACGCTTCCTCTTCCCGGAAGAAGCTACCTTTCCATCCTTCGCCAACTCAGTTCCCCCAACTGTCTTCTTCGCGTAGCAGTCATACATCTTATGCCCAGAACGACCACAACACCAACAGTCTGCCTTTTCTTTCTTGTGTTTATCAATTTCTGTTTGGGGAACTCCCTGTAGGGCCTCTCTTCCTGAGGCATATACCGCCAGTTTCTCTGATTTCTTTCCAGCAAAAACTTTCTTATCCTTCTTTTCCTTAAACCTGTCTTTGTGCTGCTCCTGCTTCGGGCGCACAGTTTCCTTATGCTTATTTTTGTCCTTGGTACGATCCTCTCGTACCTCCAAAGTCTTCTTCTTAGAACCTTTCAATACCTCGTCCAATTCCTCAACAACATGCGCAGCATCCTTTACTGCATCTATCATTTCTTCGTCATCAGTTGGGATTCCACCACATCTCTGATAAACCATCTTCTTAATTGCAGGTGTCATCGCCTCCCAGATGACATTCCTATACATGGGGCCAATTGCCCCTACCCTCATATTAAGATCCTCCAATTTGGTAATATAATCGTCAATATCTCCGTCGTATTGGAGTTCCGTAATTCTCTTAACGTCTTTTTGGGCCTCTCGCCTATCCTCAAATCTAGTTCCAATTGCACTTGAAAATGCAACCCAAGTATCCCTTAAACCTTGTCGTTGAATACTTTTTCTTCTTTCCTGGTGCCAGCTCAATGCCTTATGCGTGAGCAAGTTCCCAACCCACTTAACCTGATCATCTTCATCTGGAAATGTTTTTGTGTAAGTTTGGATATAATCTTTAACCGACATCCACCATGTCCTGAACAATGTTTTATCTTTTCCACTAAAGAACTGTGGTGCCTTCATTTCAGGCATCTTTGGTCTCTTAGGTCCAGCAGGTTCGGATTGTGGTAATTTTTTGACCAGTGACTCCAAGAATGCCTCCATTGCATTCTTCGCTTCTGGATTTCGTGCTTTTTGTTTTTCTTTGCGCTCCTTGCGCTTCCTTTCCAATGCTTTTCTGATATACTCATCATCTGAATCTACGTCGTCTGAAGGGTCAGATGGGGGTGGTGGAGGTGGCAGAATTCTACCACCAGGTGGCTTTCCTCCGCCGTTTCCTTGACCAATGTCAACAGATCCATCTTCTGATGGTGGTAACGGGAATTCTGGCGCTTTGCCAAGGGAAGGGGGTTTCGGGGTCATTTCCTCATGCATAGCCTCAGTGAGAGACTTAGCATCAAAATTTTCCTTTTTCTGAATCTTGGACATAACAAGGCTGATGACCTTGTTGACCAACTCCAGTTTCTCCTCCTCCCGCTGTTCCTCGTAGTCAAGTAGTCGCTGTTGATGGGTTTCTTCAGCGATGCACAGGGCTTCAATCCGCCTGTCCCGCTGCTCGTCATCCTGTTGTCTAATGGCATCCCGAGTGTTTTTCTCGAATGCCCATCTCTCGATGTCTCTGTTGATTTCGCGCTGCCTCTGAGAAAAGGCTTCGAGAATGGCATTCGTTATTTGAATGCCCTGGTTTAATCTTTCAGCAGCTGCTTGATTCGCTGCTTCTTTAGACTTTGCATCTGTAGCAAGGTCACCGATGTTCTTCCACAGTTGACCAGCAAACTCATTGCTGGCTTGAACTAGTCGCGTAACAGTTTGGAGGTTAACCTCCTGGTCCAATTTCCCCTTCTTCGCCAAAATATCGTAGGCTTTCTGCATGCCTTGGGCCATTTCCAGGTATAGCCCCTTCATCTGTTGCAACTGTTCATTCATTGCAGCCCCTTCTCCGGCTGCCTCAATCAACTTCCTGATATCTCCTTCTGTAGCATCCATCCTTTCCATCATTAAAACTACCCATTGAGGAACATCGCCTGTGTTGATCGTTGTTCCATGATGGACCCGTGCTGGTCCCCGAGTAGTAACCTCATCCCATGAACGAGGACGGGTGATGCTGATGGTGTTGCCCATAGGAGCATCGAGGCCGTCATCGTGACCAGCAGGTGCAGCGATTCTGCGTGAGGCCATTGCTTGTTGATTGACTTGTTCCGTAATTTTGTTTTTGGAGGGTTTGGATTGTCGAATTGCCCTAGAAGAGGGTCTTCCGTATGCGTGTCGATTAATACACTTGGTAGCTTGTAGCCTTAAGTTTATAGTGTGAACCTGGGCACAGTCTTAACTATGCGGAGGCTTTTCCGGTTGTATCTCAAGTATTCTGTCCTGGTATAGACAGACGCTTCGTTCTCAAGAACTAAAAGAACTTATTCCAAAGATAAGCTAGGAAGAGAATTAACCGATCACAGGCCGAATAAACTTAAGGGTCGTCTTCGGAGGTATTCGTTGGTGTAAATAGTGTATCGTCGCGTAGAGGATCAATGGATGATGATCGAGGAGACAGAGGGAAGACATAGGGTCTTTTATAGACTTTCGTCTACAAATTCGCCCCGCCTTCCTTGGGGAACGAACTGCCGAACTGAGCTTAGGAGATAAGACATGGGTCGAAGCTGTGACGCATCTGCTGAGGCTTGCATCATGCTAAACGCGCAATTAAATTAATCGCTCACTTGCATTATGCTCGCCCTGGTCAGACTAATCCTTGAAACAGCTCACCGTACTACCACACCTTCTAATGAGGTGCTGGGGTTATGAGTCACACCGGAGGGCAACTCCGTCTGACTGCATCACGCCTGAACGCTTGTGATAATGACGCATGAGTCGTCTATCAGACGAGTCGCACCATCATAGATCTCCCTAGAGAATCTCGATTGCCAGTAGAGGTCACTGACATCATAAGGCATCCTGATGCCCTACCGGAGTGGATTACTCCGTCACATTCCTGTGTGATGTCATATGTGCCCCACCTGCGCGCACTTGCGCGCAGCCATACCCTGGTGTGGATGCAAACGCCGTCTTGTTGCAAGTTGGCAGTTCTAGGCCCAAGGACGCGTCATATCAGTTCCATCAAACAGGTTTCCTGAGCGGAGTTCCCTGCTGGACGTCGTCTCATGCTAATGCACTGTTGACCCTTGTCCTGCATTCCACTCCTGTTTGCTGACTAGACTCTGCCTTATCTCTTTGCCCAACTGTTCACCCAACTCGTAACACCGGATGACCCCCTTGCTCCGCATCTGCATCTTCTTGGAATGTCCTGTTCCTATGCAGCCCCCATCGTAGCCGTGTATTGCCGAATACTCCTCAGGTATAAGGAGGTGACCTTTCGTCGTCTTCTTCGTTCTCCATCAGCGTTGTTCGTAGTTGTCTCAAGGGTAAGTCGACACCCTTGAGGTAAGTGTTCGTTCCCCTTCTCCGTCCTGAGTCCTCCCAAACTGACAGTGAATAATAGTTCCGACGCCTCGGGCCGGGATCCTCGTGAGGTCCTATCGGAAAGTCACGAATCACGTGACGTGGCTAGCCGGAGCTCCTCTGGGGGTTCCGGCCCGGGATACTAACTTGATTATTCATTCTCCTGTCGAGTTTGCCATATTCTCCATAGCGTTATATACGATACCTATTCTATTCTCACACATTATAGGGTGTGACAGCCGCTCCGCGCCGCCATCCCGTTCAGATAGCGACCCATCCGACTGTTGCACAGGTCGCCGCTGCCAACGCAAGCCTCCCCACCCCCACGCCTGCCCTCACCACGCCGTCGGCCACCCACCAATCGCGTCACACAAAGAAGGTGCAGCAACGCGCTGGCAGCCTTCACGCCCCCGCCACAAACCTCCCGGCTGAGGTCCGCCGCATCGTCTTTGCTCGTGACCCCGCCGTCGCGAACTGCGCCCAGCCCCTGGACGGGTACACGGCAGCTATCAACAACTGTCTGTGGTACAAGAACGCCCCTCAGTTCCATCGCGTGTTGAAGGTATCCCGCAACGCGAAGGCCACCCTGACGGCCACCACCGTCCCAGGGGTAGATGCAGCTACGCTTTTACGTCTTTATCGTAATGAAATCATCAACGCAGTTTGGGAAGTAGACTCAGGGGTGACGGATGTCGAGGAGCTAGACCATTGGGTAGCCCTCAAGGCGCACGGCGTGCCGCTCGCGCGTTTCCTAGGGGAAGGTGTAACGGCGAACAAGGCAGAGATAGTTGACGGAGAACCTGAGGGCTCTTCTCAATTATTCACTCTTGAGTTCGATGAATATAACCTTATAATAACTTCAACGTTAGAAACTCTCAAGCTGTGTCAAGCATCAACTTAGAGACTTTCTGTGTTTAGAAGTTTAAGGAAATAAACAAAGATTTCAAGGGACAAAGAGATCCAAAGACGGGAACGAGAACGAGGACGCAAACAAAGATTTCGACAAAGTATTTGAATTTGTAAATAAACAAATAACTGTGTAAGGAGAAAAGAAAAGCAAAATAAACAAACAAAGAAACAATCGTCTTATATACAATTTTTCCTCCTTACACGCCGAGCCACTATTTGCAGATTTTTCCCGAAAAATAACTAAGTAAACAACGCGGTCGCGGTTGCGCGTGTCACACCCTATATTGTGTGAGTATAGAATAGGCAACATGTATAACATTATGAGAACATGGCAAACTCGACAGGAGAATGAATAATAAGGTTAGTATCCCGGGCCGGAACCCCCTGAGGAGCTCCAGCTAGCCACGTCACGTGATTCGTGACTTTCCGAAAGGACCTCACGAGGACCCCGGCCCGAGGCGTCGCTACCTGTTATTCACTGTCAGTTTGGGAGGATCACAGATGGATGGGAACGAGTATCAACTTACCTCATGGGTGTCGACTTACCCATGAGAAAACTACAGACGACGCTGATGGAGACCGAAGACGACGGCGAAAGGACACCTCCTTATACTTAAGGTCGTGTTCCACCAAGCACGGCTACCAGAGGGCTTGCAAGAGAAGGGAATTCTCAGCACAATGCAAGGCAGACGAATAGGATCATCCGAGGCTGAGTTGGGCGGATAGTCGGCCAAGGAACAAGGCAGAGTCTAGTCAGGCAACAGGCGTGGAGCTCAGGACAAGGGTCAAGATTGCATTAGCATGAGACGACGTCCTGCAGCAAGGAACACCACTCAGGGAAACTGTTGGATGGAACTGATATGACGCGACCTTAGGCCAATGACTGCCAACTGCAAGATAAGATGGCGTTTGCGTACACACCAGGGTGTGGCTGCGCGCAAGGGCGCGCATGTGGGGCTGTATGACATCACACAGGAATGTGACGGGGCAGTGCTCTCCGGTAAGGCATAGTCTGCCTTATGATGTCAGATTCCTTCACTCGCAATCGAGATTCTCTAGGGAGATCTATGATCAAGACGACTCATAAGATATATGACTCACATGTCATTACCAGAGGAGTCATTGCATTATGTGCTCAAGTGGAGTAACCCTCCACTAGGCGCTTAACCCCACTACCTGATTGGAAGGTGTGGTAGCACGGCAAGGAATGTCAAGGATTAATCTGACACGAGGTCATCATGCAAGTGAGCAATGAATATAATTGTGCCACCAGCATGATGCGAGCCATCGGCAGATTCGTCACAGAATTGACTCACGTCTTATCTCCTAAGCTTAGTTTGGAAGTTGTTTCCCTTGGGAAGTCTGGGCGAACTTGTAGACGAAAGTCTATAAAAGACCCTAAGTCTTCCCACCGTCTCCTCCAGCATCAGCAACCTGAGCTCTTGTTACGACAACACCTATCTACACCAGTTACCTCGAGAGAGACCCTTAAGTTTATTCGGCCTGTGATCGGATAGTTCAACTTCCTAGCTCTTGGGAAATCTATTAGTTATCTATCTTGCGAACGAAGCGTTAACTGATCGGACAAACCTCTGTATTGAAAGCCTCAATACCCAGGTTCACACTATAAACTTAAGGCTCAAGCTACTAAGTTTACTTATCGACACGTACACGGAAGACCCTCTTCTAGGGCAAGACAACACCAAACGAACCTCCATACACAAAACTACACAGAAAAAACATTCAACCAACAATGGCAGCTCGAAGAATCACCGGCACCTCGCGTCACGACGATGGACTTGATGCTCCTATGGGTGATCCTGTCAGCATCACCCGCCCTCGCTCTTGGGAGGAAGTTACTGCGGTTGGAGCTCCTAGAGTTCACCATGGAACTACCCTCCATCTGGGAGAAGTCCCTGACTGGGTCATTCTAATGATGGAAAGAATGAACGCCAATGAGGAGGATATCAAGAGGTTGGTTGAGGCAGTCGGATCTGGGGCTGCTATGAACGAGGAGTTACAGCGAATGAAAGGGCTTTACCAAGAGATGGCCCAGGGAATGCAAAAGGCCTATGACACCTTGGCCAAGAAAGGAGACCTGGACCAAGGGGTAAACCTCCAAACCGTGACTCGACTCGTCCAAGCCAGCAACGATTTCGCTGGCCAAGTTTGGAGGACCATTGGCAATCTTGCCACGGATGCACAAGCAAAGGAGGCAGCTCAGCAGGCAGCTGCAGACAGACTCAACCAGGGCATTGAAACAACAAATGCTATCCTCAAGGCCTTCGCCCAGAGGCAACTTGAAATTAATAAAGAAATTGAGGAATGGGCAGTTGAGAAGAATACACAGGACGCCATTAGGAAGCAGGACGACGAGCAAAGGGATAGGCGGATCGCAGCTCTGTCTAAGGCTGAAGAGATGCATCAGCAGCGACTACTGGGCTATTATGAACAGAGGGAGGAAGAGAAATCGGAGTTGGTAAACAAGGTTATTGACCTTGTTATGTCAAAGATCCAGAAGAAGGAGCATTTCGATGCTAAGTCTTTAACCGAGGCTATGCATGAGGAGATGACTCCCAGACCCCCCTCTCTTTGCAGAGCCCCAGAAGTCCCGTTGCCTCCATCAGTGGATGGATCTGTTCAAAATGGCGGCAGAAACGGTGGTAGAGGAAGCAAGCCACCAGGAGGAGGACTCCCACCACGTCCACCACCACCATCTGACCCTTCTGACGACGAAGATTCAGATGATGAATACATCAGGAAAGCCTTGGAGAGAAAGCGCCAGGAGCGTAAGGAAAAGGCAAAACAAAAGAACCCGGAAACAAAGAATGCAACAGAGGCATTCTTAGAATCACTTGTTAATAAATTGCAGCAATCTGGAGGCAACGAGCCGAGGAGACCCAAAATGCCAGAAATGAAGGCTCCTCAATATTTTTCTGGAAAGGATAAAAATTTGTTTAGGGCTTGGTGGATGTCTGTTCAAGATTACATCGCAACATACGCCAAGGCCTTTCCAGATGAGGACGATCAGGTTAAATGGGTTGGAAGCTTACTTACGCACAAGGCGTTAAGTTGGCACCAGGAACGGCGAAAGTCCATTCAGAGACAAGGACTTGAGGATACATGGCAAGCTTTCTCAAGTTCAATTGAAACCAGATTTGAGGATAAGCGAGAAGCCCAGAAGGACGTTAAAAGGATAACGGAGCTCCAGTATGAGGGAGACATCGATGACTATATCACCAAGTTGGAGGACCTTAATATGCGTGTGGGAGCAATTGGTCCTATGCATAGGAATGTGATTTGGGAGGCCATGACACCGGCCATTGAGAAGATGGTATATCAAAGAGTTGGGGGAATCCCAACTGACGATGAAGCAATGATTGATGCAGTGAAGGAAGCTGCCCACGTTGTTGAAAATTTGGATGAGGAATTAAAGGGTCATAAAAAGAAGTCTTTGGAAGTACGGGAAGACCGTCATAGGGACAAAGGAAAACAAAAGGAGACTGTGCGCCCGAAGGAGGTGCAGCACAAGGATAAATTTAAGGATAAAAAGGAGACAAAGAGTTTTTCTGGAAAAAAGGACAAGAAGTCCATCTTTGCGTCAGGGAGGCAGGCTCTGCAGAATGTTCCTCGGAGCGACATTGATAAGCATAAGAAGGAGAAGGCAGACTGTTGGAGGTGCGGGCGATCAGGACATAAGATGTTTGATTGTTACGCAAAGAAAACAGTTGGAGGAACAGAGCTCTCTGGCGAAGGAAAGGTTGCTTCCTCTGGTAAGAGGAAGAGAGACGATGATGATGATGGAAATAAAGGGCAGGAGAAGCCCAAGGAGACAAAAAAGACAAAGACCGCAGCAGTGCGGCAGGATGAGGATGAAATGATGGAAGATGCTCAACCCAGGATTTGGGAGATTGAGCAGAATGATGAGGAGTCGGATTTTTAAGATCCTCTAGGGTTGCGTCACCTGAGGAGGAGGAATGTACATCTGACGCAGGAAATATTATATGTTGTGGAACAAAGAGAAAATCAACAGACAACTTGGGGTCGATCAAGACAAAAAATCGACGAACCGACAATGGAACCTCTTCCAAGGCAATAACAAAGGAAGCCTTGGTTCCACCTTATCACGGAAAAAGGCCAATAATCAACATGGTGTTGAATTGGTCAAAGAACAAATTTCGGACGGTGCGAGTCCTACTTGATACAGGCTCCACCTCAGCTTTACTGGACAAAGGTTTTGTCCAAACTTACAAAATTCCTACTGTGAAGAGAGACCAGCCTCTTCAAATACGCAACTTCAATAATGAGGTAGTTGCTGGAGCTGGAGAATTCTTTACAGTTCCTTTTATGCTGCAGCACAAACAGCACTTTGCAGCAGAATCATTCGAAGTCGCCCCTCTTGACAGCGACTGCGACGTCATCTTACCTTACTGGTGGATGGCAAAACATCAACCTTGCAACATGTGGGGAGACAGCAATAACATCTCCTTCACAACACCACGTTGCACCGAACATTGTACTAAGGCTCAGGCCAGTACATTTTCACTCAAGGTCGACCGCTGCGTACTCGACCACCCTGAGGCCTCAGTTATAGGCCATATTTCAGCCGTTGCCACTAAGGAGGAATTATCAGAGGCACTTCAACAAGTCCCTGAGAAATTCCGTAAGTGGATCAACATTATGACCAAGGAAGCAGCAGACAAGCTTCCTGAACACAAACCCTACGATCACGCCATAGATCTGAAGGAAGGAGAAACTCCTCCTTGGGGACCAGTTTATGCGCTCAATAAGGTTGAGCTGGAGACACTAAGAGAATGGTTGAAGGAAATGCTGAGGCCAGGCAAGATTCGACCATCTAAATCTCCTGCCGCAGCACCAATTCTCTTTGTGCCAAAACCCCATGGGCGAGGTTTAAGGCTGTGTGTGGATTATAGGGGGATAAATAAAATAACAATCGCAAATCGCTACCCCCTCCCTCTGATGTCTGAATTACAAGACAGAGTAAGAGGAGCTAGGTTCTTCACGAAAATGGATTTGAAGAACGGTTATCATTTAATAAGGATTGAAGAAGGAGATGAGTGGAAAACTGCTTTTAGATGCAGGTATGGGCTATACGAATTTTTGGTAATGCCTTTTGGCTTAAGCAATGCACCGGCCACATTCGATGAATCATATCTTTAGGGACATGTTGGATAGGGTTAGGGTTAGATGAATCATATCTTTAGGGACATGTTGGATCAGGGAGTAATTGCTTATATTGATGATGTTCTTATTTACGCGGAAACAGAGGAGGAACATGATAAATTGGTTAAGGAAGTCTTGAAAAGACTGGAAGAAAATGGGCTGGTAATATCTCCGGAAAAATGTGTTTGGGAGACAAACAAAGTGGAATTTTTGGGTTATATCATCAGCGAAAAGGGAATAGAAATGGCAAAGGACAAAGTGGAAACCGTCCTGGTTTGGGAACCTCCTAAATCCTTGAAAGAGACACAAGGCTTTCTTGGATTTGCAAACTTCTATCGCCGATTCATAAAGGACTTCTCAAGAATTTGTCGTCCTCTTACTGAATCTACCAAGGGCGATCCAAAGAAGTGGGAATGGACTGTTGCCATGGAATTGGCATTTGATGAGTTAAAGCAGAGGTTTACGAAGGCACCACTATTGGGTCATTTTGATCCTAAAGAGGTTTGCATAGTTGAAACTGATGCTTCTGACTTTGCCTTAGGCGCAGTCCTTTCTCAGAAAGGAGAGGACGGAAAGCTGCACCCTATTGCTTTCCACTCCAGGAAATTTACTCCGGCAGAAATCAACTACGAAATCCATGATAAAGAGCTTTTAGATATTGTGGATTCGTTTAAAATATGGAGAAGATACTTGGAGGGACCTATGCATACAGTTCAGGTATTCAGCGACCCTCAAAATTTGGAGTACTTCACCACAACAAAAGTACTCAATCGTCGCCAAGCAAGGTGGGCTCAAGAACTTGCTGGTATTGACTTTAAAATTTTATACAGACCTGGAAGTAAGAATGGGAAGCCAGATGCATTGTCAAGGCGTCCGGAGTTCCGCCCTGAATAGGGGGGAGGTGAGGGTCAGCCGATTACGACTACCCTTCACAAAGAACATTTTGCATCGATTTCAGCAATCAGCAGTGGAGGAGAAGGAACATCATTCATTGTTTCTTCGGCACGGCTTAATTCGATTCCTTCTATTGAATGGTCTGAAGAATTTTTAAAGATGGTTAAAGGAGCTGGAGAACTGGACGAAAACTATAAAAAAGCAGCAAACAAAATAAAGGATCCACTAACGATAGAAGATGGCATAATCTATCGGAAAGAGAAGTTATGGGTGCCAAAGGATTTAGTCAACATGGTACTGGAATCAGAGCACGACTCGAAGATTGCAGGACACTTTGGTCAGGATAAGACCATTGAATTAATAAGAAGAAACGTTTGGTGGCCGAAGATGGATGAACAAATAATTGAATATATACAAAGCTGTTTGGAATGTCAGAAGGACAAAACGGCTAGGCACCAACAGTATGGAATGTTGCAACCTTTGGAATTGACTTATGCCCCATGGCAATCTATTGCTATGGATTTTATTACCGACCTACCAGAATCTAATGGGTGTGATCAACTATGGGTTATAGTTGATCGATTTACTAAAATGGCGCACTTCATCCCCTTACAGAAAGACGGCAAGACAACTGCAGACCTTGCCAGAATATTCGCAAAGGAAATTTGGAAGTTGCATGGCTTACCCAAGGATATAGTGTCTGATCGAGACTCCAGGTTTACAAGCACCACCTGGAAAGCATTTCTTGGAACGTTAGGAATCAAACCGAGAATGTCAACAGCCTTCCACCCACAGACGGACGGACAAACGGAACGGCTTAATCAAACAATCGAAGCTTACCTCCGCTCTTTTGTTAACCACGAAATGGACGACTGGGCTGACCTCGTACCCATGGCTGAGTTCGCATACAACAACTCAGTCACAAGCGCAACTGGACTTTCACCATTTTACGCTAACTATGGGTTCTACCCAAATACGAGCAACCCTTCGGCAACTGCTGTGCGCAACCCAGCCAGCAAAGCCTACGCCGACTGGATGCATACGATACACGAAGGAGCCAAGTTAGCCCTTCAAAAAACACAAGAAAGAATGAAACACTATGCAGACCAGAAACGACAGGAGGCACCCGAATACCAAGTAGGAGACTTGGTCATGTTAGATGGACGCAAGATACGAACCAGACGCCCATCAAGGAAGTTGGACCATAAACAACATGGTCCCTTCCAAGTCGAAAAAGTCATCTCCCCAACAGCAGTACGACTCACGCTCCCACGAAAATGGAAGATACACAACGTCTTCCATACCTCATTACTTGAGCCCTTTAGAGCAGGAACTCGGGCTCCACCAGATACAAACAAAATTCTACGGGAGGCAGACGATGTTGAGGGAAGCGAGGAATACGACATCGATGAAATCATGAGCAGCTACAAATCAGGAAATCGAGTGTTGTACCTTGTTAAATGGCGAGGTTGGCCAAATAAGAAAGATTGGACGGCAGAACCATTCGACAACTTTTCAGTAGGAGGTCAGGAGAAGTTACGAGAGTTTCATCTCAAGTACCCTGATTCTCCGAGTGTCATACCCTACCCCGATAAGACATTTAAAAAGAATGGGGATTCTTACCTAAGTAATAACTCAAGCCAAAGGCGAGAGCTATTACTAACCACCCTTCATCCACTTCCCGCAGGAAGTAGGATAATGGGGGGCCAGGGAAAAAGTCAGCGTCATCTAGGGCGGGGAAACCCGGGGCAGCCCCCGAGGTGGGTCTGTTTCCGATCAATGACTGCGGTTTCTAATGCGCAGCCATACCTCGAGGAACATACCGCTGCCGCTGATAAAAACCTGGAATACTTATAACCTTAGGGCCTCACTCAAAGACTTACCGAAGCCTTTGAGCGAACGCACCTCTTCCGCCGTATACGAGAAAACCGTCCAGAAAGGGTCGTGGAACTAAGAGACCCGGCGGGCCAGATATACATACGAATAGAAAGGAGAATGTGACGCAAGTAGGTCACCGCAGGAAACAGATATCGAGGTTGATGAGGATAGAAAGGTTAGGAGGGAAAGAACTGTATTTAAGTTAAATGGGATAATGTATTCACAAAACACTTTGCCGTAAAACAAGAAGACATAGTCATATGTGACCGAGGCATTACGCCTGACCTGACGGAGGAAACCGGATAAGCCGAAAAACATCTTACGACAGCGGAGTCTAGTCGGCCGAAGGAGATAAGGAGTTAATTACCTCTTTGGGTAGTTATCACCGGAAACCTTATCTTCGCAAACGCACCTTCGAACTGCCGATATGACGAGACGACCGAACGATGAACGGACCATCGGACCACCTCCTATTCGGGACCCCCGGAAGGCCCACAGTCTATTGCCGACCATGACGACATCATCAGATCATACAAACGACTTCACCGGATGCGACGGAATCGCCAACCGGATATCGAAGTCCGACGTTAGTTGCAGGAACGCGTCAGCCGGTCCTGCAATGCACATTCTTCGAAATGCATTCCGATGCCTTATTATTATTTATGACATCAAGTGCAAACGACGAAAAGATCAAGTCTAGGCAATAGCAAACGACTAAGGCATCATCCGGATAACGGCCCGGAGGATGTCTTAAAGTATATTCGCGATATTAGCGTTTTTACCAAAAGTTGCATTTTGTATGGTGGAAAAATCACGTTTAGGTGTAGCCAACCAACGTCTTATGGTACTTCCACTTCCGCCCACCGCACAGTGCTTGCAGGGTATATGAGTGGGGAGCTCAAGATAAGAAAAATATAAAAGTGCCAAAAGCCCCCACTCGAAGAAGCCATCATCCAGCAACGCAATCACCATTGTTCCGAATACAACCACACATCCCACGAAGGGTTATTGCCTTCTCTTAAGTCAATACCCGACGCCATCAAATCTATACCTTACATCAAATCAAGACAATACCTCCGGTCGTCCCTCTTGAAGAAACGACCACCAGAACCGATACTCTCGAAACGCTCCCTGAGATACACAGGAGAGTTTAAACTTATAACTGTTATCACCTCTACTTTCCGTTAGAAGAATTCCCTTGAGAAGTAATAATTCCCCTTCTTGGAATTATTGCTTCTCTCTTTTCTTTCGGGAATTTGAGAGTTACCCGGCCGTCCATTACCCTAGGACCCCCGGTTTACACTATAAGTTTACTCATATACCTCACCGAGTGAATCGAGAAGTAGTTATCAGCCACCATATTACGACATGGCTGAACTTATGGAATACGAATTCCAGCCCCTCCCTTCATGGGCTCTCCTCAGTGCTGACCCCGACAACTCCAGCAATGAGGTAGAAATGAGTGGGTTACCAGATTCCATCAGTATCCCGAGCATCCCATCATGGGCTGAGGACCTGATGAGACAACTGGCTCGTACTGCTGTAGACATCAGCAACTTACGCGGCCAAATCCAGAACGACGAGGGTGATGCAATCCGGATGTTCATGAATATGCAAACGGCATACGAAAACATCCAAGTCAACTTGGACCAAGCCTTGCAACAAACACAACAACAGATGGGTAATGCGGTGAATGCCCAATTCAACCTCACCAACCGCCAATTTATGGAGGTCGCCGAAGCATACACTCAGCTTCAACGACAAATGGAGGACCTCCAAATCACTCGGGTCAATGACGAAGTCCATCGACAGGTGACCCTAGAGGCGTATACCGAGAAATTAGAAAACAATCAACAAATCATTATGGCTTACTATCGAGCGGAAGCCACAAAACAGGAGGAATGGAACGCCAGCTGCGAACGATGGGCAGCAGAATTACGACAAAAGGAAAAGGACCTGGAGGCCCGGATGGCCAAAGACAAGCAGGAGTTGAAAGATAAGGAAGCTGCATTAAAGGCGGACTTAGCGGACGAGAAAAAGAGAGTCCGAAAGGAAATGGACCGCCTTTCACAGCTCCAGAAACGACAACAGGCTGATCATGATCGTCTGAAGAAACAACAAGACGAGGCCGCCGCGGCAAGTCAACGCGAAAGAGAAGAATTACAGGCCGCTTTCGACAACAAGTGGAAGGCCATTGAGCTGGAATTACAGGAGCAGGTCAAAAGGGTTGCAGGCCCGGGTAGGCAAGCAGATGTAGCGTCACTAATCAGTGAAGTGATCCAAGGACGTTGCAGAGATGGTCGGGCCCCTTCACCGGAGAGTGACCACGACATGACCAATTCCGAACCCGACGACCAGGGAGATGATGACCTCCTTTATAATCTGCCACCGCCAATTCCTCCTAGGCCAAATGAACGAAATGGACGGGGATCCATCCAAGCCTCCCGAAGAGGTTCTAGACGGGGAAGCAGTCCACCAAACGGACGTATACCCCCTCCTCCTCCTCCACCTGACAGCAGCAGCTCTGAATCCTCCGATTCTGATTCAGACTCTGCACCAAGGTATGCCGAACAAGTCCCAAAGGAAATTCGGCGATACATTCAGCAGCTGCGCAAAAAGGATAAGAAGAATAGGGTGTCAAAAAACAGGGCACCCGTAGTCGTTGGGAAAGCTCCTAAGATGAAAGAGCCAGAATCATTTTCTGGAGAAAAGGCAGAGTTCATGCCATGGTTCAAGGCCGTTAAGGAGTTTATGACAGTCCGAGCGATTGACTATCAAACGGACCTTCAAAAGATCCACTGGCTTGGATCCTTCCTCAAGGGCGATGCACGCCAATGGCATCAGAATCGCGTCGACACATGGGAGTCCTCTAAGCAACAAGACAACTGGGAAACCTACGCGGCGGCAATGACTCAATACTTCCGCGACCCACATGAGAGGCGGAACTACACCGCGAAAATGAACAAGCTTCGTTGGAAACACCTCCCGGGCTGGCACAAGACCGGGCTTCCCGCCGACCAGTGGGGAATCCGGATGTCGATCTACCAGGAGAAGGCGCAGCTTCAGGGAGAGGTTCTCCGAGAGATGTATGCTCAGTCCTTCGAAGACGAGGTCGTCCGAGCAGCGACGGATCTGACCGAAGATCTATACGACCCGTCATTCGAACTCTTCAAGGCCGCCCTTGTAAAGAAGGCCACCAACAGAGAAAACGAGAAGAATCGAAAGGAGAATCCACTCCTACAACAAATCGATTTCCAGCCGGAAAAAGATAGGTCTACAAGGAAGAATGAGAAAGATAAAGGACGCCACCAGAAATCCAAGGATAACCAGAGGGATAGGCCCTCAACCTCCAACAAACCAAAGGAGAAGAAGTTTCAGAGCACCCGGGACGCATTGGTCGGTGTGCCACAATCTGAAATCGATCAGTATAAGGCGGATAAGGCATCCTGTTGGAGATGCGGACGTTCCAGCCATCACACATTGGAATGTTTCGCGAAGAAGACCTCCCAAGGTACCGAACTTGCAGCAAAAGTGGCTGCGGTGAACCGAAAGAAAAGAGCAAGATCAACCGACGATGAAGCTGACGATGAGGAATCCGAAGAGGAGCGACCCACCAAGAAGGCTAAGCAGGTAGCCGCGGTCGCGCCGGGTTCACCAGAATCTCCCCGTGTTTGGGAAATCAGATCCGAACATTCGGATTTAAACTAACAAGACCGGCTACGATGCGCAAGCACGGTCAACCAGATCAAGACGCATTGAACCATAGACATCTTTCGATTTGCGGCGTTAAACGGACAAAAACACAAAACCCTCAAAAACACAGTAAAAAGGCTAAACTCATGAAAAAAGTTGAAAATGAACCCCCAAAGTCCGGGCCACGGCCCATAGTCAAAATGAACATATCAGTACCAGGGGAACGGGTGTTCTGCGTTCGGACAATGTTTGATACTGGAGCAGCAATCCCTATTATCAGTTCGACATTTGTAGCAAGACATAATCTGCCCCACATCAATCGAAACCACCCCTTACGCATCAATGGAGCAGACGGATCTGCACTACGTGAGGCTGGACAGGCTTTCACACATTCCCTTCTCTTACAATACCGACAGCATTACACAAGAGAAACTTTCGAAATCATGCCGTTAGAAGCAGGAACGGACATCATCCTGCCCTGTTGGTGGATGGCAAAACACCAACCGAACCACTTTTGGGGAAATCCCGACGACATTACCTTGGATACCAACTTCTGCAAACAACACTGCACGCTAGCCGCAGCACAAGAATTCTCGCTCTCGTTGGATCCAGACATCCTATTCAATGAAGATGCCACAGTGATTGGGTATGTTGCCGCTGTTACTTCAGACGCAACCGACATCAACCCAGCCTGCATCATACCTGATAAGTTCCGGCCCCTATGCGAGGTCTTAGGAAAGGAACTAGCGGACAAACTACCGGATCATAAGCCATACGATCATGCAATCGACCTCAAGGAAGGGGAACAGCCGCCATGGGGACCAATGTACCCCTTGAACGAAGCCGAGCTCACGGAACTTCGGAAATATCTAAAAGAAATGTTGGAACTCGGTAAAATTAGACATTCAAAATCCCCAGCAGCGGCACCAATCATCTTCGTCCCAAAACCCCATGGCAGAGGACTACGACTTTGTGTCGATTACCGGGGCTTAAATAAAGTGACCATAGCAAACCGGTACCCCTTACCGATCATGACCGAACTACAGGATCGAGTTCGCGGTGCCAAAATCTTCACCAAAATTGATCTCAAAAACGGCTATAACCTAATCAGGATAAAGCCCGGAGACGAATGGAAGACAGCCTTCAAAACCAGATATGGGCTGTACGAATACACAGTGATGCCATTTGGACTCTCCAATGCACCGGCAACTTTCCAGAATATGATGAATCACATATTCCGAGACTTACTCGACCAAGGCCTCATTGTCTACCTGGACGACATTCTCATATATGCCGAAACCGAGGAAGAGCACGACCGACTAGTCCTAGATGTCCTGAAACGACTTGCAGAAAACGGCCTGGCTATTTCTCAGGACAAGTGTTTCTGGTCAACATCCAAAGTTGATTTCTTAGGCTATGTCATTTCACAAGACGGAATTGAAATGGCTCAGGATAAGGTTCAGACCATTCAAGATTGGCAGCGGCCAACTAATTTGAAGGGCGTTCAATCATTCATCGGATTCGCCAACTTTTACCGCCGTTTCATTACCGGATTCTCGAAGATTGCAAAACCCTTAAGCGACTCAACGAAAGGTTCACCAAAAGACTGGGTTTGGACCGAAAACATGACAACAGCATTTGAAAGACTCAAGAAATGCTTCACAACAGCACCGATCCTCACACATTTTGACCCTCAGCGCGAATGTATTGTTGAAACCGATGCTTCAGATTTCGCATTAGGCGCAACTCTGTCACAAAAGGGCGAGGATAACAAATTACACCCTGTCGCCTTTCATTCCAGAAAGTTCTCCCCAGCAGAAATCAACTACGAAATTCACGACAAGGAATTACTAGCGATTGTTGACTGCTTCAAGGTTTGGAGACGATATCTGGAGGGATCCTTACACATGGTTCAGGTATACACCGACCATAAAAACCTCGAGTACTTTATGACAACTAAAGTGCTCAACCGAAGGCAGGCACGCTGGGCTCAGGAATTGGCTGGCGTGGACTTCAAAATTTTTTATCGAAAAGGAACAAGTAATGGCAAGCCAGATGCATTGTCTAGGCGCCCGGAGTACCGCCCTGAAAAGGGGGGAGATGGAGATCAGCCTGTACAGACGATCCTGAAAGAGAAACACTTTGACACAATTTCAGCAATCAGTACAGGAGGAGAAGGAATGGTTTTTTGTTGTTCGGCTGTTCAACTAGAATATCTGTCAACGGCAGTATCTAGATGGACAAAGGAATTTGAAATGGATATAAGGGAAGCAGGAAAGAAGGACGCGGCATACCAGCAGGCTTTAAGGAGTTTGGATGGAAGCGCGAAGGATCACCAAGGAAAAGAAAAGGCTAGGACGGAAGGATTATTAGAAGAAAGGAACGGTCTATTATACCGCAGGGGATTACTCTGGGTCCCACTGAATGCACGACAAGCGGTCCTCCATACAGAGCACAATAGTAAAATTGCAGGCCACTTTGGCCAAGATAAAACAATAGAATTGATAAGACGAAATTTCTGGTGGCCAAAGATGGACCAGGAAATAATCGAATACATCCGAAGCTGTAACGAATGTCAACGAGACAAAACAGCACGACACAAACCCTATGGAATGCTTTCACCACTCGAGCTTCCATACGCTCCATGGACATCAATCGCCATGGATTTTATAACAGACTTACCGCTCTCCGATGGTTGCGATCAACTATGGGTCATCATCGATAGATTCACAAAGATGGCTCATTTCATCCCGCTCAAGAAAGATGAGAAAACAGCTGCTCATCTAGTCAAGATATTCGCAAAAGAGATTTGGAGATTCCACGGCATCCCAACAGATATAATCTCGGACCGAGACTCCAGATTCACGTCAACGGAATGGAAACAGTTCTTAGGCGTGTTAGGTGTTCGCCCAAGAATGAGCACTGCCTTCCATCCCCAAACTGATGGGCAAACTGAACGAATCAATCAAACCATCGAAGCATACCTCCGATCATTCATCAACTACGAAATGGATGATTGGGTCGACCTACTACCCATGGCTGAATTCGCCTACAACAATTCAATAACTCAAGCCACCGGCATGTCGCCCTTCTACGCCAATTACGGAAGACATCCGGCATGCACAAACCCGGCATCATCAAACACGAAACGAAATGAGGAACAAAACTTCATTAACCATATCACCTCCGTCCATGGCATACTTATTCAGAACTTGAAGTCGACACAAGAAAGGATGCGCAAGTATGCAGACGTTAAACGAAAGGATGCCCCAGAATTTAAGGTTGGAGATCTGGTCATGTTAGACGGACGACACATACAAACAAGGAGACCAAAAGACAAGCTTGACCACAAGAAGCACGGTCCCTTCGCCATAGAGAAAGTAGTATCACCAACTGCGATGCGCTTATCTCTCCCCCGGAAATGGAAGATCCACAACACCTTCCACGTTTCCCTGCTCGAGCCCTACAACAACGGCAACAGACCGCCCCCGGACCTCCTTCAGATCATCGACGAAGCAGATGACATCGAAGGCAATGAGGAATGGGAAATTGAAGAAATCATTTCAAGTAGGAAAACAAGAGGAAAAGTACTTTACCGAGTCAGATGGAAAGGCTTTCCCCTTGAAGAAAGATCAGACCGAAGAACCATATGAATCTTTCATAGTAGGCGGCTTGGAATCTCTCCGCGAGTTCCACTCAGAGAACCCAAGCATGCCGAGGGACCAACGCGTTTAACCAAATCATCATAAGATACCTTTCCTCACTGAGGTTTTAATGGTCTTATCATGAGAACGTGTTGGTGGATGAAGGGGCTGGAGGACTTCATCAGAAAAGACCCCGTTCATGAATTACTATAATCATTGTTAGTGATTTCGGGGCGAAATCTTATAAGGGGGGAGGTGGTGTCATACCCTACCCCGATAAGACATTTAAAAGAATGGGGATTCTTACCTAAGTAATAACTCAAGCCAAAGGCGAGAGCTATTACTAACCACCCTTCATCCACTTCCCGCAGGAAGTAGGATAATGGGGGGCCAGGGAAAAAGTCAGCGTCATCTAGGGCGGGGAAACCCGGGGCAGCCCCCGAGGTGGGTCTGTTTCCGATCAATGACTGCGGTTTCTAATGCGCAGCCATACCTCGAGGAACATACCGCTGCCGCTGATAAAAACCTGGAATACTTATAACCTTAGGGCCTCACTCAAAGACTTACCGAAGCCTTTGAGCGAACGCACCTCTTCCGCCGTATACGAGAAAACCGTCCAGAAAGGGTCGTGGAACTAAGAGACCCGGCGGGCCAGATATACATACGAATAGAAAGGAGAATGTGACGCAAGTAGGTCACCGCAGGAAACAGATATCGAGGTTGATGAGGATAGAAAGGTTAGGAGGGAAAGAACTGTATTTAAGTTAAATGGGATAATGTATTCACAAAACACTTTGCCGTAAAACAAGAAGACATAGTCATATGTGACCGAGGCATTACGCCTGACTGACGGAGGAAACCGGATAAGCCGAAAAACATCTTACGACAGCGGAGTCTAGTCGGCCGAAGGAGATAAGGAGTTAATTACCTCTTTGGGTAGTTATCACCGGAAACCTTATCTTCGCAAACGCACCTTCGAACTGCCGATATGACGAGACGACCGAACGATGAACGGACCATCGGACCACCTCCTATTCGGGACCCCCGGAAGGCCCACAGTCTATTGCCGACCATGACGACATCATCAGATCATACAAACGACTTCACCGGATGCGACGGAATCGCCAACCGGATATCGAAGTCCGACGTTAGTTGCAGGAACGCGTCAGCCGGTCCTGCAATGCACATTCTTCGAAATGCATTCCGATGCCTTATTATTATTTATGACATCAAGTGCAAACGACGAAAAGATCAAGTCTAGGCAATAGCAAACGACTAAGGCATCATCCGGATAACGGCCCGGAGGATGTCTTAAAGTATATTCGCGATATTAGCGTTTTTACCAAAAGTTGCATTTTGTATGGTGGAAAAATCACGTTTAGGTGTAGCCAACCAACGTCTTATGGTACTTCCACTTCCGCCCACCGCACAGTGCTTGCAGGGTATATGAGTGGGGAGCTCAAGATAAGAAAAATATAAAAGTGCCAAAAGCCCCCACTCGAAGAAGCCATCATCCAGCAACGCAATCACCATTGTTCCGAATACAACCACACATCCCACGAAGGGTTATTGCCTTCTCTTAAGTCAATACCCGACGCCATCAAATCTATACCTTACATCAAATCAAGACAATACCTCCGGTCGTCCCTCTTGAAGAAACGACCACCAGAACCGATACTCTCGAAACGCTCCCTGAGATACACAGGAGAGTTTAAACTTATAACTGTTATCACCTCTACTTTCCGTTAGAAGAATTCCCTTGAGAAGTAATAATTCCCCTTCTTGGAATTATTGCTTCTCTCTTTTCTTTCGGGAATTTGAGAGTTACCCGGCCGTCCATTACCCTAGGACCCCCGGTTTACACCGAGGGACTACCGACTCAAGGATGTTCTTCCCCGCGAGGTTTTCATTAGGTCGAGTTGGTAGTAGGATGTAGGGGCTGGAGGACTACATCCATATATGATCACTAAGTCACTTGGCTGCGGCGAGGTGCGATCACAGAATGATAAGCTACTTGCTTCGAGACGAAGCTTGAACAGGGGGGAGGTGGTGTCACACCCTATATTGTGTGAGTATAGAATAGGTAACATGTATAACATTTAGAGAACATGGCAAACTCGACAGGAGATTGAATAATAAGGTTAGTATTCCCGGGCCGGAACCCCCTGAGGAGCTCCAGCGAGCCACGTCACGTGATTCGTGACTTTCCGAAAGGACCTCACGAGGATCCGGCCCCGAGGCGTCGCTATCTGTTATTCACTGTCAGTTTGGGAGGATCACAGATGGATGGGAACGAGGAACAAACTTACCTCATGGGTGTCGACTTACCCATGAGAGAACTACAGACGACGCTGATGGAGACAGAAGACGACGGCGAAGGGACACCTCCTTATACTTGAGGTTGTGTTCCACCAAGTACGGCTACCAGAGGGCTTGCAAGAGAAAGGAATTCTCATGACAGTGCAAGGCAGACGAATAGGATCATCCGAGGTCTGAGTTGGACGGATAGTCGGCCAAGGAATAAGGCAGAGTCTAGTCAGCCAACAGGAGTGGAGCTCAGGACAAGGGTCAAGATTGCGTTAGCATGAGACGACGTTCTGCAGCAGGGAACACCACTCAGGAAAACTGTTGGGTGGAACTGATATGACGCGACCTTAGGCCAATGACTACCAACTGCAAGATAAGACGGCGTTTGCGTACACACCAGGGTGTGGCTGCGCGCAAGTGCGCGCAGGTGGAGCAGTCATGACATCACACAGAAATGTGACGGGGCAGTGCACTCCGGTAGGGCATGGTATGCCTTATGATGTCAGATTCCTCCACTCGCAATCGAGATTCTCTAGGGAGATCTATGATCAAGACGACTCATAAGATATATGACTCACATGTCATTATCAGAGGAGTCATTGCATTATGCGCTCAAGTGGAGTAACCCTCCATTAGGCGCTTAACCCCAATACCTGATTGGAAGGTGTGGTAGCACGGCAAGGAATGTCAAGGATTAATCTGACACGAGGTCATCATGCAAGTGAGCAATTAATATAATTGCGCATGCAGCATGATGCGAGCCATCAGCAGATTTGTCAAAGAATTGACTCAAGTCGTATCTCCTAAGCTTAGTTTGGAAGTTGGTTCACTTGGGAAGTCTGGGCGAACTTGTAGACGAAAGTCTATAAAAGACCCTAAGTTTTCCCACCGTCTCCTCCAGCATCAGCAACTTGATCTCTTGTTACGACATACCTATCTACACCAGAATACCTCAGGACGAGACCCTTAAGTTTATTCGGCCTGTGATCGATTAGTTTACTTCCTAGCTTCTTGGGAAATCTATTTGCTTAATATCCTTCAAACGAAGAACGACTGATCGAATAAGCCTCTCTATTGAAAGCCTCAATAGCCAGGTTCACAGTTTCAGAAGTTTTCGAAGTTGAATCCTGTGTAGGGTGAAGAGCGGGCAGGAGAGCAGCAGGTGTTTTGGTGTTTGTGGGGGGTGTAAGGGGCAGGGGCATGCGCGGGTGGGGTAGGTTGGGGTGGGGGGGTGTGCCAGGTAATCCAGGAAGTATCCGTGTCCTGTTCGGAGGCCTAGGATCGCCGTTGTGACCTTTCTGGGTACGGTGGTCTACGCCTCATCGAGTGATTTCCTATGAGGAGCGCCGTACGTCTTGGGTTTCGGGCTTGTGTTGTACCACTGTGCCCAGTCCTCGGAGTGGGCTTCCTTGACTTGTCTGCGGAGCCATGACAGAGAGGTGGGGGGGGGGAGGGTGAGTGGGTGTTGGGTAGTGGCTTGTTTTGCAAGACGGTCTTCTTCTTCATTGCCTAGGATGTCGGTGTGGCCGGGGACCCAGTGTAGGTGTACGGTTGTCCCTGTACGTCGAAGGAGGAGTTGTGTGAGGTGGTGGATACCGGTTGCGGTTTCTTGTCCTGGGCCCGGGGTGAGACGAGTTGCCCGGATGATAGCAGCTTGATTATCGGTGAAGATATCGATTTCGCGGTATTGGAGATGTAGCCGGCGGATGTGGGTATTACAGGCGATCAGTCATTCTTCGATGGCTTTCAGTTCTGCGTCCAAGACTTCGCATGGTCTGCCCATCGGGATGGTCTCTTGGATGCTCTGATCGAGGCCTGTCGGAATATAGAATCCTGCTCCGGTGGAGCCTTCGAGTTGGGAGCCGTCCGTGTACGCTATGATTGGGTTTGGCTTGGAACGTAGGTGGGTGAGGAGGTTGTAGTGATGCGCCTCGGCTTCTTCTTTGATAGAGGGAGGGCTGTAGCGTGTGAGGGGGGGGGTCCGTCCATGGGGAGGGGTCTGGTTGTGCCGTGTCTTCGACGGTGGTTCTGGAGGATAACCATCTGCCTAGGGATGATATTGTTGCGACTAGGCGAGTGATTGGGCGTGTTCCGGAGGTCCAGTCACAGTCGTACTCCTTCGGGGATTGTATGGCATGGGTGAAGTGATTAGGGATGGGGAAAGAAGAGGGACAACGGGTGACGACGGGATGGGTAGGGGAAAGGGAGAGGAGGCGGAGGGCATTTTTCCTGCGCTTGTGGTTTAGGCCGGTGGTGACTGGGGGCAGTGCTGCCTCGTTGTGTAGGGCGAGGATGGGTGTGGAGGACAAGGCGTTCAAGATTCGTCGAATGGCTGCGTTTTGTTGGAGTTGTAGTTTTCTGGCGAAGGACTTTTGGCCGGCCCACCAGATGTCTGCTCCGAAGTCGGATTTCTCCTGGACACATGATCGATACAGGGTTCGCACCGCCGTGGGGGACAGTCCAGTTTCCTGTCTGACGAGGCTTCTAACGGCATTAAAGGCTATGGACGCAGAGCTTAGCCTAGTTTGTACATGATGGGAGAAAGAGAGTTTTCTGTCGAAGTATATGCCAATCCAGCGGACCACGTCCTGTTTCCCATTCTGAGTTCCTGGGCTAACCACGGTGCCGTTCGGGAGTGTCACGGATGTCACGGGTGTTATTTCGTCTTTCTGTGCTCGGTGAAAGTGCAGAAGTTCCGATTTGGCGTCATCGAAGGCTACGGCGTTGTCCTCCGCCCACTTGAAGGCTACTCGGGCCGCTTTTTCCAGGGTTCGGGAGTTAGCTATGTTGTTTATGGTCCAACTTCCTTGATGGGCGTCTGGTTCGTATGTTGCGTCCATCTAACATGACCAAGTCTCCTACTTGGTATTCGGGTGCCTCCTGTCGTTTCTGGTCTGAATAGTGTTTCATTCTTTCTTGTGTTTTTTGAAGGGCTAACTTGGCTCCTTCGTGTATCGTATGCATCCAGTTGGCGTAGGCTTTGCTGGCTGGGTTGCGCACAGCAGTTGCCGAAGGGTTGCTCGTACTTGGGTAGAACCCATAGTTAGCGTAAAATGGTGAAAGTCCAGTTGCGCTTGTGACTGAGTTGTTGTATGCGAACTCAGCCATGGGTACGAGGTCAGCCCAGTCGTCCATTTCGTGGTTAACAAAAGAGCGGAGGTAAGCTTCGATTGTTTGATTAAGCCGTTCCGTTTGTCCGTCCGTCTGTGGGTGGAAGGCTGTTCACATTCTCGGTTTGATTCCTAACGTTCCACGAAATGCCTTCCAGGTGGTGCTTGTAAACCTGGAGTCTCGATCCGACACTATATCCTTGGGTAAGCCATGCAACTTCCAAATTTCGTTTGCGAATATTCTGGCAAGGTCTGCAGTTGTCTTGCCGTCTTTCTGTAAGGGGATGAACTGCGCCATTTTAGTAAATCGATCAACTATAACCCATAGTTGATCACACCCATTAGATTCTGGTAGGTCGGTAATAAAATCCATAGCAATAGATTGTCATGGGGCATAAGTCAATTCCAAAGGTTGCAACATTCCATATTTTTGGTGCCTAGCCGTTTTGTCCTTCTGACATTCCAAACAGCTTTGTATATATTCAATTATTTGTTCATCCATCTTCGGCCACCAAACCTTTCTTCTTATTAATTCAATGGTCTTATCCTGACCAAAGTGTCCTGCAATCTTCGAGTCGTGCTCTGATTCCAGTACCATGTTGACTAAATCCTTTGGCACCCATAACTTCTCTTTCCGATAGATTATGCCATCATCTATCGTTAGTGGATCCTTTATTTTGTTTGCTGCTTTTTTATAGTTTTCGTCCAGTTCTCCAGCTCCTTTAACCATCTTCAAAAATTCGCCAGACCATTTAACAGAAGGAATAGAATTGAGCCGTGCTGAAGAAACCATGAATGAAGTTCCTTCTCCTCCACTGCTGATTGCTGAAATCGATGCAAAATGTTCTTTGTGAAGGATAGTCGTATTCGGCTGACCCTCACCTCCCCCCTTTTCAGGGCGGAACTCCGGACGCCTTGACAATGCATCTTGCTTCCCATTCTTACTTCCAGGTCTGTATAAAATTTTAAAGTCAATACCAGCAAGTTCTTGAGCCCACCTTGCTTGGCGACGATTGAGTACTTTTGTTGTGGTGAAGTACTCCAAATTTTGATGGTCGCTGAATACCTGAACTGTATGCATAGGTCCCTCCAAGTATCTTCTCCATATTTTAAACGAATCCACAATAGCTAAAAGCTCTTTATCATGGATTTCGTAGTTGATTTCTGCCGGAGTAAATTTCCTGGAGTGGAAAGCAATAGGGTGCAGCTTTCCGTCCTCTCCTTTCTGAGAAAGGACTGCGCCTAAGGCAAAGTCAGAAGCATCAGTTTCAACTATGCAAACCTTTTTAGGATCAAAATGACCCAATAGTGGTGCCTTCGTAAACCACTGCTTTAACTCATCAAATGCCAATTCCATGGCAACAGTCCATTCCCACTTCTTTGTGTCAAGGCTCGAGAATTATTACCTTCCCCCTCCTCGTCATTCATTCACCTATTATCATTCGCTTCATTATCCAGCACTCGTTTGTTTATTTATTTCTATTATCCTTCGGTCTTCGATCATCACTCGTCACTCGCATGGGTTAGGGTTACGCTCAATTCCCAAATTGTCAAAAAGGTCACGTGACTTACCCCCAGGGTTAGGGGTCAGCTCGGATCCCTTTTCGGAAATTCCATACCTACGGTCTACCGATCATCTTATCCGATTAGATAAGATCGGTCACGTGTTCTAATCAATAGTAGATCAGTATGCACGCGCACTGGTCTACTAATGTGCGCACACGTGACTAGGGCTAGGGCACGATCATCTTATCGATAAGATAAGATCTAGTCATGTGACCTTATCAGGTTAGGGTTGCACCCGCACGCACACAAACTAGGGTTAGGTTTGTGACCGTACGCGCACAGCTAGGGTTAGGGTTACGGACGCACGCGCACGATTAGGGTTACAGAAGCGCGCGCGTGACTACGCTTAGGGTTACGCTAGCGCGCACGCGAAGTACGCTACCGCGCACGCGAGTTACGCTATCGCGCACGCGAGATACGCTAACGAGCGCGCGACGAGGCTGTGCACGCAAACACGCTAATTTGGTACGAACGCGTTAGCGCGTCTAGAACGCGCAACCGCGACCGCGTTGTTTACTTAGTTCCTTTCGGGAAAATTCTGCAAGTAGTGGCTCGGCGTGTAAGGAGGAAAAATTGTATATAAGAGGATTGTTTCTTTGTTTGTTTATTTTGTTTTTCTTTTCTCCTTACACAGTTATTTGTTTATTTACAAATTCAAATACTTTGTCGAAATCTTTGTTTACGTCCTCGTTCTCGTCCCCGTCTTTGGATCTCTTTGTCCCTTGAAATCTTTGTTTATTTCCTTAACTTCTAAACACAGAAAGTCTTTAAGTTGATGCTAGACACAGCTTAAGAGTTTCTAACGTTGAAGTTATTATAAGGATATATCCATTGAACTCACGAATGAATAATTGAGAAGAGCCCCCAGGTTCTCCGTCAGCTATCTCTCCCTTGTTGGCCGTTACAACATAACTGTGTAATCAAGACCTGCCGGCTCTACCGTCAACTCTCGATTACAACAAGCTTTACATGCTTCACAACCTCTGGTTCTACGAATTCATCAATCTATTACCGATCTTCCGTTCCCTCGAAAACCCCGTCGTCCTTGACGAAATCGAAATTGCTCGACAACTCGGAAACGAATACGCAGCAACTCGAATTCAATATAACGACGAAACCAACATCTGGCACCTCCGTTAATCCCTCGAAATGGACCAAAACAACAAGGTCGTCGTGGCCCTGTACCTCAACGAAGCTGAAAGGTTAGAGGTCGAACAGGACCCCACGAAGATCAAATTGGTCCGCAACGCCGTAAAAGAATACGAACGAGACTGTCAACTGAGGGACGACCTCCGAGCCGAACTCACAGAAGCTCGAAAGGACAACTCCCTCTACGCTCAACGAATTACCGATTTGGAAAGGGATCTCGAAAGCGCCAACGCCTCCGTTCGACTCCTACAAGCCCTTACGAAGAACGGTCCCCTTCCGAATACCCGTCCCATCGAATTACCTCATCCACCTGAGTTCTCTGGTGAACGCAAGGAACTCTTGAACTTCATCTCGAAGGTCAGAGCCAAGCTCGCCGGAGACTCCTCCCGTTTTACCGATGATCAACATAAGCTACGTTATACTTATGGATATCTCAAAGGCAACGCTCAGAATCAAATTCAACCCTACTTCCTTACAGATAAGATTAAGCTTAAGGACGTTGAGGCTCTCATTACAATTCTGGAAGCTGCCTTCGGAGATCCTGATCAAGTTGGTACTGCATCTGCGGAATTGGATAAACTTCAACAGGGCAACCGTGAGTTTAGCCAATACTACGCAGAGTTCCAACGATTAATGGCTATCTTGAACTACGACGAAAACGCAAAGAAGGCTGCTCTGAAGCGTGGGCTCTCTCGAGACCTTCAGACCAGTCTTGTTTACCAAGCCGAAGAACCTCAGAACTTCACCAAATTTGTGGATCTTTGTATGAAGCTGGATTATAGAATTCGAGCTCATTCAAACACCACAAAGCGGCACGTTTCTTCGGTCCCCAGTCGTTCCAGCTCCACGCCGTCTCGCCCGGCGTCCCACCCAACGAATACCAACAGTGGTAATTACGGATCGGCCCCCATGGACCTATCAGCTTCCCAAAAGGCTCAGAACCAACGCCGTCGTGATGAACGAATGGCTAAGGGACTTTGTCTTTATTGTGGATCAGCCGATCATTTCAAGAACGAATGTTCTACGTTGGCAGCAAACAACTCCCGCAAGATTCGCCTAGCCGCCGCCCAGGTTTTGGATATCCCAACAAACCCCGACGTCGACCAGGGAAAAGAGTAGTCCATCAACAGCCTGTTGGCTCTGTTGTTGGACCAGCCCCTGCCTCGTCTTTCGTTTCATCTCAGGAAATCGTTTATGTATCCGCTAGTTCTTTGTCAAGTAAACAAGAAAACGAATTGGATGGGAATCATTTGGTCGTGCCATGTACACTAACTGAACACAATACCAAAATCGATACTCATGCTCTCGTAGACTGCGGATGCACAGGAATTTCCTTCATGAACGAAGACTTCGCACGCCAACACAACTTCCCCCGTTATCAATTGAAAAACCCCAAAATGGTCGAAGTAATTGATGGACGACCTATTTCATCAGGAGACATCACCGAATACGTTGAAGTTGAATGTACAATAGGAGACCATCATGAATTACTAACTGCCTACGTTACTCGGTTTGGTCATTATCCCCTCGTTTTAGGAATCCCATGGCTTCGTAAACACGATGTTACAATAAACTTCGCCGATAACGATATCAAATTCTCATCACCGAACTGCCTCCCCCACCGAACCACGTTAACACCCACCCCTGTTAAGGGTATTGCTCCGAAACAACAGAATAAGATCTGTGCCATTTCAGCTACGACGTTTCGACGAATTGTAAACAATGCCAACAACCGTTACGGAAAAGTCGAACAATTCTCCTTATCTTTGAATGAAATCACCACAGCTCTTCAACCAGAGAAAGAGGAACCGGATCTTAAAACTATTGTACCACCCGAATACCACCAGTACTTGGGAATCTTCGAAAAAGTCAACGCCGATAAGTTACCGCCCCATCGACCGTCGGATCACAAGATATCACTCGTCGATGATTTTCAGCCTCCCTTCGGCCCCCTTTACTCCCTATCACGTCCAGAGTTGGAGGAATTGAAACGTTGGTTAGATGAGAACCTCACCAAAGGTTTCATCCGTGCCTCCTCGTCCCCAGCGGCCGCTCCCATTCTTTTCGTAAAGAAAGGCGATGGTTCATTACGTTTGGTGGTCGATTATCGTGGAATCAACGCCGGAACGATCAAGAATCGCTACCCTCTTCCCCTGATGCAGGATACCGTAATGAACCTTTCAAGAGCTAAGTGGTTCACTAAGCTCGACATTAGGGGAGCGTATAACTTAATACGTATGGCAAATGGGGAAGAATGGAAAACCGCTTTTCGTACCCGGTACGGATTATTCGAATCATTGGTTATGCCCTTCGGACTTACCAATGCCCCTGCTACGTTTCAGAACTTCATTAACGACGTATTGGCACCTTACCTTGATCGATTCTGTACTGCCTATTTGGATGACACCCTGATCTATTCGGATAATCTCGAAGAACATAAACAACATGTTAAATTGATCCTCGAAGCATTCGAAAAAGCAGGGTTACATCTCAAACCAGAGAAATGCGAGTTCCACCAGAAGGAAGTATAATACTTAGGACTCATCATTAGTACAGAAGGTATAAAGATGGACCCTGAGAAGATTTCTGCAGTTCGAGATTGGGAATCTCCCCGGAACCTCAAAGATGTTAGAGCGTTTTTGGGGTTTGCAAACTTCTATCGACGTTTCGTTAAGAACTATTCAAAAATAGTCCAACCTCTCACGTTACTCACACGTAAAGGAGTTCCTTTCGTCTGGTCGGAATCCCAACAACAGGCCTTTGAGGAATTGAAATCAACATTTACATCCGCCCCCGTTTTGGCTCGTTTCGACCCAGACCGGGATGTTATTGTCGAAACCGATGCTTCTGATTATGTCTCCGCCGGAGTTCTTTCTCAATATGATGACGAAGGAATCTTACATCCTATTGCTTACTTCTCAAAGAAACATTCCCCCGCCGAATGTAATTATGAGATATACGATAAAGAACTCATGGCTATCGTCCGGGCCTTCGAAGAATGGCGTCCCGAATTACAATCTGTTATTAACCCCATTCGAGTACTGTCAGATCATAAGAATCTGGAATATTTCACTTCGACAAAGCTCTTGAACCGCCGTCAAGCCCGTTGGTCCCAGTTCTTGTCTCAGTTTAATTTTAAGATTGTTTACCGCCCCGGTACCGCAGGCGGTAAACCAGACGCACAGACTCGTCGATCCGGAGATCTGCCTAAAGAGGGGGATGAACGCTCCCTAGAGAACCACACAACGATCATTAAGCCAGAGAATATCCTTCACGTTGCGGCTGTTACCCCCAGTAATCAACAAACAATAACGAATTCGCAACAAACCGTAATACCGGACCCACAACAAACAAACCCCACCTTATCCCAGCTCTTCACGGAAGCCTACGAGAAAGACCCATTCCCTACTAAGGGTATTGAAATGCTAAACAATAACACTCGTTATTGTAAAGACATTACATTAGCTGAATGTACAGTAAACAATAACCGTTTACTCTACCGGGGATGTTTATGGGTCCCGAATTACGAACCTCTACGATTACACCTAATGCAACAACACCACGACTCTCCTACGGCTGGACACCCAGGTAGATCTAAAACATTAGAATACCTCTCAAGAACCTATACGTGGCCCCAGATGAGGACAGACGTGGAAAGATATATTCGAAATTGTCATACCTGCCAACGTTCGAAACCTACCAGACATGCCCCGTTTGGTATCCTACGTCCACTACCTATTCCAGAAAGACCCTGGCAGGACATATCAATGGACTTCGTAACAGGATTACCGTGGTCCAATGGGTGTGATGCAATTTCGGTAGTTGTGGATAGATTAACCAAAGAACGACACCTGATTGCCTGTCGAACAGACATCGACGCAAAGGAATTATCGTCTTTGTTTATTACCCACATCTTTCGATTGCATGGACTCCCTCTTACCATTATCTCTGATCGAGGACCCCAATTCGCTGCTTTGTTTTGGAAGAATCTCTGTCGACGTTTGGGAATCGAGCCTCGATTATCTACAGCATTCCATCCCCAAACGGACGGCCAAACAGAACGAATGAACGCCATTATGGAACAATACCTTCGAGCCCACGTCAACTATCTTCAAGACGATTGGGCTGACTGGCTACCATTAGCGGAATTCGCTGCGAATAACCAAGCATCCGAGACAACGGGAACTTCCCCGTTCTTTGCTAATAAAGGATTCGACCCCCGTTGCCAATTCGATTTACTTCCAGCAGCTACGAACGATGTAAACGATCGACGGGCCCTCACAACTTCGAAAACCCTCGCCGAAATCCATAACCATTTACGAGCTGAGATCAATAGAGCTAATCTACGTTATCAAGAGAATGCCGATAAACATCGACTCCCGTCACCGAATTATCAGCCCGGAGATCTGGTATGGATGAATGCCCGTAATTGGAAAACCCGTCGACCCTCCCGGAAATTAGACAACAAACGTTACGGACCCCTCAAGATTATCGCCAAAGTATCCCCCTATGCCTATCGATTAGAACTACCTCCGACAATGAAATGCCACAACGTTCAACATGTTTCTTTATTGGAACCCGCTGCGAATGACCCCTACCCCGGTCAACAATCAGACCCACCACCCCCGGTGGAAATCGACGGTGAAGACGAATACTTCATCGAAGCTATCCTCGACTCCCGAATTCACCGGAAGAAACTTCAGTATATGGTCAAATGGGTTGGATACGATATGCCCGATTGGGAACCCGCCGAACTCCATTCCGACAGTAAAGCCGTTGACGACTTTCATAAAAAGTACCCCGATAAACCGGGACCCCTCCCCAACTTATCTTAGAAGTTACTTCGCCGGAGCTCAGTCCAAGAAGGGGGATCCTGTCACGGCTCGAGAATTATTACCTTCCCCCTCCTCGTCATTCATTCACCTATTATCATTCGCTTCATTATCCAGCACTCGTTTGTTTATTTATTTCTATTATCCTTCGGTCTTCGATCATCACTCGTCACTCGCCTGGGTTAGGGTTACGCTCAACTCCCAAATTGTCAAAAAGGTCACGTGACTTACCCCCAGGGTTAGGGGTCAGCTCGGATCCCTTTTCGGAAATTCCATACCTACGGTCTACCGATCATCTTATCCGATTAGATAAGATCGGTCACGTGTTCTAATCAATAGTAGATCAGTATGCACGCGCACTGGTCTACTAATGTGCGCACACGTGACTAGGGCTAGGGCACGATCATCTTATCGATAAGATAAGATCTAGTCATGTGACCTTATCAGGTTAGGGTTGCACCCGCACGCACACAAACTAGGGTTAGGTTTGTGACCGTACGCGCACAGCTAGGGTTAGGGTTACGGACGCACGCGCACGATGAGGGTTACAGAAGCGCGCGCGTGACTACGCTTAGGGTTACGCTAGCGCGCACGCGAAGTACGCTACCGCGCACGCGAGTTACGCTATCGCGCACGCGAGATACGCTAACGAGCGCGCGACGAGGCTGTGCACGCAAACACGCTAATTTGGTACGAACGCGTTAGCGCGTCTAGAACGCGCAACCGCGACCGCGTTGTTTACTTAGTTATTTTTCGGGAAAATTCTGCAAGTAGTGGCTCGGCGTGTAAGGAGGAAAAATTGTATATAAGAGGATTGTTTCTTTGTTTGTTTATTTTGTTTTTCTTTTCTCCTTACACAGTTATTTGTTTATTTACAAATTCAAATACTTTGTCGAAATCTTTGTTTACGTCCTCGTTCTCGTCCCCGTCTTTGGATCTCTTTGTCCCTTGAAATCTTTGTTTATTTCCTTAACTTCTAAACACAGAAAGTCTTTAAGTTGATGCTAGACACAGCTTAAGAGTTTCTAACGTTGAAGTTATTATAAGGATATATCCATTGAACTCAAGAGTGAATAATTGAGAAGAGCCCCCAGGTTCTCCGTCAGCTATCTCTCCCTTGTTCGCCGTTACACTTTGGATCGCCCTTGGTAGATTCAGTAAGAGGACGACAAATTCTTGAGAAGTCCTTTATGAATCGGCGATAGAAGTTCGCAAATCCAAGAAAGCCTTGTGTCTCTTTCAAGGATTTAGGAGGTTCCCAAACCAGGACGGTTTCCACTTTGTCCTTTGCCATTTCTATTCCCTTTCCGCTGATGATATAACCCAAAAATTCCACTTTGTTTGTCCCCCAAACACATTTTTCCGGAGATATTACCAGCCCATTTTCTTCCAGTCTTTTCAAGACTTCCTCAACCAATTTATCATGTTCCTCCTCTGTTTCCGCGTAAATAAGAACATCATCAATATAAGCAATTACTCCCTGATCCAACATGTCCCTAAAGATATGATTCATCTAACCCTAACCCTATCCAACATGTCCCTAAAGATATGATTCATCATATCTTGGAATGTGGCCGGTGCATTGCTTAAGCCAAAAGGCATTACCAAAAATTCGTATAGCCCATACCTGCATCTAAAAGCAGTTTTCCACTCATCTCCTTCTTCAATCCTTATTAAATGATAACCGTTCTTCAAATCCATTTTCGTGAAGAACCTAGCTCCTCTTACTCTGTCTTGTAATTCAGACATCAGAGGGAGGGGGTAGCGATTTGCGATTGTTATTTTATTCATCCCCCTATAATCCACCCACAGCCTTAAACCTCGCCCATGGGGTTTTGGCACAAAGAGAATTGGTGCTGCGGCAGGAGATTTAGATGGTCGAATCTTGCCTGTCCTCAGCATTTCCTTCAACCATTCTCTTAGTGTCTCCAGCTCAACCTCATTGAGCGCATAAACTGGTCCTCAAGGAGGAGTTTCTCCTTCCTTCAGATCTATGGCGTGATCGTAGGGTTTGTGTTCAGGAAGCTTGTCTGCTGCTTCCTTGGTCATAATGTTGATCCACTTACGGAATTTCTCAGGGACTTGTTGAAGTGCCTCTGATAATTCCTCCTTAGTGGCAACGGCTGAAATATGGCCTATAACTGAGGCCCCAGGGTGGTCGAGTACGCAGCGGTCAACCTTAAGTGAAAATGTACTGGCCTGAGCCTTAGTACAATGTTCGGTGCAACGTGGTGTTGTAAAGGAGATGTTGTTGCTTTCTCCCCACATGTTGAGTGGTTGATGTTTTGCCATCCACCAGTAAGGGAGGATGACATCGCAGTCGCTGTCAAGAGGGGCGACTTAGAAGGATTCTGCTGCGAAGTGCTGTTTGTGCTGCAGCATTAAAGGAACTGTAAAGAATTCTCCAGCTCCAGCAACTACCTCATTATTGAAGTTGCGTATTTGAAGAGGCTGGTCTCTCTTTACAGTAGGAATTTTGTAAGTTTGGACAAAACCTTTGTCCAGTAAAGCTGAGGTGGAGCCTGTATCAAGTAGGACTCGCACCGTCCGAAATTTGTTCTTTGACCAATTCAACACCATGTTGATTATTGGTCTTTTCCCGTCATAAGGTGGAACCAAGGCTTCCTTTGTTATTCCCTTGGAAGAGGTTCCATTGTCGGTTCGTCGATTTTTTGTCTTGATCGACCCCAAGTTGTCTGTTGATTTTCTCTTTGTTCCACAACATATAATATTTCCTGCGTCAGATGTACATTCCTCCTCCTCAGGTGACGCAACCCTAGAGGATCTTAAAAATCCGACTCCTCATCATTCTGCTCAATCTCCCAAATCCTGGGCTGAGCGTCTTCCATCATTTCATCCTCGTCTTGCCGCACTGCTGCGGTCTTTGTCTTCTTATGTTCCTTAGGCTTCTCCTGCCCTTCCTTTTCATCATCATCATCATTACGCTTCCTTTTTCTTGCAGAAGCAACCTTGCCATCCCCAGAAAGCTCTGTTCCTCCCACTGTCTTCTTAGCGTAACAATCAAACATTTTGTGCCCAGATCGTCCTCATCTCCAACAGTCAGCCTTATCCTTTTTGTGTTTGTCGATTTCGCTCTGAGGAACATTTTGTAGAGCCTCCCTTCCTGAGGCAAAGATAGACTTTTTGTCCTTTTTCCCTGTAAAACCTTTTTTGTCCTTTTTATCCTTAAATGTATCCTTGTGCTGCACCTCCTTCGGGCGCACAGTCTCCTTTTGTTTACCTTTGTCCTTGTGACGGTCCTCCCGTACTTTCAAAGACTTCTTTTTATGACCCTTTAATTCTTCATCCAAATTTTCAACAACGTGAGCAGCTTCCTTAACCGCATCAATCATTGCTTCATCGTCAGTTGGCATTCCCCCAAATCTTTGATATACCATTTTCTTAATGGCCGGTGTCATGGCCTCCCAAATCACATTCCTATACATTGGCCCAATTGCCCCAACACGCATATTGAGGTCCTCCAATTTCGTGATGTAATCATCAATGTCTCCATCATACTGGAGCTCCGTAATCCTTTTAACATCCTTCTGGGCCTCCCGCTTGTCCTCGAACCTAGTCTCAATAGAGCTCGAGAAAGCTACCCAAGTATCTTTCAGTCCTTGTCTTTGAATTGACTTCCGCCTTTCCTGGTGCCAACTTAATGCTTTATGCGTTAGCAAACTTCCAACCCATTTTACCTGATCGTCCTCATCTGGAAATGCCTTGGCATATGTCGCAATATAATCTTGCACCGACATCCACCAAGCCCTAAACAAATTTTCGTCCTTCCCAGAAAAACATTGAGGAGCCTTCATTTCAGGCATTTTTGGTCTCCTTGGCTCGTTGACCCCAGATTGCTGCAATTTTAGTACAAGAGACTCCAAGAACACCTCGGTGGCATTCTTTGCTTCAGGCTTCTTTTGTTGAGCCTTTTGTTTGCGCTCCTGGCGCGTTCTTTCCAACGCTTTTCTGATGTATGAATCATCTGAGTCTTCGCCGTCCAAAGGATCACATGGTGGTGGTGGAGGGGGTGGAAGTCCTCCTCCTGGTGGTTTACTACCCCTACCACCATTTCTGCCGTTGTCTGCAGGGGTTCCATCTTCTGATGGAGGCAAGGGGACTTCTGGTGCTCGGCCGAGTGAGGGAGGTCTGGGAGTCATCTCCTCATGCATAGCCTCGGTTAGAGACTTAGCATCGAAATGCTCCTTTCTCTGGATTTTTCACATAACAAGGTTAATAACCTTGTTCACCAATTCCAATTTCTCCTCCTCTCTCTGCTCCTCATAGTCCAGCAGACGTTGCTGGTGCATTTCCTCAGCCCTAGCAAGAGCCTCGATTCTTCCATCCCTCTGTTCATCATCCTGTTGCCTGATGGCATCCTGCGTGTTTTTCTGAAAAGCCCACTCCTCGATTTCCTTGTTAATTTTGAGTTGCCTTTGGGTAAAGGCTTGGAGGATAGCATTCGTTGTTTGAATGCCGTGATTGAGCCTTGCAGCAGCCGCTTGGTTAGCTGCTTCTTTATCCTTTGTGTCTGTGGCAAGATTGCCGATTGTCCTCCAAACTTGGCCAGCAAAGTCGTTGCTGGCCTGAACGAGTCGTGTAACGGTTTGTAGGTTGACCTCCTGGTCCAGGTCTCCTTTCTTTGCCAAGGTATCATAGGCCTTTTGCATGCCCTGGGCCATTTCCTGATACAACCCTTTCATCCGCTGTAACTCTTCATTCATGGCAGCCCCAGAACCGACTGCCTCAACCAACCTCTTTATGTCTTCCTCATTTGCATTCATTCTCTCCATCATTAGAATGACCCAGTCAGGGACTTCTCCGAGATGGAGGGTAGTTCCATGGTGGACTCTAGGAGTTCCAACCGCAGTAACTTCCTCCCAAGAGCGAGGGCGGGTGATGCTGACGGTATCGCCCATTGGAGCATCAAGTCCATCGTCGTGACGGGAGATGCCGGTGATTCTTCGCGCGGCCATTGTTGGTTGAATGTCTTTATTTGTAGTTTTTTGTAGGAGGATCTTTTGGTGTCGTCTTGCCCTAGAAGAGGGTCTTCCGTATACGTGTCGAAAAGTAAACTTAGTAGCTTGAGCCTTAAGTTTATAGTGTGAACCTGGCTATTGAGGCTTTCAATAGGAAGGCTTATTCGATCAGCCGTTCTTCGTTTGAAGGATATTCAACAAATAGATTTCCCAAGAAGCTAGGAAGTAAACTAATCGATCACAGGCCGAATAAACTTAAGGGTCTCGTCCTGAGGTATTCTGGTGTAGATAGGTATGTCGTAACAAGAGATCAAGTTGCTGATGCTGGAGGGGACGGTGGGAAGACTTAGGGTCTTTTATAGACTGTCGTCTACAAGTTCGCCCAGACTTCCCAAGTGAACCAACTTCCAAACTAAGCTTAGGAGATACGACGTGAGTCAATTCTTTGACAAATCTTCTGATGGCTCGCATCATGCTGCATGCGCAATTATATTAATTGCTCACTTGCATGATGACCTCGTGTCAGATTAATCCTTGACATCCCTTGCCGTGCTACCACACCTTCCAATCAGGTATTGGGGTTAAGCGCCTAATGGAGGGTTACTCCACTTGAGCGCATAATGCAATGACTCCTCTGATAATGACATGTGAGTCATATATCTTATGAGTCGTCTTGATCATAGATCTCCCTAGAGAATCTCGATTGCGAGTGGAGGAATCTGACATCATAAGGCATACCATGCCCTACCGGAGTGCACTGCCCCGTCACATTCCTGTGTGATGTCATAAGAGCCTCACCTGCGCGCACTTGCGCGCAGCCACACCCTGGTGTGTACGCAAACGCCCTCTTCTCTTGCAGTTGGTAGTCAATGGCCTAAGGTCGCGTCATATCAGTTCCATCCAACAGTTTCCCTGAGTGGTGTTCCTTGCTGCAGGACGTCGTCTCATGCAAACGCAATCTTGACCCTTGTCCTGAGCTCCACTCCTGTTGGCTGACTACACTCTGCCTCGTTCCCTGGCCCACTATCTGCCTAACTCAGACTTCGGATGATCCCATTCGTCTGCCTTGCATCCTCATGAGAATTCCCTTCTCTTGCAAGCCCTCTGGTAGCCGTGCTTGGTGGAACACAACCTCAAGTATAAGGAGGTGTCCCTTCGCCGTCGTCTGCTGTCTCCATCAGCGTCGTCTGTAGTTTTCTCATGGGTATGTCGACACCCATGAGGTAAATTGTTACTCGTTCCCATCCATCTTTGATCCTCCCAAACTGACAGTGAATAACAGGTAGCAACGCCTCGGGCCGGGATCCTCGTGAGGTCCTTTCGGAAAGTCATGAATCACGTGACGTGGCTAGCTGGAGCTCCTCAGGGGGTTCCGGCCCGGGATACTAACCTTATTATTCATTCTCCTGTCGAGTTTGCCATGTTCTCTAAATGTTATACATGTTACCTATTCCATACTCACACATTATAGGGTGTGACATCCACTTACTGTTACGGTTTTAGATATCAGCGACACTGCGCTGGTTAATTATGTCATTGCAAATCTCCCCGACTCCTACGGAGTTACAAAACACGAGCTCGCGAAACTTGATAATATTGCAGTTGACGAGCTCCAGAAGATCCTGCACGACCACGAACATATGTGGGAGGCCACCCTAGGATCGCCGAGTGGCGAGGCGCATGCTACGACAACCAAGTGGTGCGACCACTGTAAACGCTCCAGCCACAACACGAAGGAGTGCTACGCAAATCGCAACACGAATAAACGCGCAGCATCCTCAAGCGCCGGACCGTCCAGACCTACTAAAACTTCGAAAAAGGAGGACGTCCAATGCCACTACTGTACAAAGAAGGGGCACGTTGTAACGGCGAACAAGGGAGAGATAGCTGACGGAGAACCTGAGGGCTCTTCTCAATTATTCACTCTTGAGTTCAATGGATATATCCTTATAATAACTTCAACGTTAGAAACTCTTAAGCTGTGTCTAGCATCAACTTAAAGACTTTCTGTGTTTAGAAGTTAAGGAAATAAACAAAGATTTCAAGGGACAAAGAGATCCAAAGACGGGGACGAGAACGAGGACGTAAACAAAGATTTCGACAAAGTATTTGAATTTGTAAATAAACAAATAACTGTGTAAGGAGAAAAGAAAAACAAAATAAACAAACAAAGAAACAATCCTCTTATATACAATTTTTCCTCCTTACACGCCGAGCCACTACTTGCTGAATTTTCCCGAAAAATAACTAAGTAAACAACGCGGTCGCGGTTGCGCGTTCTAGACGCGCTAACGCGTTCGTACCAAATTAGCGTGTTTGCGTGCACAGCCTCGTCGCGCGCTCGTTAGCGTATCTCGCGTGCGCGATAGCGTAACTCGCGTGCGCGGTAGCGTAACCCTAAGCGTAGTCACGCGCGCGCTTCTGTAACCCTAATCGTGTGCGTGCGTCCGTAACCCTAACCCTAGCTGTGCGCGTACGGTCACAAACCTAACCCTAGTTTGTGTGCGTGCGGGTGCAACCCTAACCCTAGTCACGTGAATCCAGATCAGCTGCGATTGGAAAGATGGTGCAATACTGATAAGGTCACATGACTAGATCTTATCTTATCGATAAGATGATCGTGCCCTAGCCCTAGTCACGTGTGCGCACATTAGTAGACCAGTGCGCGTGCATACTGATCTACTATTGATTAGAACACGTGACCGATCTTATCTAATCGGATAAGATGATCGGTAGGCCGTAGGTATGGAATTTCCGAAAAGGGATCCGAGCTGACCCCTAACCCTGGGGGTAAGTCACGTGACCTTTTTGACAATTTGGGAATTGAGCGTAACCCTAACCCAGGCGAGTGACGAGTGATGATCGAAGACCGAAGGATAATAGAAATAAATAAACAAACGAGTGCTGGATAATGAAGCGAATGATAATAGGTGAATGAGTGACGAGGAGGGGGAAGGTAATAATTCTCGAGCCGTGACAGGATCCCCCTTCTTGGACTGAGCTCCGGCGAAGTAACTTCTAAGATAAGTTGGGGAGGGGCCCCGGTTTATCGGGGTACTTTTTATGAAAGTCGTCAACGGCTTTACTGTCGGAATGGAGTTCGGCGGGTTCCCAATCGGGCATATCGTATCCAACCCATTTAACCATATACTGAAGTTTCTTCCGGTGAATTCGGGAGTCGAGGATAGCTTCGATGAAGTATTCGTCTTCACCGTCGATTTCCACCGGGGGTGGTGGGTCTGATTGTTGACCGGGGTAGGGGTCATTCGCAGCGGGTTCCAATAAGGAAACATGTTGAACGTTGTGACATTTCATTGTCGAAGGTAGTTCTAATCGATAGGCATAGGGGGATACTTTAGCGATAATCTTGAGGGGTCCGTAACGTTTGTTGTCTAATTTCCGGGAGGGTCGACGGGTTTTCCAATTACGGGCATTCATCCATAACAGATCTCCGGGCTGATAATTCGGTGACGGGAGTCGATGTTTATCGGCATTCTCTTGATAACGTAGATTAGCTCTATTGATCTCAGCTCGTAAATGGTTATGGATTTCGGCGAGGGTTTTCGAAGTTGTGAGGGCCCGTCGATCGTTTACATCGTTCGTAGCTGCTGGAAGTAAATCGAATTGGCAACGGGGGTCGAATCCTTTATTGGCAAAGAACGGGGAAGTTCCCGTTGTCTCGGATGCTTGGTTATTCGCAGCGAATTCCGCTAATGGTAACCAGTCAGCCCAATCGTCTTGAAGATAGTTGACGTGGGCTCGGAGGTATTGTTCCATAATGGCGTTCATTCGTTCTGTTTGGCCGTCCGTTTGGGGATGGAATGCTGTAGATAATCGAGGCTCGATTCCCAAACGTCGACAGAGATTCTTCCAAAACAAAGCAGCGAATTGGGGTCCTCGATCAGAGATAATGGTAAGAGGGAGTCCATGCAATCGAAAGATGTGGGTAATAAACAAAGACGATAATTCCTTTGCGTCGATGTCTGTTCGACAGGCAATCAGGTGTCGTTCTTTGGTTAATCTATCCACAACTACCGAAATTGCATCACACCCATTGGACCACGGTAATCCTGTTACGAAGTCCATTGATATGTCCTGCCAGGGTCTTTCTGGAATAGGTAGTGGACGTAGGATACCAAACGGGGCATGTCTGGTAGGTTTCGAACGTTGGCAGGTATGACAATTTCGAATATATCTTTCCACGTCTGTCCTCATCTGGGGCCACGTATAGGTTCTTGAGAGGTATTCTAATGTTTTAGATCTACCTGGGTGTCCAGCCGTAGGAGAGTCGTGGTGTTGTTGCATTAGGTGTAATCGTAGAGGTTCGTAAATCGGGACCCATAAACATCCCCGGTAGAGTAAACGGTTATTGTTTACTGTACATTCAGCTAATGTAATGTCTTTACAATAACGAGTGTTATTGTTTAGCATTTCAATAACCTTAGTAGGGAATGGGTCTTTCTCGTAGGCTTCCGTGAAGAGCTGGGATAAGGTGGGGTTTGTTTGTTGTGGGTCCGGTATTGCGGTTTGTTGCGAATTCGTTATCGTTTGTTGATTACTGGGGGTAACAGCCGCAACGTGAAGGATATTCTCTGGCTTAATGATCGTTGTGTGGTTCTCTAGGGAGCGTTCATCTCCCTCTTTAGGCAGATCTCCGGATCGACGAGTCAGTGCGTCTGGTTTACCGCCTGCGGTACCGGGGCGGTAAACAATCTTATAATTAAACTGAGACAAGAACTGGGACCAACGGGCTTGACGGCGGTTCAAGAGCTTTGTCGAAGTGAAATATTCCAGATTCTTATGATCTGACAGTACTCGAATGGGGTTAATAACAGATTGTAATTCGGGACGCCATTCTTCGAAGGCCCGGACGATAGCCATGAGTTCTTTATCGTATATCTCATAATTACATTCGGCGGGGGAATGTTTCTTTGAGAAGTAAGCAATAGGATGTAAGATTCCTTCATCATCATATTGAGAAAGAACTCCGGCGGAGACATAATCAGAAGCATCGGTTTCGACAATAACATCCCGGTCTGGGTCGAAACGAGCCAAAACGGGGGCGGATGTAAATGTTGATTTCAATTCCTCAAAGGCCTGTTGTTGGGATTCCGACCAGACGAAAGGAACTCCTTTACGTGTGAGTAACGTGAGAGGTTGGACTATTTTTGAATAGTTCTTAACGAAACGTCGATAGAAGTTTGCAAACCCCAAAAACGCTCTAACGTCTTTGAGGTTCCGGGGAGATTCCCAATCTCGAACTGCAGTAATCTTCTCAGGGTCCATCTTTATACCTTCTGTACTAATGATGAGTCCTAAGTACTTTACTTCCTTCTGGTGGAACTCGCATTTCTCTGGTTTGAGATGTAGCCCTGCTTTTTCGAATGCTTCGAGGATCAATTTAACATGTTGTTTATGTTCTTCGAGGTTATCCGAATAGATCAGGGTGTCATCCAAATAGGCAGTACAGAATCGATCAAGGTAAGGTGCCAATACGTCGTTAATGAAGTTCTGAAACGTAGCAGGGGCATTGGTAAGTCCGAAGGGCATAACCAATGATTCGAATAACCCGTACCGGGTACGAAAAGCGGTTTTCCATTCTTCCCCATTTGCCATACGTATTAAGTTATACGCTCCCCTAATGTCGAGCTTAGTGAACCACTTAGCTCTTGAAAGGTTCATTAAGGTATCCTGCATCAGGGGGAGAGGGTAGGGTTTCTTGATCGTTCCGGCGTTGATTCCACGATAATCGACCACCAAATGTAATGAACCATCGCCTTTCTTTACGAAAAGAATGGGAGCGGCCGCTGGGGACGAGGAGGCACGGATGAAACCTTTGGGGAGGTTCTCATCTAACCAACGTTTCAATTCCTCCAACTCTGGACGTGATAGGGAGTAAAGGGGGCCGAAGGGAGGCTGAAAACCATCGACGAGTGATATCTTGTGATCCGACGGTCGATGGGGCGGTAACTTATCGGCGTTGACTTTCTCGAAGATTCCCAAGTACTGGTGGTATTCGGGTGGTACAATAGTCTTAAGATCCGGTTCCTCTTTCTCTGGTTGAAGAGCTGTGGTGATTTCATTTAAAGATAAGGAGAATTGTTCGACTTTTCCGTAACGGTTGTTGGCATTGTTTACAATTCGTCGAAACGTCGTAGCTGAAATGGCACAGATCTTGTTCTGTTGTTTCGGAGCAATACCCTTAACAGGGGTGGGTGTTAACGTGGTTCGGTGGGGGAGGCAGTTCGGTGATGAGAATTTGATATCGTTATCGGCGAAGTTTATTGTAACATCGTGTTTACGAAGCCATGGGATTCATAAAACGAGGGGATAATGACCAAGCCGAGTAACGTAGGCAGTTAGTAATTCATGATGGTCTCCTATTGTACATTCGACTTCAACGTATTCGGTGATGTCTCCTGATGAAATAGGTCGTCCATCAATTACTTCGACCATTTTGGGGTTTTTCAATTGATAACGGGGGAAGTTGTGTTGGCGTGCGAAGTCTTCGTTCATGAAGGAAATTCCTGTGCATCCGCAGTCTACGAGAGCATGAGTATCGATCTTGGTATTGTGTTCAGTTAGTGTACATGGCACGACCAAATGATTCCCATCCAATTCGTTTTCTTGTTTACTTGACAAAGAACTAGCGGATACATAAACGATTTCCTGAGATGAAACGAAAGACGAGGCAGGGGCTGGTCCAACAACAGAGCCAACAGGCTGTTGATGGACTACTCTTTTCCCTGGTCGACATCGGGGTTTGTTGGGATATCCAAAACCTCGGCGGCGGCTAGGCGAATCTTGCGGGAGTTGTTTGCTGCCAACGTAGAACATTCGTTCTTGAAATGATCGGCTGATCCACAATAAAGACAAAGTCCCTTAGCCATTCGTTCATCACGACGGCGTTGGTTCTGAGCCTTTTGGGAAGCTGATAGGTCCATGGGGGCCGATCCGTAATTACCACTGTTGGTATTCGTTGGGTGGGACGCCGGGCGAGACGGCGTGGAGCTGGAACGACTGGGGACCGAAGAAACGTGCCGCTTTGTGGTGTTTGAATGAGCTCGAATTCTATAATCCAGCTTCATACAAAGATCCACAAATTTGGTGAAGTTCTGAGGTTCTTCGGCTTGGTAAACAAGACTGGTCTGAAGGTCTCGAGAGAGCCCACGCTTCAGAGCAGCCTTCTTTGCGTTTTCGTCGTAGTTCAAGATAGCCATTAATCGTTGGAACTCTGCGTAGTATTGGCTAAACTCACGGTTGCCCTGTTGAAGTTTATCCAATTCCGCAGATGCAGTACCAACTTGATCAGGATCTCCGAAGGCAGCTTCCAGAATTGTAATGAGAGCCTCAACGTCCTTAAGCTTAATCTTATCTGTAAGGAAGTAGGGTTGAATTTGATTCTGAGCGTTGCCTTTGAGATATCCATAAGTATAACGTAGCTTATGTTGATCATCGGTAAAACGGGAGGAGTCTCCGGCGAGCTTGGCTCTGACCTTCGAGATGAAGTTCAAGAGTTCCTTGCGTTCACCAGAGAACTCAGGTGGATGAGGTAATTCGATGGGACGGGTATTCGGAAGGGGACCGTTCTTCGTAAGGGCTTGTAGGAGTCGAACGGAGGCGTTGGCGCTTTCGAGATCCCTTTCCAAATCGGTAATTCGTTGAGCGTAGAGGGAGTTGTCCTTTCGAGCTTCTGTGAGTTCGGCTCGGAGGTCGTCCCTAAGTTGACAGTCTCGTTCGTATTCTTTTACGGCGTTGCGGACCAATTTGATCTTCGTGGGGTCCTGTTCGACCTCTAACCTTTCGGCTTCGTTGAGGTACAGGGCCACGACGACCTTGTTGTTTTGGTCCATTTCGAGGGATCAACGGAGGTGCCAGATGTTGGTTTCGTCGTTATATTGAATTCGAGTTGCTGCGTATTCGTTTCCGAGTTGTCGAGCGATTTCGATTTCGTCAAGGACGACGGGGTTTTCGAGGGAACGGAAGATCGGTAATAGGTTGATGAATTCGTAGAACCAGAGGTTGTGAAGCATGTAAAGCTTGTTGTAATCGAGAGTTGACGGTGGTGCCGGCAGGTCTTGATTACACAGTTATGTTGTAACGGCGAACAAGGGAGAGATAGCTGACGGAGAACCTGAGGGCTCTTCTCAATTATTCACTCTTGAGTTCAATGGATATATCCTTATAATAACTTCAACGTTAGAAACTCTTAAGCTGTGTCTAGCATCAACTTAAAGACTTTCTGTGTTTAGAAGTTAAGGAAATAAACAAAGATTTCAAGGGACAAAGAGATCCAAAGACGGGGACGAGAACGAGGACGTAAACAAAGATTTCGACAAAGTATTTGAATTTGTAAATAAACAAATAACTGTGTAAGGAGAAAGGAAAAACAAAATAAACAAACAAAGAAACAATCCTCTTATATACAATTTTTCCTCCTTACACGCCGAGCCACTACTTGCAGAATTTTCCCGAAAAATAACTAAGTAAACAACGCGGTCGCGGTTGCGCGTTCTAGACGCGCTAACGCGTTCGTACCAAATTAGCGTGTTTGCGTGCACAGCCTCGTCGCGCGCTCGTTAGCGTATCTCGCGTGCGCGATAGCGTAACTCGCGTGCGCGGTAGCGTAACCCTAAGCGTAGTCACGCGCGCGCTTCTGTAACCCTAATCGTGCCCGTGCGTCCGTAACCCTAACCCCAGCTGTGCGCGTACGGTCACAAACCTAACCCTAGTTTGTGTGCGTGCGGGTGCAACCCTAACCCTAGTCACGTGAATCCAGATCAGCTGCGATTGGAAAGATGGTGCAATACTGATAAGGTCACATGACTAGATCTTAACATATCGATAAGATGATCGTGCCCTAGCCCTAGTCACGTGTGCGCACATTAGTAGACCAGTGCGCGTGCATAGTGATCTACTATTGATTAGAACACGTGACCGATCTTATCTAATCGGATATGATGATCGGTAGGCCGTAGGTATGGAATTTCCGAAAAGGGATCCGAGCTGACCCCTAACCCTGGGGGTAAGGGACGTGACCTTTTTGACAATTTGGGAATTGAGCGTAACCCTAACCCAGGCGAGTGACGAGTGATGATCGAAGACCGAAGGATAATAGAAATAAATAAACAAACGAGTGCTGGATAATGAAGCGAATGATAATAGATGAATGAGTGACGAGGAGGGGGAAGGTAATAATTCTCGAGCCGTGACACACGTTGCGACAGAGTGCAAACTCAGATCTTCGGCTACCGCCAGACGCGAGCGGTACAAGCTTCGCTCCAGTGCGAAAATTGCCGAGCTAGACAACACTGATGTCGGTATTTGACTCGGGAACTCCAGCACCTCCCTAACAGCGCAAGTCTTGATCGCCACAGACTCGTCCGCTGAGACACATACATGGGTGCTCGACTCTGGTGCAACGCACCATTTTTGTAATGATAAATCTGCTTTTCTCACTGATTCTTTAGCTACTTGCAAGTCCATCAACATTCGTTTAGGTGACAATAGCACAGTCACCACCAACACCTACGGAAAAATCATCCTCAATAATCTCTTTCAAATTTCTGCACTATACGTTCCCACGTTTCGACTCTCCCTTTTCTCTCTGCCCCTCTTCGATAAAAGGGGGTGGCAAATTACTATGGCGGACGGTACTTGTACTGTCAAAGACAAGACCTCCAAAACAATCATTGTCGCTCACATGAAGGACAATCTTTACAGATGGACAGCGGAGGCTATTAAGGAGGACCACGACGCCCTGATAACCACTCGATCTGGTGCAGGCGTCGACATTAACTCTATTCCCTCCTCGACCCGAACAACAAGATCATCGAATAAACGAACAAGTGCAGACGTTGATCTTACTCGTCCAAGCGACAAAGACCTTCGGACAGCACACAGACAGTCTTTCCGCCTTGAACCGACAAGCAATTTCGAGATGTGGCACAGAAGACTGGCCCACCTCAATACTGAGTCCTTGTCTAAAATCATTAATTCGACTGATAAAACTACAACATTAGATCATTCCCAGTCCTGTACGACTTGCATACGAGCCAAGAATCGACAGTCCTTTATCCGATCACCAACCGAACGTGCGACCAAGCCCTTTGAACTTGTCCACTCGGATGTCTGCGGCCCGATGTCGACTCCGTCGATCAGCCAACGACGGTATTATATCATCTATATTGATGACTTCAGTCGTTTCGCCAAGGTTTACTTTCTGAAATCAAAATCCACAGACGCGGTACTACCGGTATTCCAAGAATACAAAGCGTGGATTGAATCTCAAGGACATAAGATTCATCGTTTCAGGTGTGACAATGGCACAGGGGAATTTAACAATCATCAGTTCCGTTCTTTCCTGGCGAAAAACGGTATCTCGTTCGAACCCTCACCACCCTTCACACAGCATAAAAACGGAACAGCCGAGAGATTCATTCAGACGATCAACGGCAAAGCACGTTCCATGCTAATAGACGCCCAAGTTCCTCATCGCTTCTGGGCTGAGGCTGTCAACACAGCGGTGTACCTTCACTCAATATCTCCGACTAGGACGCTCAAAGGCTGGCTAAGTCCTCATGAGGCCCTGTTTCACAGGCCGCCTCAGCTGCTACACCTTCGAAGATTCGGTTGCACGGTCTTCAAGCATATACCGAAGGAGCAGAGGACAGACAAGAACTGGAGCGCACGCGCGTCACACAGCATGATGGTTGGATACACGGATTCGTCAAAGATTTGGCGCATCTATGACTTCAATTCACGTTCTGTCGTGCGCGCTTCCAACGTCGTCTTCTTAGAGGACAATAATGCTTGCGATTCTGAAGGACGTCCCAACACATCAGAAGAAATTATCAAGGCAATATCTGACTGTTTCCCTGATATCATTGAAGGGGGTGATGAGAATGCGTCAGCGCTCATATCACATGAGATAGACGCCCTCATTCAGAGTATGTACAAATGACCACCCCAACTTTTTCCATGTCACCGCTGTAGGACCTTTTCACGGCCACACGGTATATTCTTTATCACATTATCTTCGAGTCGGATCAGCTTTCATGCTGCCTCACTCTAACTATCATTGACAATTTTGTCTTGAATGTCACTGTCCCGACCAGCCTCCATGCTGTCCGGACAACCCTTACTAGGCGAATATGCCACACACTGATTATCATCAGTTCAAGGATACTTATCCTAGAAATTTTATCCGATCAACACTCCGCTGTGCATCTCCTCACGAGATTCTGCCACGGAATCCCTGTCTACTGCATTCCCTTGTTTCTCAAACTTCTTTCTCTACTGCTCAGATATTCACTTCTTTGAACTAACATCCTAATTCTCAGATGCTTCTAATGACATGAATTCACTGTCCCTACGCGACAAGCGACTGAAGGCCAACAAACTAAACAAGTCCCGCTACAAAGACATTGATATTGACGACGCTCTGGCCTCGGCCTTTCTCGCCAAAGCAACTATAGACGATCCCGACGAGGCCATAGGTCCTGATCTACTTGACGGCGACCCGACCTCTTACACCGCAGCAATGAAGAGCGCCGACCGGGACAACTGGAGAACTGCGATGCAAGAAGAATGGAACCCTTTACTGATAAACGAAACCTTCCAGGCCTTCAAATCAAATGACAATGCAGAACCTCTCCGACCAGTGTCATCGCCTGATGCATTCGACAATCAAACATCCTACAGCGGCATCACTGTTCCCTTTGGATGCAAGCCCTTGAAGTGTCGATGGATTTACAAAACCAAACGCAACATTGACGGCAGCACAAAATTCAAGGCCCGACTGGTTATAAAGGGTTATGAGCAAGTTCCAGGAATCGATTATGATGAGACATATGCACCTGTCTCCAAGCTAAGTACTCTACGTTACCTGCTAAGCTTATCTGCAACCAGGGGGTGGTCAGTCGATCAAATGGATGTTGTCACGGCCTTCCTCAACCCAGCCATTGACAACGACAGGACTTTCATGTCCATGCCTCCTGGCATCGAATGGCTCGATAAACGTCTATCAAAAACATCGACGGTCCGCCTGCTGAAAGCCCTGTACGGCCTAAAACAGGCACCCCGATTATGGTGGGCCCAGATTAATGACTTCCTCATGAAGCAAGGTGTCCGACAAGCTCACGCCGACTCCAACCTCTACCTCATGAAGGACGCATTTCTACTCTTATATGTCGATGATATCTTGATCTTCAATCTGACAAAACAGAGGGTGGGCGACAACATCAAGAAGGCCCTCAGTGCTCGCTTCAAAATGACAGATCTCGGAAAAGCGACTCGCTTTCTCGGCCTGGAACTCGAATACTTGCCTGACGGAAGCATTGCCATCTCGCAGAAGCATTACATTGAGGGGGTGATTGCCAGATACGGTCTTCTTGAGGCCGCACCCACCTCTTCCCCAATGGACATTCATGTTGATCTTGAGAATACTGACTGCGAAGACAAGACCACTGATGAACAGCAAAAACGCCTGTATCTATCAATGGGCGGATCACTGATGTACGCAGCAATCGGAACTTGTCCTGACATCGCCTTTGCGGTGACCGCCCTCAGCCGATACAATCAGTCGCCTCTAGCCATGCACATGACCGCCGCCAAAAGGGTCATCCGATACTTGAAAGGTACGAAAAATTTGTCGATTATCTACAAGTGTAACCACGACATACCGCAGGACTGTTTGCGACTCTTCTCCGACAGCGACTGGGCCGGCAGTACAGCCGATCGGAAAAGCGTCGGGGGGTGCGTAGTCCTTGCGCCAGGAGCGGACGGGCCGATACACTGGAGCTCAAAGAAGCAGTCCGTCATCGCCCTCTCCACTCTTGAAGCCGAGTACATTGCATGCAGCAATGCGACCCGTGAAGCGATCTGGTTCCGCCTATTGATGGACGACACCGAAGCCTGGGATAACAAAGTGCCGACCTCGGTCCGTTGCGACAACATGGGAGCACTTCGCCTCCTTCAGACCGGCGTCATCAAGGCGAAAACAAAACACATCGATGTGAAGTTTCACCACTCGATCGACGAAACTAGAAAGGGAACGTTATCGTCTGAATACATTGCGTCCAAAGAAAATGTCGCAGATGTCCTCACTAAACCGCTCCCTGGACCAACACACGCGTTGGCCGTGAAACTTCTAGGGATGGAAACGCTGAGTGATAATTATGATTAATGGATTTGGTTTGAATGAATAAGTGTGTGTTTGTGATTGAAGTATGGCTGCTGATTGCTGATAATGATGATGATTGAATTGTGTTGTTTTTATTTGGGTTCTTCTTCTTATGGGTTTTCACTTCTTCACTTCTTCTTTTATGGATAATTGGGTATTTTCTTTTTCTATGGTATTGTTCTTGTTTTCTGTTATGGTGGATTGTTATTTCTTCTTATTATTATGTTTGTAGCACCCGTCCTTAGATGAGGGGGTGTGTTGAAGTGCGCCTAAGGCCCTAGTGCTTAGGTGGAGGTGGACCACTCTCTATGTATAGGCACTCGCTTGCCTGTCTATGCCTGACTCTTTACGCTCGTTAATACATTCGGTCACCACCTCCACTTTCTTCTTCTCCTCGTGCCTGTGAGACCTTCGACAGTTCCATAAGGGGTGGTGGGCGTTGATATCTCCTGTGATGACGCATCGATTGGGTAGGGAAAGGGGGATTAGGGATCTCGAAATGGTGTACAGTTTCGTTTGGGGGTCCCATTCCTTGTAGATGTTGATGAGGTACAAGGACTGGATGAGTGGAGTTTGTACCTCCAGGATCTGGATGTCGGGGTCGGGGCAAATGTCAAGGCGGGGGGTGATGTGGAGGAAGGGGTTTAGGCGGGTCACGTACGCCGCCGTCCTGAGAGTTGCGCCATTATGGGCAGGGGGGTGGATGGTGATGACGTTTGGGTGGGTAGTTACAAAACGAGGGTCTCTTACGTTTGCTTCTTGGATCAGGATTATATCCGCTGTGGGGTCAGCGGAATTTAATAGTGTGTTTAGAGCGTTGCTGCTCCTGTTAATATTGTGGGATATGACATTTATGGTGGCTGCTGATTTCTCCTGTCTGTGCATCGGTGGTCATAGCGGAGTCAGCGTGTTGGTCGGGAAGGGTTGGGCGGGTGGATCGAGTTTTTTCCCATGATGCTCTCACTATCGCGAGTCTCACAGGGCATTTAGGATGGAATGCCGGGTGGTTCACATCACTCTGTTGCTCGGATGTGCAGTTAAAGCATTTGGGAGGGGAGTGGGCACAGCTTTTGCCGGCTCGGGTGGGGCATTCTGGGCAGCGGTGGAGATCAGTCGGGTGGGGTTCGGCGCGGAGAGCGCACACTGGGCTTGCGGTGTTTGGGCAAATGGCGTGGTGGTGGCCGTAGCGGAGGCAACGGCGGCACTGGTCGGTTGGTCGGGCCGAGTGATACTCACTGACCTTGCGAGGCTCATACCGGATGATTACCTTCGTGCGTTTGAGCCTTCGTGCGTCATCGGCGGATGTCAGCGCAATCATCACGCTGGAGGCCGTCTTGCCGATTCTTTTGTCGGGGTGTGTGATATATCTGGGGGGTTGGGTGAGGTGGACGGCGTTGTTGCGCTCTATCTCAGCTTGAAGGGCTGTTATACTGTCGGGGGTGTCAGGGAAGACGTCAAGGGGGATGCTGTGGACAGTTAATTTGTGCCACTTTTCAGCTATGCGGGGGTTGTTGAGGGTCATATGCACAGACTGTGCGGCCTCGTGCATCAGGGGTAAGAATTGAATGACTTCACTTTGGGTGTTGTTGGGGGGGAAGGTCAGGATGAGGCTTCCGCTGGGACTTTTCCGGACGGTTACCACATGGATGTGGGGGGGACCTTCTGCGTCACGTAGCGCCCGATTGATCATATTGCCTACCTGGACTTTGGTATCGTCCGTAAGGTTTTCGGGGTCGGGGCATGGGATAACGACGCTCACGGGGCGGGGGTTTGGTTCTTTGGGGGGGTTTCTACAGGGGGCGGGGTGGTTGGGTGAGGAGGGTGCGGGGGCGGGGTTCTTTCTCTTGGCGGCGTTTTGTGGGTTGTCGTTGAATAGCCTACCAGCGACATTGGGGCCTGTCCAGGCCGCTTCACTTGTGGGGGGGGGAAATACGGGGGAGGGGGGTACGGGGATGTTATTTTTGGTGAGGGCTTCCTCGGCTGCGAAGCAGCGGGTCTTCCAGTAGTTAATGAGGGCAGCGGATTGGGCAGTGTCAGGGGAATTGGGGAGGTGGGAGGGTTCTTTCGGCGCTGAGGGCTTGTAGTTTGGGACCAGAGTCCGGAGCATGTCTTGGGTTTCAAGCATGATTGCTCTGTCCCTGTCCATCGTACGGAATGCCTTTGTGATTCGTTCGTTCGTGTGGCGATCGGTCTCACGAGCGCTGTCGGCGTAGGTGGCTACTGCTGACAGGAGGCGCTCGGCGATGGTAACGGGTAGGGTCATCGTGTCGGTGCGGCGTTCAGTTCGGGAGGTCTGGAGAGCGTCTGCAATCCCGGATTGGTACACGAGGGCACCTTCGGAGGAGGCGTCGGTGGTGGACGGAGCGGCGCGTTTGAGTGGGTTGACGGTCAGCGCGGGCGTGTCACGTAGGCGGATAGTCTGTTGCGTGCGGGGGGACGTGATCGGGGGGGCTCTGTTTCTAGGGGTCGGTTCAGGAGTGGCGGTGCGGCGAATTGGCGAGGGAGTGGGAGACGCGTCTTCCATTTCGCTTAATTCAGAAGAATCCAGGTACATGTCGTCATTGGTGTCACGTGCGCCGTTCGGCTCTGCGCTGGCGTGACTGCCGAGGGAGGCCGCCATGAGGGGGTGTTTGTCGGGGGGGATCGGTTGCTTCCTCGCCACTGAGGATCGGGGGCCCATCGGTGCCTGTGATGATGAGGAGGGGGCTTATAGAGATTGAGATGACTTGGAGTTCGACGAGAGAGATGGTTGTGGTGGTGGGGTGTTGATGGATGCCTGAGTCGTGGGGCTGCTGCAGGGTCCGAATCTCTGCCTTCACCGTTTGCACGACGAAAACGAGGGGACCTGATCTGAAGCCGCGGCGACTAGGTAATTTGAGTGAGCTGAAGACGATGCCGCACGAAAATCTGAGGATTTCCGTGTGGTTGTGGCTGTAGCTGGGGGGGGTCAAACTCGAGGTGTGGTGTTACATTTCATCGTACCTTCTCAAATGCGGTATTAGAAAAATTAGTAATCTATTCCTTTGTAGCAGAAACCCTCCGTTTAGACACAGACGTCTTTGAGTCATAGATGGACAAATGTTCAGTACTCAGTTCAAAGTGAAAAAGCTGAGCAGGTCTGGTTGTAGAGAGATAATGTGGATCACTCGACGGTAGAGGGATACGAGTGATGGGCCATGAAGAGTCAGAAGCGGTCCTACCGCCATATGTTGGGTTGAATAGCTGAAACACTCAGCATACAGTATACGAGATTAGATATTTCTACTGGAAAAATGAAAAGGAATTATAAACGCTCAATGTTTCGGTGTCCGAGAATGCATTAAAAGTTTGGCTCAAATCATGGATTGCAGCTTGCTCTCTCACGAAATCGAAGGAATGATAAGCATTCGAAGTTATTTGAAGAGAAAAGAATCCGACAACCAACAGTGGAAGTCAATATAAACGCACGATACATCGCAAGCCATCAATCTTCCACAAATCTTCCATCAATTCATCACATTTTCCTACTTAATCCAATCCCACCTGAGCCAAGCCAGGCTTTCAACTTCATCACTACATTCAATCTACTACTGATCATATGATATGGTGGCTATATGCGTATTCGTTGCGCCCTATACAAAAAAGCCAAACTACAAAAACACACACGCCCAGAAAAAGAAAAACAATCTATAGCCCCCCTTAATGCATCCTTTCTCCTTCTAAATCCCCTAAACCTTAGCATAACTCGAAGGTCTCAACCTTCTTCCGGCCACCTTAACCACATACGGCGGTACCAGCGAAACCGCACTAATAACCGCGACTCTCCAAACAAAGTCACCCGTCAAAACATATTCCAACTCAAAATACTGCCCCAAAAATGGTATGGAAGTCATAAATAGAACCAACGTGCAAACCTCCGCTACTGAAGAAAGGCCGAGGAGTCACAAAGAACCGAGAAAGAGATGGAGCGAGAAGTGCTTGTGGTATTCCACCAAGAACAGGAGCTCTGTCACTACAAGACTCCGAGGGGCGCGCTAGTGGCAGCCACCATCGGTCGGCTAAAAAGACACATGCACTAAACTAGAACATCCTCGCGACTAAGTCCTGCTGCACGCACTCGACAGGCAAACGAGAGAAACTTCAAAACCATGTTGTTATCTCCATTGCAACCATGATAAGTTCATTCAACACAAGTACGGTGAATGACACTGCTACCATACGCTTAAAGAATTCTAAACTGATTAGGACTTGGGCTAGGCCCTGAATTACGGAATCATGGTAGATGGAGTGTCAGTCTCCATCGTCGTCTGTTCCAGCAGCCCTGTTTGCTGGGTAGCCTCCACGCCAGGATGCTCTCGCTTTCCTTCTCCCTTCCCCACCCAGTTTTCTTTTCTTTTTCTTTTCTTTTTCTTTTTCTTTTTCTTTTCTTTTTCTTTTTCTTTTTTCTTTTTCTTTTCTTTTTCTTTTTCTTTTTCTTTTTCTTTTTCTTTTCTTTTTCTTTTTCTTTTTCTTTTTCTTTTTCTTTTCCTTTTTCTTTTTCTTTTTCTTTTTCTTTTTCTTTTTCTTTTTCTTTTTCTTTTTCTTTTTCTTTTTCTTTTTCTTTTTCTTTTTCTTTTTCTTTTTCTTTTTCTTTTTCTTTTTCTTTTTCTTTTTCTTTTTCTTTTTCTTTTTCTTTTTCTTTTCGTCTGATCATATTTTATGTGGTACATGGTCCCATCCAAATTAAATTCCATATGTTATAATTGGTGAAGTGCACATAAGGCCGTTGTGCCTAGGTGGGGGTGGAGGTCAGCCCGTACTTATATCTTCGCATGTTTCTCTGCTTGTCTTGCTCACCATACTCATTAATAAACCCCTGCTCCACCTCCATGTCTTCTCTTCTCTCGATTCCTCTCGTGACCTTTGACAAGAATCCTCTGCCCCAAATGTTTTATGCAACTTGAGGGGCTATGCCGGGCTTATGCCGGGCTTATGCCATCATGCTTCAAAACTCTTCATTTATAACGATGTTTCCATAAAAGACGTAGTGCTGTGAAATTCAATGCAACCATTATTACATAATCTCAATACACCACGGCTATTGCAAAACTTTTCTGGGAAGTATTGAAAGATAAAGCAACAACCAGCATAAATTAAGAAGCGTAGAATTCATAAAAAATAGCATTACGATTATAAAGATGTGTAAAAAAAAAGAGCATTTGTTCCCCATTACCACAGCTCGCTGCTCACCCCGACGTCTTAACAGATATTTTTGCCACCCCAAATTAAGAGTTCACCACTTCATTAATACATGTTGAAGAGTGCCTGTCGAGCCGTGCTCTGTGCTGTGACTGCTTGTGGAGGTGGATGTTGCCTTAGCGTACATCCCCTTGTTATGTTTGTTCTGTCGATGGAATGTTTGCTCGTTATCGAATGTCACTCACAACATTCTCCATCTCCATCTTTCTGTCTCTCTCTTGTCTCCCCACGTGTCAACTCATCCTACGTCTGCCCAGGAGCATTTTTACAATACAACTTTGGTTTGTCCTTTTTGGTCAGGTCCTGGTCAGGTCGCCGGCACAAGATGCAATAATTCCCCATTTTAGGCTGAAAATGAATTCCACATTTTCTGCAACACCGTAGATGCGACTAATGGAAAATGCAATGGGGATGGCGATGATTGCACCTGAATTCCTCAACAGCTGTAGACAGCCACAGGTTGCAATTCTTCCATCTTGAGAGGATGGTTATTGTTGAGTGGACGAGGTTTCAGAAAGCGTTGGACCTATCAGCAACCCCGGAGGAAGAGTTAATTGTTCTAGGTTGGAGTTGGAGGTTGATCAAAGATAGCTATCACTGCCTGTGTATACTCCTTCAGAGTCTGAAGGAACGCTTTTTTTAGATTTGAAAAAAACTTTGGATAGAGTATTCTCCGGAACCCCTGCTAATCCCTTTTCAACCCAAGCTTGCTGCAGGCTGAAAACATTCCTCCTTGGCATAACTTGGAGTAGAGTGCATTTAACAACTGGACTAACGGTTCAGACCGCCTTTATATCCTCGATGTTTTCCTGACAAAGGTTATTCGGTAACAATCCAAGCTCCAGCAACCCCCTACGCGACCATAATCCTCTCTTGTCTCAACAACTTTTCCCATCATTCCCAATCTTCCGGAGGGCGAAGGAAAAGGTATCACTGTGGAGGAGGGGGGGCTGTGCATAGGTTGATGTAGTATATTGTATTGCTTTTCACGTTGGCTTGATTCGAAGCGACGGTATCATTCCTCAGAATAGAAGAGCGGAGGTATATATATGGTGAGCGGGATTTGACAATACCATCCTTCGAGCGCGGTGAAGGTACCCGACAATATTCGAATGAGTAGGCTGAAGATGCTGGGTCAGAGGTCGAACGAGAAACGAAGCTGCCTAGCCGCAGTGGAATCAGGAAGTATAGGATTCAAAAGGTGCGTAGAGATGTTGATGCTGGGTATGAGGTTGGACAGCGCTCAGCTAAGCTACCTCGTAGCTGTGAAGTGGAGGTGCACTGCGTATTTGATTGCTAAACCTAGTGAGCTCTCTGCATATACAGGTGAGCCCATGGGAACAGCGCGAGACTCGCATTCACGGAGTACAGACAAACCTATGCGAGTACGCTGGGACCGGAGGGGTGTACTCTTATAACAACGAAATCTTAAGTAGCGATTGGAAATAGCCTAACACACAGTGAACGAGAATCAATATTTCTATTGACAATCAAAAGTGAAATTCGCAATTGCTCGATTTTTTTGATGTTAGAGAATGGATTAGAAGTTTGACTGAAATCATGAACTACTCTCTTACAAAACCGCAAGTATGATAATAATACGGATAGATTTGGATTTTACGTAATCCGGGAGCCAGTATTTTGATTCAATGCCGTTTCAAAAGATATTCGGCAGATAAAAGCGATATGATGCAGGTTACGGCCCGTAGTAGGTGTGGGTGTGGTTGTGGGTGAATGAGTATCAAAAAAATTGAAATGCGATTACGCAACTACTACGGCTACATATAAATCCTATTCCTATTATACAATTCCAAATTCCAGCCTCCCAAAAGATATAAAGATATTAACATATAAACGTATCAACACCTCAACATAAACACCCCCCTCTATAGCCCCCTCCCCCCCATAAACAACCCTTCCCCGCGGCCTCCCCATATCCAATCTGTTTACTTAATCTCTTGGTAAAGTTTCAACCAATTTCTTGACTTCGCTCTGGGTCGGGTTGATAACTAAGATACGTTAGCGCTGCTTGATATAAACCCTGCTACCTTATTCTCTTATTCAGAATTGCGGTTTTTTTTTCCTTTACGATATAGCTCGGGCCATTAGAGAAAAGAATATAGTTCCTCTGGCGTATCATTTTTCTGTGCTGATCTTTTCGCTCATCAAACCGCAACTTGGTGTGCCCCCCCTCCCCGGCAGCACCCCCGCCCCCTCCCCCGCCAAGGAAACCTACCAGCTCTCCCATTACTCCAATCCACGAGCGTGGGCCTCACAAACGCCTCACTCCCCCTCTTCAAAATCGCCACAGCACTTTCGACCGATCCCGCACCCCTAACAAGATCCCCGACTCTATTCTTCCCCACAAACTCCACAATCGACTTCAACTGATCAGGCGTAGGCCCATTGGGATCCTCAATCACATCTAACTCAAAGGAAGCAGTTGGGTTTTTCCCTGTGAGCGAGGAAGAGGTCGCGTGTGCTGACGCGGTTTTTAGCGTGTTGAGAATTGATACTGAGGCTGGAGAGGTGGCGGAGTGGAATAGGGTTAGGACGTCGAGGGTTTTGTGCTACGGTGGTGTTAGTTATGGGTTGCGTAGGGGGGAGCTGCGTCGGGAATCTGGGGATATCTACAAAGCGAAACATGGTGTCTAAGATGGGAATGATTGGGGGTTCTGTGTTGGGATCGTGAAGAGACTGGAGAGAGCGAGGTGATGAAGTCCTATGATGCGGTGAGTTGGGCGGTTACGTCATTGTTGCCAAGACGATCATCAAGGTTGCTGGGATGGGGTGGGTTTGCATGGGGGATCACTCGGGGTGGTTACTGGCGGATGTAGATCGTGGGGTGGGCTTCGGGGATGGGAGAGGTGCGGTGGGGTTGTTGGATAGGGGAACGGAGTAGTGGAATGCTTGAGGTGGTTGTGACTGGTTATGAATTATCATTGTAGGACTTTGTTTGGGAGATATGTAGTGGATTTAATCGATATGGTAGAGATATTGACAGTATTAGAATGATGATCCGTTGGCAGCGGTTTTGCCTTACTGGTTGTCGATTGTCGGATGTGCAGTACTTAATGTGCATGACTTGGGAACTTGGGATTGTAATATTTACATTTAGAATCCACAGAACGCAAACAAAGACAATTTTTATGCCATAATTTACACCTACGAAAATGGACACTCAATCAGAGACGGAATCTTTAACGATAATCATGTGAGGGAAATTCGGGTGTCTAATAGCAGAACCATAGATTAATGAATGCATTCAAGCGAGAAAAGCCAGCCATGTACTTGCAGCATTAAGTGGAAGTTTTTACAATCTAACCTTTCAACAGTAGATCATAGACAAAAAAGTAAGCAAGTACTGAAAGGAAAATGACAGAGGAGATGCAGAGAGTTAAGGTAGATGTTTAGATGATCATTTTCGATCGCCAGTCCGGTGCAATATGCACGCGCTGACTAATGAATTAGCTCGTGACTCGCGACGTGCGCTATCCCGTGCGAAACCTGCCAAACCTTTAAGGTTGCATGAGCGACACGCGCAGCCAATCCTTTGGCAAATTATATCCGGCAGTCAAGATACATATATTGAAACAATCTGTGACTCGAAAAAGATAAGGCAATTTCAAGATTGACGATAAGGCGTAGAGTAGAGTAAGGGGGAGTACCATACAGGTGCGTGCTATGTACGCTATACATATGCGTGTTTTCATCGCCGTCGACGTGTATTTGATGAACCCCTGTCTGTACTGTAGTAAAGTAGCAAACTCAATACTCCTGCAAGCGAGTTTCAAACTCGACGAAACGCGCACGTGCCGCTCAATTTCTCGCTTTCGATCCGATACACTTTCCCTATGGTACATGTAATGGTATAGGTTTTATACAGTCTTTCTGTATATGTTTGCCTAGTAGGATAGAACAGGTTTATGATTTACATATACATTTTTAAACATGTGATATACCCGTTTATACCACAACAGAAGAAATACAATTGCGGGGATAACAAAAAGATATAACTTTCCACGGGAAATACAACCCAGTAGATAACAAAAAGATATAACATTTTATAAAATATACAATTCCGTAGATAAAAAAAAGATATAACATTCTATAATGTAAACAAAAAATTCGGACTGAAAACATCACAATACTAGCTAAATTACCAATGATTTATTGAAATAATGTGGTAGAATTTTTGTTTATTCAGACGAGCACTACTATACATATTGGAAAAAAAAAAAAACACAACAAAAACAACAAAAACAACAAAAACAACAAAAACAACAAAAACAACAAAACAACAAAAACAACAAAAACAACAAAAACAACAAAAACAACAAAAACAACAAAAACAACAAAAACAACAAAAACAACAAAAACAACAAAAACAACAAAAACAACAAAAACAACAAAAACAACAAAAACAACAAAAACAACAAAAACAACAAAAACAACAAAAACAACAAAAACAACAAAAACAACAAAACAACAAAAATAACAAAAATAACAAAAATAACAAAAATAACAAAAATAACAAAAATAACAAAAATAACAAAAATAACAAAAATAACAAAAATAACAAAAATAACAAAAATAACAAAAATAACAAAAAATAAGAAAATAAAAAACTCAAAGAATTAAAAAAGAACAGCTGTTGTTGTCCCAATGCAAGCGGATCATTATTTTGGTCCGCTATTGAATGTAGGCAGGCATACTCTGGAGGCCATTAGTGGGCTTAAGAGCTTTAATCGGAGGCATCGGCTGTGATTCCTGAACACTCAATCAGTATGCAATTTTGTTATGTATGCGCTGAATAATATTTATTGCCCTTTCATAAACCATTTCCTCTGGACAAACCGGTTTGTGCAGTTTTCAACAGTTCTCCTGGGTTGCCAAGCCTTGCATTCGATTAACTAGGTTTTGCAGTTGAACCAGTTTTTACTACTGACAGTAAACTGAACTGGGTCGCTGTACAGTTCTCATATTCCAACAATCCATACAGTCTGTTTTGACCATCATTTTAACCTGGTTCATACGACTGGGAGGTCTGATATACGCATTTCGGATTGTTATCATCTCAATCATGCCGATGAGGGTCGATATCCCAAGTGCTTGCTGACATTTTGTATTTCTTTTTTGATCGTTGTTCTGCACCGTATTAGAAAGACATGGGAGAGTAGGATGGTGTCCATGAGGTGGATGTAGCGTTGTAAACCTACTCGAGGATGGGGGATTAATATACTTCCTGTGAATCTTGTTTGAGGCGGCGCTAGCGCATAGTTTCTGTTCAGCAGGGTTCCACCTCCGTCTCCCCACTGCCGCACCACAGCCCCCTTCGTGTGTGTTTTCGCCGGCGCACCATAGCTCCAAATTTGGTTTCACTATGACGTCAATGAACAGGGCACACACTTGCTGGCATAGGCTCCTATCCCCTTTGCCGATGCTGTGGATATTCAGCAGGTGGTTGCTCCAGTTCAGAAATATTCGTACACCTCAACCGCCCAAAGAAAAACCCATGCAAGTCAAATGCATCGAAGGAAATGCCCACTACTACATATTCTTACTCAAGGGCGCTGTCCTACACAGCAATTTAGATGTGGCACTACAAAAGTGGCGGGAAATCTATCAATGCAATTGCAGGAGAGACCATATCTTGGGGTTTGAGACTATCTATGGCTATGCATATCATGAGCTATCGTTGAGATGGAGGGATAACGACAAGCTATGGGGAACGAATAGGAACATACTATGGTGTGCCGTTGAAGGCTCATGTGCTTTTAATAAGGCAGCTTGAGAAACGGGGGGAAATCAGAGTGGCGAGGAACATTGTCCAGGGGGTTTGTATGAACTGGGATCAGTACAGATGCCGTAATGGATATCGAGGAGGATAAGGCAGTGGTCAGTGCAGAATAAGAGGTGATGCTGGTTGAGGAAGGCGAAGAGGATGGTAAAAAATATTCATAAATGTTCATTATTTTTTCTGGCATGGTGGTCGATAACTGTCTTGTAATTCTGTATGATACATGATTTTATCAATCACTTTTTCTGATGACCAAACAATTGATCTTGAAGACATTGAAGAATTTCCTTGTTGGACGGATTGGGCAATTAATATACAAATCACGCGTGGGTCAATGGAAGATGATTGAAATCACTTTTATTGAACAACTGGTTGGGTTATTCAATTGGCAGGGGAAGGAATATATAATTCAGAAATGTGATCCCTGTGGTACAAAAAAAAGGTGTTTAATCAAACCACACTTTAAACCACAAAAGGTGTTTAATTCAAACACCCGCAAAATTCATTTACTAAACACCTCTTTAAACACCTACTAAACACCTTTAAACACCTACTAAACACCTCTTTAAACACCTACTAAACACCTTTAAACACCTACTAAACACCTCTTTAAACACCTACTAAACACCTTTAAACACCTACTAAACACCTCTTTAAACACCTACTAAACACCTTTAAACACCTACCAAACACCTTTAAACAACGATTTAAACACCTACTGAACACCTTTAAACACCTACTAAACACCTTTAAACACCGATTTAAACACCTACTAAACACCTTTAAACACCAATTTAAACACCTACTAAACACCTTTAAACACCGATTTAAACACCTACTAAACACCTTTAAACACCGATTTAAACACCTTGCACAATAGTGGTTTGATCAAGCACCTCAGATATTTTTTAAATGTTTTAAATTAATTACTAAACCACTCGCTCATTATATAACATGTCTCTAGCTATTGCCAGGTCCTCTATCTATACATACAGGAACCTCCCACCTCCCTCCTCACCCCTCCTACTCCTGCTCCTGCTCTCTGTATAGTACCATTCGCTTTGTGCCTTTTTTGATTGACCCTTACCTATGCTGGAATCATGGATCGCTTCAATAAATAGACTTAGGTTTTCTGGGCATCCTGTTTGTCTGGTTAGCATTGTGGATATTTGTGGGGTTGGTTTGCAGTACTTGACTCAGCGAGTATCTAGAAGTTCATATCCCAATTCCCCCTCTCTCTCTCTTTTTTCCCTCCGGTGGTGTATGGTGTATGAACTAGCAAATTCTGTTGAGGGACAAACATTTGACATGAGGAAAAACTTACAGTCAAACAAGAGGGAAAGATGGAGGTGGAGAAACAAGTGAATGAAATGGATGAAGAACGAGGAACAACAACGGCAGAACGAACAGAACATAAGGAAGGGATGCGCACTAAGGCAATATCCACTTCCATCAACAAACAAAAACAGAACACACCTCTACAGGTTAAAACTGAATGTTCAGTAGAACACTGCAGGGTGATTTATATGAACCATGGAAACGCCATCCCTAGGAAGTGGACTGTAGATGTTTATTTAAACGTCAGAGGATAGTTCAAATAAACCCCGAAGAATAGGCGAAGAAGAAGGTGTTTATTTAAACACCCCTAGGGTGTTTAAATAAACCCCAAAGAATATGTAAAAAAGAAGGTGTTTATTTAAACATCCTTAAACACCCCTAGGGTGTTTAAATAAACACCAAAGAATAAGCGAAAAAAGAAGGTGTTTATTTAAACATCCTTAAACACCCCTAGGGTGTTTAAATAAACACCAAAGAATAAGCGAAAAAGAAGGTGTTTATTTAAACATCCTTAAACACCTCTAGGGTGTTTATCTAAACACCCCTAGGATGTTTAAATAAACACCGAAGAATAAGCGAAAAAGAAGGTGTTTATTTAAACACCCCTAGGGTGTTTAAATAAACCCCTCAAAAAAAAAAAATCAAGGTAGTTGTTTAACTAAACAACGCTGGGTGGTTTAGCTAAACACCGTAAATCACACTAAACAACTTCGGTGTTTAGGGGTGTTGAACTAAACACCTTTAAACAACGATGGGTGGTTTAGCTAAACACCTTAAATCAGACTAAACAACTTTGGTGTTTAGGGTGTTTAACTAAACACTTTCGGTGTTTAGCTAAACCACGAAGGTGTTTGAACTAAACCACTCTCACTCGTTTTCTTGTACCATAGGGTGATGCAGTATGGTAATCGGTAGATATTATCATCAATAAACATATGTGCTCCAAAAATCCCATGGACTCACTTGTGAGTGTTTTCACGATGATGGAAAATCTATACATATGCTATTATAAACCGAAGAATCTTATACAATGGCATGTATACATTTTCATGCTAGTGAAATATTTATACATATGCTATTATAAATCAAATTTTTAAACAAATGATTGGTATAAATGCTGTTTAGATTCTTCGCATGTATATGTTTTTTGGTGGGGAACTTGTATAACATATACAATCTTGGTGGCGAAAATGTACCATAGTGTTTATAAACAGGAAATTTCCGAAGCCTTACATTTCTTGCAGTTGATGATGTAGCCTTACGCCTAAGCCACCTCGCCAGAATGGTCGATTGTGACATCATGGGATTTTCAGTCGTCTAATCTAGGCTCCTCCCCGGATTGAGAAAGTAAGTCTAGATAGCTAAGCCTCCGCTTGGGCCCACAACGATCCGGAGTTGAGATTTTTATCATGTAAAGTGTATCTAGAGCACCCGCTGGTGTGTACATATGTAGATGTCACGTTATGTGGCTTGAATGTATCTTGATAAATTACGATCTCTGCAGTTCGCATGTCAGATCTGTGTCAATCAGCTCGGTAAAATATCCTCTCTCCTGACCCTTTGAGATCTACGTCAATCAGCTCGGTCAATCGTCTTTTCTCCTGACCCTTTAACTTCGCTTCATCAACGCTTCAATCATCGCCTCACCCGTCGCTTCAATTCCCGTTTCAGTTTCGATCGGCGCATGGATTACAGGGCCATCAGCTCGCCCTCGTCCTGAGAGTTTGCTAGACCGGTAACAGACAAGTGTTGAAGCTGCAGCTGTTGTTGCCGGGACGACGATATTCAACCACCAGCAAGGGCGGCTGTGAGGTGTGTCGAGTGTAAGTTGGTGTCAGTGGAAACAGTGCACGCTCCCAAGAAACAGCACATCCCCTCTTTTTTACGACTCCTCGGTGGCTGCTCTCGAGCTCTCAAACACGCTGTCTTCCACTTCCATCCTTCTCCCTTCTCGGAACCCGCACACAATCCAGTCTTGATGGACGTCTCATCACCGCGCCGGATTCCTTTACGGAACAGCAATAACCCCGCAGCAACAGTTCACCAACGTAGTTTTTCAGTAATTGTAATCGTAATGCATGATGCCTAAACAAGATTTCCTATCTTCTCACGAAACCAAAGGGTCCTGGCAAAGACTTCATCTACATCTACATCTACATCTACATCTACATCTACATCTACATCTACATCTACATCTACATCTACATCTACATCTACATCTACATCTACATCTACATCTACATCTACATCTACATCTACATCTACCATTGTGGCATACATACCATCGATCGTGGATACGTTAGCATGAACCTAACCGCTTAGTTAGAATAAAAATCAAAACAAAAGTTGAAAGTTGAAAGTCAAATAACAAAGATATACGCATATGTATATGTGGACAACGCATCCGTGTTGGAGGGACATAGCACGCATATAATCATCATCCTCAGAATTTTAAGAATACCATGCTGCAATTAGTTCAAATGAACTTCAATATATTATATACATACAAAGCACTACGTCCGTGCTTATTCTACATAACCGCTGTATTTCTGCGGTGCACATAAACACTCTGTTGGATGTGCGCGTGCAATCATGTGGAGCGCATGCGCTGTGTTAGTCAGCGGTGCGGCTGCGTCGTTGTGGCAACAGTTCATTTGGGTGGGTGGGTGGGTGGGTGGGTTTTTGGTCCGGTGTTGCGCAGTTGCGTTGCAACAGATCAAACGTGAAAGTGAAATCTTTTCTGTCCCTCGTATAAACAGATGCATTGCCGTAACTGAAGACATTGAAAGAAGAGGACCAAGAGCATCGTAGAATTCTATAAAGCTGTTGCAGGTTGCCTAGAGTTCAGGTGTATTGGCCGCACTTAGGGCTTACGTGACTGGCACGTGGAGGTGGAGTTTCTACATTGAGTATATCTCCCTCTGTAGATGCGTAGAGCTAGATCACCATCGTTCTCAATGAATACACTCTTCCACCTCTACCTTTCGAACGAATTCCCGTTTCACAAAAGCATCATGTAATATCACAGGATTATAGGATGATAGAATTATAGGATCATGGAATTATAGGATCATAGAATTATAGGATCATGGAATTACAGGATCATAGAATTACAGGATCATCACGGCAACGCATCTGTGAATGGAGGGACGAAACAATCTCGCACTTTAACTTTACTTTTCAGCAATGCAACAAGACAACAAAGGAAAAGTCCCCACCTAACAAAATAAATCGTCGCCACAACGAAGCAGCCAAACCGCTGACTAAAACACTGACAGACGCGCGTCACAGAATTGCAAGCACGTATATGTACGTTAGTTGTATGAAGGCTACTGAGACAGCCGCGATGCTACCCGCCGCGCACCGCTGCTCAGAGTTCAGGATGGCAGGTCACGGCAGCACTGTGCGTTTCCGGTGCGGTAGTTTGCAGCAGGCGATTTGGTTCAACTTCACCAGACATCATGGGCCGCAGTAGCGACGTTTCCGGCACTGTAGTAGATGAACCCTTTATGCTGCACTTCTGAAAAACTTTTACACCCCACTGCAGGTGCACGCTCCACCCAGCAAGAGTTTGACTGTCTATGGTAACTTCGGTTGTGGGAGGGGGGGTTTTTAAGATATTTTGGCACGCGAGAACAGTACTTAGCACTATATGGGGATTTTCCACGCTGTAAGAGCGTAATATAAAAAGCCTTTTTTCGTGCAAACTCTTTGCACGCTTAAATCACATTGCCGCATGTAGCATCGTGAAACGTCCAGAACGCTATAACACTTCGCAATGTTCAGGTGGTCTACACCGCTATGTCCAACACTCCATTTTTGAATTTAATACCATATATACTGCCGAAACCTTTTTCAACTGCTGCAAAACATATGAACGAATCCTCGGTGCTTACCTGGCGAAATTTGACGCAGAAAAAAGCAAATCGGCTCTGGTGTAAACGTCTAGATTCGAAAACGCTTTTAAAAACGCTTCCCGTTGAAAAATGTTTGTGACGGCAACAGAATAAAGATGTCAAATGTTTTGCGAAAATACAGCATTTTTCAGCGTATAACGTTTGGGAAACACCAGCCATTACAGATGCTCAAACCTTTCTGGTAGCAATAGCTATCGCGGTAAAAACGCCTTACGGGGGGGGGGGGAAGGAGCATTCTTAATCGAGCAAAGAAAGGTCTACAATGCCCGTCTTTGGCGCATAATGGGGAAGCAGTGTACCCGTCAGGCTAAATTTATGGGCGCGCTGGAAGTGCCCGGTCGGGTGTAACGCGTGGTGTTCTTGCTTCAGAGGAGAGGGCCACGATGTGCGCATGGTCGAATTTTTGTAGAAAAAATGAATAAAATAAAATAGCAAATACAAAAAAATATCAATTGGAAATTGAAATTGCCCGAATTGATCACATGGTGATTATTAGCATCCAGATTTTACATTTAATCGCGTCTGCATTCGCTTGCCCTTACGCGCGTGTTTTCCATACGCGCGTACTTCCATGGGGGTTTACGCTGTCCAAAAAAACTATGTTATTATTATTGAATTTTAAATTTTTCTGTTAATCGCACCGTGATTATTTCAAGTATCGACATTTTCCGTCCCCGTTCGCGTGTGTTATTCATTCGCGTGTTCTTCCGCCACAAGTGAGCCTTCGTCATCCATTTTTTGTGCAGGAGTGACGGGCATTGTAGACCGGTCGGGCATTTAGAAACACGATGCGCCAAGAGACGGGCATTGTAGACCTTTGCTCACTCTTAACCAATATAGTTGTTGTTTTTGCGGGATATTCCATGTAGCCGATTTCAAGGCGTGCAATGCATCAGAATTATCTAAGCAAAACACAATTTATTTATTTATTTATTTTATTTTATTTTTTATTTCAATCATACGTCCGATCGAGGCCTATAAGGCCTATGCGGGTAAAGCAACTTGTACAACCATTTTTCCTGTCCTCGAGACCGAAGTCTCCTAATGAGGCGCCCTAATCTCCTACACCCATTAAGCCAACCATTCCACCAACACTTGTCTATACCTAAGGAGGCATAGATCAGGAAAGCGTGACCACTTATCCTGAGCACCGGGTAAACCTCCCTGAGGACAAACCCCGGTAACCAAGCAATACCTGTGGGAGCGACACAGGATTCGAACCCGTTGTATTTGCGCAGTTGCAGGGAGTTATACCACTTCACTACTGGGGCCGCCCCCTAAGCAAAACACAATATGCTGTAGTGAAAAAAAAAAAAAACCGCCCATTGCGAGTGACCGGAAGTGAGGCTAGTCGTGGTTTCTCACGGTCACCCGCGGTCCGTCTCGTCCATGGTGCCAGTCTAGCAAATCAGCAATGTCGCTGCGTCGTTCTTGCGACAGTTTATCCTGGTCCATGGGCACTTTTCATCTATTGCACTGCTGTGTTGCAAAAAATGAAACGTGAAAAGTGAAAAAATTGTTTTGTCCATCCATGTACAGATGCGTTGCCGTAGGCTCGTAGATACGTCAGTATTTTCCTTTTTTCACCAAGGGGAATTCAGGGCACATGTAACGTCACTTTGTACATATGGTAGCGCTTGACTCCAGCCACGGAAACCCTAACCCAGTATTAACAATTCCGTAAACGGTACTCGCTATTGCTTCTGCTGCGTTGGATTTTTTTATACTTTTCGGCTCTACAATTTGATTCGTCTAAGCTTGATTATCTATAAATATACAGAGCGCATTTTTGCTCCTGCTTGATGGTGGTTGTGTTGAAAGCCCTGCAGAAGAATACTGATTCGTTAATTCAGCTGCGGTGCGACACCATGTGGCATGGATATTTTTTGAACGCACCTCGTAAAAACGAGGCTCGTCAACGCCAAGCAACCGCACAGCGCTGAAAGTGTTTGAGTACTCTGTGCTGTTCACAATTCTAGGCAGCAACGGTGTGCGCACCATACGACACTTACACACCACATATTCAGCGAGATATCTGGCGATTTTCTGACATTCTGTCACTGTATTCCAACGACGCCATCACCGAGGTGCAATAGTACGGCACAAAGAACGAGCGATTGATACCGGCAGTTCGAGAAAGACATTTCTCCGATGCAATAAGTGCAATATTCGATACGCAATATCGCTCCCGGAACAGCATCTATACCTCACACTCAAGACGGAAGACCTGGAACGGCTATTAGCAAAATGTCGGATGACACCCCGAAGATACGTGATCGACTAAAACGAGGACTAAGCGATATATTGCAATCGTCAAAACCTACACAGGACAAGCTGTCCAAGAAAACTAAAATATCTGGGACAGTCACACCCTCAGGCCAGTCGCAAACAATAATCGAGTCCTCGTCAGTAGCCCGAAGTCAAGGTGTAATCAGCAATGAAGGCTTTCAATTAATTTCGGCAAGTTCGTTTCAACAAACACTTGTAATGGCGACAGAGCATACGGCCGCAGATGCCCGTGTCGGAAAACCAGAAAAACAACGACATGATTCGACGACGACGATTACTGTCAATTCTCGATCGCTGTGGAGCAAGGCATTCGACAGCAATGATCTCAATGAGCAGCGCGAAACGCTCAAAGGCCTTGGTTTTCAAGCCAGTGCCCTTGAGTGCGTATCAGCAGCGAGGGGTCATGTTGAAGACATTCTGAAAAAGAGAAAGACAAAGACTTGGAAAATCGACAAACTGCTCAACTGGATCGATAAATTCAAAGAGATTGGGGATATCGTCGTCCAATACGATCCCGCACATGCGGCGCTGCCGTGGGCTGCGTTTCGATTTCTCCTGAAGGTTGATTACACCGCCAGATCTCTTACTTGGCCTAGCTAATGATGCTCTACAGCTTTGCGTGGATCGACAGAAAACGATAGACTCCATCGTCGATGGACTGGAGCACATCGCCAGTCTCATTCAGAGGTGCACGATTTACGAGATTGTATATCTCAGAGAAGATTCCGATGCGTCGAGAAATCTCGAGAAATCCATGCTTCAGCTTTACATCGCAGTACTAAAGTTCCTTGCCAAGGCTATCAATAAGGCAAAGGGTAAGTATTTCAATCCTATACGGCTGTACTGAAACTGATACTTCTTCAGAGAATCATATCAAGGCGGTATTCACCACACAGAACATTTCAGATTACCTTGGAAACGTAAAGAAACAGGAAAGGACTGTTAAAGATGACGCCGACGTCGTAGCAGCACAAGGTATTTGTCTACGATGTAGACTTGGAATGTCGAGTTGTTTTAACAGGATTTAGCTACCCGCGATGATTTTAAGGACCTTCGAGCGCAGCTGAAGGATATGAATCAGACGATGTCTGGAATACAAAATTGGCGAGAAGGTACGGAGGACTATCCGGTGTCGCCATACACTAGGGATGCCCACTCACGTCAGTAGACAGCGATAGATCTGCAATTCTGCAATGGATATCTACGATTCCTTACATCAGCCATCACAAACGTATCAGTGAAGAGCGCCTTGAAGGCACTGGGGAGTGGCTTTTTGACAGGCCAGAGTACGAGGATTGGATGTCATCCAGCGAGTCAAAGCTGTTATTATTGCGAGGAATTCGTAAGTGACCAAATGCCTGGTTCGTTGAAATGGTTCTTGTCTTACCATGTGAATCATTAGCTGGAGCCGGTAAAACATATATAGCGTAAGCAATAACAGCACCCCTCACCACCCGGCACCATCCGGCACCACCCCGTACCCTCCCTCCCGCCGCCGTGCCTCTCCCCCTGCCCATCCACTGTCCCCATCCTCAAATGTTTCTGTTGAAGGGGTTTATATCTGACGCATGATTGGTGTAGATCAAAAGTCATTGATTGTCTACAGCCGGACATGACAGAGCTAAAATTCGTTTACTTCTATTGCAATCGAGCCGAAGAAAATCGTCGAGAGCCGGGCAGCATCCTAAACACGATCATCCAACAGCTTGCGCAGTGTGATTTTGATGAGGAAAAACTGGCAAAGCCAGTTGTTGATGTGTACCGAGACCGGAAGATCAAGGGACAAACTTCATCACCGCTCAGCCTCGCAGAAAGCCAAGGACTCCTCGTTCAACTCACAGATATGTATCCTGAGACCATCATTTGCATAGATGCCCTGGACGAGGTTGCCGAGGATAAGCGAATTCATCTGCTGAAGGCTCTGAATGGTGTCATCGCAACATCCAAATCCCTGGTTAAGATTTTTGCAACGACTCGAATGGATCCAGACATTGTCGCACAGTTCGAGATCTTTCCCAGGATTGAGTTGCAACCTGACGACAATGTCAGTGACATCAACCAGTTTATCGCAAAAGAACTCGGGCGAGTGATCGATGACCGTGAACTGCTGGATGGTAAGGTATCCGATCAGCTTAGATGTGAAATCTGTAAAATGCTTTGTAAGCGTTCGAAAGGGATGTGAGTTTATTATGTCATTTTATTTCGTTGCGGAGGGTGATAGGAATAAAACTAATCGACGAATGCTAGGTTCCAACTGGCGGCGCTTCAAATCACTTCCCTCTGCCAACTCTTCACCGAAGACGATGTTAGAGACAATTTGCAGACTCTTCCGGACACGCTGACAGATGCCTACAACGATATCTACCGCAACATTACTACCCAGAAAGGCAGTGCTCCTCGACTAGCGCTCAACGCTTTTCGCTGGATGAAATATTCCTACGAACCGCTGCCATCGGAAACCCTGCTTGACGCAATCTCAGTGGAATTCGGAAAGTCGGGGGACTTCTCTCGAAAGGCCCCAATCACTGTGAACGCGTTATTGAAAATATGCCGAAATCTCCTCATTTTTGATGAAGATCTCGATGTTTTCCGGTTTGCACATCTTTCCGTGGAGGAGTACCTGGAGGAACAACCCGAGCTCCAGAAAGCCAAGTTTCACGCCGAAATCGCCAAGGGGTGCCTTTCACTGTTATGTGCTCCGGGTTCTTGGAATGGTTATGCGCAAATGCAAATTCTCGAAACCGATTATGACGAAAACCGTCACCTGTTGTCGTACTCCGTGGTGTTTTGGCCGTGGCACTTCTTCCACTGCACAGACATAAATGGCTGCCAAACCCTGACTGCCCTCTGGAATACATTCATTGCTGAGCGTAATTATCAAATATGGCTCAGCTATCATCGTCAGTGGGCGAGGACCAGCAATTGGAATGAAGGAGTTGGCTTCTGGCGTAGGGTCTGGCACTTGCAAAGAGGAGCTCACGATCTCGCCTCCTTGGTCTGCATTTTTGGGTTTAGTATGATGTTACCGTCGGTACTCGAGTCGACTGGCGATGACATAAAGCCCGACTTGAGCAAGTTACTTTGCATATCATCTAAAGTCGGAGACCTAGACATGGCGTCATTACTGATTGACAATGGGGCTCACGTTCACTATTCCGATGTGGACGGAAAAACACCTCTGCATTACGCATCTAAGGAGCGCCATGAGGGGGTAGTTAAACTGCTCCTTGCTAGGGGCGCTGATGTCTCCACCATCGACGAAGACGGTAGGACAGCGCTGCATTACGCATCTCAGAGGGGGTATGAAGAGGTGGTCAAACTGCTCATTTACGGGGGAGCCGATGTCTCAGCCACCGATAAGCACGGAAGGACACCGCTACGTGATGCATTGGTCAGCTGTCGTGAGGGGGTGGTCAAACTGCTCATTGCTAAGGGCGCCGATGTCTCCACCATCGACAAGGACGGAAACACACCGCTGCATTACGCATCGTTCGGCCGGAATGAGGTGGTGGTCAAACTGCTCATTGCTAAGGGCGCCGATGTCTCGGCTATCGATAACAACGGAAGGACACCGCTGAATTACGCATCGTTCGGCGGGAATGAGGTGGTGGTCAATCTGCTCATTGCTAAGGGCGCCGATGTCTCGGCCATCGATAACAACCGAAGGACACCGCTGCATTACGCATCTAATTATGGGCATAAGGGGGTGGTCAAACTTCTCATTGATAGGGGCGCCGATGTCTCGGCTATCGATAAGGACGGAACGACACCGCTGCATCACGCATCGTCCAGCGGGGAAGAGGGGGTGGTCAAACTTCTCATTGATAGGGGCGCTGATGTCTCGGCTATCGACAAGGACGGAAAGACACCGCTGCAGTATGCATCTGAGGAGGGGCATGAGGAGGTGGTCAAACTGCTCATTGCTAAGGGCACCGATGTCTCCACCATGGACAAGGACGGAATGACACCGCTGCATTACGCATCTATGCACGGGCATAAGGAGGTGGTCAAACTGCTCATTGATACGGGCGCCGATGTCTCGGCTATCGATAAGAACGGAAAGACACCGCTGAATTACGCATCTGAGGAGGGGCATGAGGAGGTGGTTAAACTGCTCAAGGCGGAAGGCACCGTTTGTCCAGAGCAGGTGATTCAATAGTCATGCTCTCGATGGGAGTCAGTGTTGCATTTGGAGTCAGTGTTGCAATGGGAGTCAGAGTCAGAATGAGAGGCAGAGACTGAAAATTGGGACGGCTGGGCGTGAATGTTTTAGGCTGTGTTTTGAGATCAAATGTGTTCCAACCTGATTCATGAAGAAGTTTTTTTTTTTTTTTATATTTTAGCTTTTCTTATTTAACGATTATTAGTATAATGTTTTTCCTGAAACTGGCTACAGGTTCCTATAACTCTGTGTGGTCTCATACTCACATTAAAACCAACTTCATGGTACCTCCACAACTGCGGTACTACAAATTTTAGTGATCAATTTTTGAGTGGCAGAGACCCTACCTGTAGACACAGTCATCTTTGGATCATGGATGGACATATTCCCAGTACTCAGTTCAAAGTGAAAAAGCTTAGCAGGTCTGGCTGTAGAGAGATAATATGGATCACTCGACGGTGGAGCTATACGAGTAATTGGTGATGAAGAATCAGAAGCGGTCCTACCTCCATATGTAAGGTTGAATGGCTGAAGAACTCAGCACAGTGTACGAGATCAGATATTTCTACGGAAAAATGGAAAAACAATTGTAATTGCTCTCTCACGACACCGGAGGAATGATAAGGATTCGAAGTTATTTGAAGAGAATATAATCCGACAACCAGCAGTGGAAGTCAATATAAACGTCAAATAAATCGCAGGTCATCACTTTTCCACAAATCTTCCATCAATTCATCACGTTTTCCTACTTAATCCAATCCAACCTGACCCATGCCAAGCTTTCAACTTCATTACTACATTCAATCTACTACTGATCACATGCTATATCTTCTATATGCGTATTCGTTGCGCCCTATACATTAATCAAGTCATCCATCAAAAAATGGCTAATTACAAAAACACACACGCCCAGAAAAAGAAAAAAAATCTACAGCTCCCCTTAATGCATCCTTTCTCCTTCTCAATCCCCTGAACCTGAGCATAACTAGAAGGTCTCAACCTTCTTCCGGCCACCTCAACCACATACGGCGGTACCAGCGAAACCGCACTAATAACCGCGACTCTCCTAACAAAGTCACCCGTCAAAACATATTCCAACACAAAATACTGCCCTAAAAACGGTACGGAGGCCACAAAAAAAATCAACGTGCGAACCTCCGCTACTGAAGAAAGGCTGAGGAGTCACAAAGAACCGAGAAAGAGATGGAGCGAAAAGTGCTTGTGTTATTCCACCAAGAACAGGAGCTCTGTCACTACAAGACTCCGAGGGGCGCGCTAGTGGCAGCCACCATCGGTCGGCTAAAAAGACACATGCGCTAAACTAAAACATCCTCGCGACTAAGTCCTGCTGCACGCACTCGAAAGGCAAACAAGAGAAACTTCAAAACCATGTTCTTATCTCCATTGCAACCATGATAAGTTCGTTCCACACAAGTACGGTTAATGACACTGTCACCATGGGTTTAAAGAATTCTAAACCGATTAGGACTTGGGCTAGGCCCTGAATTATGGAACCATGGTAGATGGAGTGTCAGTCTCCATCGTCGTCTGTTCCAGCAGCCCTGTTTGCTCGGTAGCCTCCACGCCAGGATGCTCTCGCTTTCCTTCTCCCTTCCCCATCCAATTCTCTTTTTCTTTTTCTTTTCGTCTGATCATATTTTATGTGGTACATGCTCCCATACGCATGAAATTGCATATGTTATAATTGTTGAAGTGCCCCTAAGGCCTTAGTGCCTCTATAGGTGGGGGTGGAGGTCAGCTGTACTTATATCTTCGCATTTTTCTCTGCTTGTCTTGCTCACCATACTCATTAATAAACCCCTGCTCCACCTCCATATCTTCTCTTCTCTCGATTCCTCTCGTGACCTTCGACAATAATCCTCCCTCACCGAAAGGTTTATTCAACTAGAGGGGCTAAGTGGGCATATGTCACCATCGTTAAAAACTCTTAATTTATAAGGATGTTTCCATAAAAGACGTAGTGCTGTGAAAATCAATGCAATGATTATTACATAATCTAGATACACCACGGCTGTTGCAAAACTTTGCTGGGAAGTATTTTAAAGATAAAGCAATAACCAGCATAAATTCAAAAGCGTAAAATTCTTAACAAATAGCATCACGATCATAAAAAAGAACATTTGTTCCCCATTACCAGAGCTCGCTGCTCACTCCGACCTCTTAACAGATATTTTTGCCACCCCACATTAAGAGTTCACTACTTCCTTCCTTGATACAACTTTTGTTAGTCCTTTTTGGTAAGGTGGCCGACACAAGATGCAATAATTCCCCATTTATGGCTGTAAAATGAATTCCACATTTTCTGCAACACCGTAGATGCGACTAATGGAAAATGCGATGGGGATGGGGATGATTTCACCTAAATTCCTCAACAGCTGTAGCCAGCCACGGGTTGTGCTTTCTGCCTCTTTGGACGATGATTATTGTTGAGTGGACGAGGTTTCAGAAAGCTTTGGACCTATCAGCAACCCCGGAGGAAGAGTTAATTGTTCTAGGTTGGAGTTGAAGGTTGATCAAAGATAGCAATCACTGCCTGTGTATACTCATTCAGAGTCTGAAGGGACGCTTTTTTTAGATTTGAAGAAAACTTTGGATAGAGTATTCTCCGGAAGCCCTGCTAATCCCTTTTGAACCCAGATCTTCCAAGCTTGGACTTGCTGCATGCTAAAAACTTTCCTCCTTGGCATAACTCACAGTAGACTGACATTTAACAACTGGAGTAATGGTCCACACCTTATTTATATCCTCGATGTTTTCCTGACAAAGGTTATTCGGTAACAATTCAGCAACCCCCTACGCAACCATAATCTTCTCTTGCCTCAACAACTTTTTCCATTATTCCCAATCCACCGGGGGGCGAAGGAAAAGGTATCACTGTGGAGGAGGGGGGGGGGGGATGTGCGTAGGGTAATGTAGTATATTGTATTGCTTTTCACGTTGGCTTGATTAGAAGCAACGGTAGCATTCCTCAAAACAGAAGAGCGGAGAAATATATATGGTGAGTGGAATTTGGCAATACCATCCTGCAATAATGGAAGTGGAGAGCGCGGTGAAGGTACCCGAAAATATTCGAATAGTAGGCAGACCTGCCATTGAATCTAAAGTTGCCATGCGAAATCGTTCAATACATATGCATCAATAACATTCAATCTGAATTGTCAACCTTTCACCGGACGCACCTTCCTCCCCCTGGATATACTATCAACACCGATATTTAACCCCCTTGGTTCAATTCTATACCACTTGGTGGCAAGTCTACTCTCATAGAATACCACTTCCTTTCTATGGCACAGCAAACCTTTTATACAATAGCAGACTATGATTGAATTATCCTCACTATACAATGCCATGAATCATCATCCAACAATAGCAGGGAAAATTCCCCCTGATGAAGCTTTAGATCCCGTTGTATAAATATCTCAATTAACCCGCCTCCCCCGCTCATCAACTCCAGCAACCGCAATAACAATATCATCTGCACCAATCTTAACAATCCACAAATCACAATGGACCGCATCATCTATAACCAGCAAGGCTCATACCTCTACCCTCTCCTTACACCTACGGGAACCTACAGGCCCGCTTCTCAGTATCCAAACATACCAACCCTCTCACACCAACCCGCAACAGCTGCCGAAAAAGCCCGGCAAAACGCAACAACAGCGACATACAACGCCTATGCTGCGCAAGCTGCCGCCGCTCGGGCTCAAGCCGCGGCAATTCAAGCTTCACGTAAGGAAGCTGCAACTGCTGCTGCTCGGTTGACGATGTTGCAGTCAAAGGTGACGCCGGCTAGCAAGGTATGGATTTTTTTTGGGTTGTGATGGAATAAATGCTGATATTGATGTATAGGGAAATCCGTGGAGTTTTGTTGGTGCATACAGGATGGGAGGGGCGACTCCGACGCCTGTTGCGGCACCGGTTTATAGGCCCGCACCTATTCCGTGTCCTATGTACAGACTGGCCCCACCTCCTGCTCCTGCTCCTGCGCCGAGGGGTAGCAATTGGAGTTATAATCCGGCTGGGTACTACTTTCGTCGGTAAGGATTGAACACATGGTATTTATTTTAGGTGGATGATGGAGAGTTGGCTTTGTGGGATGTAACATTGATGGGTGTCAAGGGCCGGAGTTTGAGCCATATTTGGCTAGTGGTGGAATCTAATGAGGGAGATATTGGATTTGCAAGATTTTGAGTCATATCATGAGGCGTTGATTATTCACTGCGGCGGCTTTCGTTTTGTTCTTTAGCGCTTTACTATAGATATTTCTAGATGAAATACATATGAATCGATAAAAACCACATTTTGTTTGAAGTGATATTAAGTAAATATCGACTGTTTATCTTAAATGTGTAGATATTTTACAGGTGATATTGATCGTGGCATTAATACTGAAGTCAATGACGCCGGGGGTGAGGATTGTCGTTTGTGGCGATTAAACCCAGACTGATGCCAGGTAGAATGAAAAAAAAATCAGCTGAATTTAGATTACTACAGTACGTAGGGTAGGCGCAACCATCAATACATCATGAATATCATTCATTCATTTGGTAATTTGTAAGAAATATGTAAGTAAAACTCAAAAAGAATCCGAGATACTCTGAAGCTGACATTTGTCTTTTATTCGTGTCTACACTGGTATGGTGGAAGTAATTGTACAAGCAAGCAAAAGGCCGGGTGGCAGATCGAGGTTTTGGGAACTGATGACTTCAAACTACTAGTTATGCATAGGTTTCTAGTTAGGGGGTTTTTGAAGCGTCGGCTTCTCCTCCGGTATGTCAGACATCCGTGAGTTTGTTGCCTTTTGTCTGAATTGTTACGCTGGTCTTTTCGCCGATGACTTGTATATAAACCATACATTTATCCTTTTGTAGATAGTATCAAAGCTTGGAAACAATCATTGCGACCGGGTCTAAAAACGAGAACTCAGAGGGAAAAATCACGACCAGACGGTGTGACAACTCATGACGCGGTTGCTAACGCCACGTCTAGAGTCATAACCCAACACTCGTGCGTGAGTCATCATTGAATCTATATAGGCGAACTTGCTATTCACCCTGGAATTGCCACACGAAAATATTCAATGTACATGCATGAAAAAATATTCAATCTGAATCGCCAACCTTTCACCGGATACCCGTTCGAACTACTATTAACACAGACATTTAACCCTTTTGGTTTACCTTAATTCTATACCACTTGGGATCATATCTACTCTCATAGAATACCATCCCCTTTATACGGTAATATTACAATAGCAGACTATGATAGAATTATTCTCACCCTACAATGCCATGAATCGTCATCCAACAATACAAGGGGAAAACCCCATGATGAAGCCTTAGATCCGGCTATATAAATATCCCAACTCCCCCCGCCATTCCCGCTCATCAATTCCACCAACTGCAGTAACAACATCATTCACAACAAATCCAACCATCCCCAATTTCAAATAGACCGCATAATATACAACTACCAACCCCCCCACCTCTACCCTCTCCTAACAGCAACTGGAGCCTACAAGCCTGCTCCTCAGTATCCCAATACATATCCCAATATACAGACCTCCACACACCTATCCTCCACACCCGTAGCAGCTGCTGAAAAAGCCAGGCAATCAGCCGCTGCTGCTACCTATAATGCCTATGCCGCGCAAGCTGCCGCCGCCGCTCGTGCCCAGGTAGCGGCAATTCAGGCAGCACGTGACGAGGCTGCCGCTGCTGCTCGGTTGGCGATGTTGCAGCCGAAGGTGACGCAGGCGAGTAAGGTATGGATTTCTGATTGAATTGGGATGAAATAAATGTTGATATTGAGGTATAGGGAAATCCCTGGAGTTTTGTTGGTGGTGCCTACAGGTTGGGGGAGGCGGCCACGGCGCCTGTTCAGACTCCCGCAAGTGTTTACAGACCCGCGCCTGTTATGACAACTCCTGTTTACAAACAGGTTCCGGCCCCGGCGCCAGTTTATAGGCCTGTATCTGTTCCGGTCTCTGTCTACAGACCGGCCCCACCTTCTGCTCCTGCTCCTGCGCCCATGGGTAGCAATTGGACTTATAATCCAAACGGGTACTATTTTCATCGCTAAGGCTTAAGCTTGCGGTTATGGTGTTTAATATAATGGGTTAATCGTGGATAGTTCGCCTGGTTCATGGTCGTGGGAATAGTTGATGTTTGGTTGGCTTGGTTGGGTGTTGATGAAGGTTGAGGAGGGTTAAGCTACGTATATTATTGGCTGGTGGTGGAAAGTACTGTGGAGAGATATTGGTTGATTATTGAGGAGCCGAAGATTTGAAGGCTTTTGAGACATATTATTTAGCAGTGATGCCGGAATTTGTGAATAACATTGTTTACACTAGTTTCTTTCACTACCTGTTTACCGAACACCTGATCCCACAACCCATAGTAGCAACCCTTCGTTCAAAACAAGCTAGTAAAAGAAAACAATCCCTTTTGAAGCGTCTTTTTAGCGATGATCATTGTTATGAAATAGCTACATTCCTGATCACGATACCTGATTTCTAGATAGCGAATTGATCGTGAAATTCCGAGAATGATATTGAATAACATGGCATTGTCAGTGCCTGACACATGAGTAGGTACCCCGCAGCTAGCCAATCGACCAGTGATCAATGATTTGCAGATTTTCATTGGCTATAGCAATGGTTCGTCTTACTCTAGTACGATATATGCGGTTCTCGAAATCAGACTCGATAGCGGTTCATAAAACTCGTTGTCACGTGATCTATCCATTGGATGAAAATTTCACTATCGGGAATTGAATGGATGGCAGCGAATGCTCCTTTGACGCTGTGTTGAAATGTAGTAAAATCCTCTTCGTATCCGTAACGCGCCACGATATGCCTATGGTGCAAAGGGGTTGCCAAGGAGACTGTCATGAATGAAGTTGATGTGCCTGAGGCTGTGCCGGAGAATATGCCGGGGGTCTCATTTCCAGCTCTGGTAGCTTGAGGAGAACATATGATCTGCCTACGCTCACTTGTAAGCTGTCATGATTTGACGGATCTCATTGTTTCGTCGTTCCGTACGTTGGCGGTTCTCCCCCTGAGACGTCAACTGTTCCGGTACAATGGATAGCTTTGGAATGATAGTGATGCCTAGGGCCAACCCCATGTAGTTTTCTTCGCGTAGGATTGATTTCTTCATCAATGTACCCAACCTTCAGGTCATGGCGTAGGAGCTTACTGGGGTATATATTCCTTTTTTGTAGTTGTCTCCGGAGAGAGAAATTGTAGGCGTAGTCGTCGTGGGTTAACCACCTGCTGTATCTTTGGTGTTTCGTATCATAATTCGATTAACTACACTTCTACAGAAGGTAAGTTTCGCCTGTCACCATACGTGATACCCACGTCATCCAAAAATAATCTGTCGAGTGGCTAGTTATAGCTCAACCTTTCGAAAATGACAAGCCATTGGATATCGGGATATCGCTAGGCATTCAGTAATGAAATTACGAATTCAAACGGAACCGTGTGACCGTCGGTAATTGGAGGCCTGAGAAATGACAGCGGGATGGTGGTACATTCGGTCATCATGATTATTAACTATCCTGTGGAACGTAGAACGTTATCCAACTGAATATCTAACCACCACATCTTAGGCCAACCTCAACAACCGAACCATCTCCCCGTTAGTTTCAGAAAACCATAGGCATCACCACTCACGATACCTTCACCATCGCCCCCCGACAGATCACTGCCCAAATAATACAAATTCCTTAGCCCCTGGTTGAGAAAACCCGCAGCGCTCACGTTATGCGTACAAAACGCCTTATTCAGTTTATCCGGCAGGAATACCTCTATATCTCAGGGGCAAAACTGTGAAACGGCGAAGCTCACCAGGATATAACCGAATACAAGAAAAGCATCCGAAGTGCTTATATCCAATGAAACTGCGGACTCTTGCGAGCGAGCGTTCATGACGAATTTTGGGGATACAACTCCGAAACGTATTTGAGCCCACTATTTTTCGGCGGCTAACTGAATTTTCGGCGATGTTGAATATACGGAGGCTAAGCAATAGAAGCCGGAATAAGGTGGGGTCGGTAAGATTCCGGTGAATAGGACCTAGTTCCAGCGGTATCTTTCGGGTCGCTGATATCGGATCGTTTCAGGGATTCTCCAAGGGTTCACGCACGGGGAAGCTTTGACAGATAATCAAGGATTTTCGACCGGCCTTCAACCACGTTTCACTTAGTCTATCGCCACCGAACGCATTTTCGGCTGTAAATTCATGCAGATTTCACTTGTGACATGGAAGCCTAGATATCGGTTTCTGTATATTCGGCGGCGGTGAGATGGGGATTTGGGGAGATGGGAAATTAGTCTCACGCAGGCGGAAGCAGGGCTGCACATGAGAAACGGTTGAAACATGGAAGTTTTATGCAGGATTATCAGAAAGCTGGAGGATTGTGCGTAGGAGAACTAATCACTATGGTTGAAAAGTTATACATAAGAGATGTAATGGAAGCGGGTTAGGGAGTGTCGTCAAGATGGACTATTCGGCTTACATCAATGAGAACCAGTCAGTACTTGACGCGGAAGACCAACATATGCAAGAATACAATGAATTTTGCAATACTGGAACACTGCCAGAAGAAATTTCCAACGAGGCGAACGAAGCTTTGTCTCTCAGTAATTTTGGCGAGGTATGAAGACTTCCCCAATCTTCAGCTTGAAAACAGATTCAAAGGCAGTCTTTGCCAATTGGTTACTACGACTTAGGCTTAGGCAATACGTCTAGAAACGAAAGTACTTACTGATTACTATGTCCAGACTGGGTTAGAAGAAATGGAAAGCTCCAATAATCTCGATCTGGACGGATTTCCACCGATAAGCACAATATTCCAGGATAACCAGAATCTCACAGGGCTCAACAGCGGCTCATATGCTTTAGACGTACCATGGAGTGTAATTCCAGAAGTCGTAAGTGAGCCTATATCCCACTTAGTCAATGATAGCTAACATGATTAGCTATGCCCCATTAATCGTTCATCTCCACTCGTCGAACAACGCATCCCACCAGATGCACCAATAACTAATGAATCTTCTCCCTTTGAACGATGGTACACTTCATCCGAAGACGAAGGTTTTCCAACCGAAGCTCTTGCGGCTCTTGCCTCCTCACTTGTTCCGCCAGAACCCTATGCTACCCGAGCCGACATCAGCTCTGGTAGTAGCCTCGGTTCATCCAGGTCGATAGGATCTCACCAGTCTCTTTCCTCCCGCCGGAAACAAAAATGTCAATACAGTGCCAATACCGCCTCTTCCTTGGCCATCGATGCCAATACGATCGAACCCGAGGAACAAAACCTCGCTGATGGGTCCAGCAAGGGCAAAGGCAAACATAAAGCTAAAAATCAACATCAAGCCACACTTAGTAGTCCCAAACAACAAAACAAATACCAATGTACCTTTTGCACCGCCAGCTTTACAACAAAGGGGAATTGGAACCGACACGAAGACTCAATTCACCTTATACTCGATACCTGGATTTGTGCACCCAATGGACCCTGGGATAGAAATAAGAAAACCGCAACATGTGTATTCTGCCAGAAACCCAACACTATTTCAATCTCACATGACTCATGTGCTCATGCTTGTACTTATAAGTCTCTCCAATCCAGGACGTTTTCGAGGAGAGATCATCTGGATCAACATCTTTTACATGTTCATCATGTCACTACTACAGCTACTAAAACTATGACAATACATTCTTGGAAAAGAAGTCGGACACCACCACTGGTGTCGAGATGTGGGTTCTGTGATATGAAGCTTGGGAATTGGAAGGAGAGGAATTCACATATAGCGGCACATTTTGAGGAAGGTTATACGATGAGTAATTGGAAGGGTGATTGGGGTCTAGAGGAAGAGTGGAGGGCGAGGTTAAATTCGGTAACTTTGCCGGAACAGAGATAGACAGGGACGTTTAATTAAAGGGTGGGAAGATGTTTAGGGAAGTAATGTGGAGCGGAGACTGAGAGACGTGTAATGGAATAGTGGGGAGATTTTGTGGGGAATAATAGGAGAGGGGGTCCATAATTATGTAATGGCGAACTTATCAAGGAGACCCCCGACGTCGGGATGCATATGGTAACACCCAACTCAAGCCTTTATTTTATTATGTACCAACAGAATATAATGACCTATTAATACGTCTGCATCCGTCGAAACTACTTATGTACCTATGTAAAGTTTCCATATGTCTCTTACCAAAATCCTGTATGAATCCAAATTAATAGCCAAATGACCCTCAAGACATTATTCCATAACAAGTTCCCGCATCTAAAGTCACTTCATCTAATGCTCCACGTTCCAATCCTTTTCTCCATATACTTCCCAAATTCCACAAGCAACCGCGCCAAAAAAAAAAACCATCAAGTCCTGCTATAATAACACTAAGACAGCGTAAATCTTGTACGGATCCTGTATAGTAGATATTTCCAGATAATATTACTCTGAATCAGCTATTCAAAATTCCCGTATATCCCTTCAGGCTTCTTGACGCACAGCAAAAGAATCCTCAATACATTATATATACATCTAGAGACCCGAAATATCTTGTCCAGGGAAGTAGAAATAGAGATAGCCTCGGATTTAACTTCGATTGTGATGTTACATCTACAGCGGATGCAGTAGGCGGGGTTGCATATAGATGTTTAATTTACTAATTGCGATATTACCATACAGTACAGTACCTATTCAGAATTTCATAAAATTTCAGCATTCCTTACTTATCTCGTCTGGCTGGCTGGGGAGTTCCAATATTCAGTAACGTTGAATACGGGATAAATGGAGAATTGAGAATCGAGAATTGAGATTGATGTTCTATAGGGATGTTGATGTTGATGTACCAGTAACCAGGATGAAGCTACAGCCTACATATGCGTACTTTAAGAACACCTCAAATTTGGTACCTAGCAAATATAGCAAATGTAGCAAATGTAGCAAATGTAGCAAATGTAGCAAATGTAGCAAATGTAGCAAATGTAGCAAATGTAGCAAATGTAGCAAATGTAGCAAATGTAGCAAATGTAGTTAATATGTAGCGGTATAATTTCCAAAAGTCTAGGACCGGGACCCCCCCCCCCCCCCCCGCCAATGTAAAATAGCGTACATATAATTCGTATCTACATATCATCTCCGATTACCATCATAGCCAGAGACAGTATCTCGATTCTCGAACTACTAGAAGGGGTTTGAAACTTAAAACTCTCTGTCGATACGAAAGCTTTTAATTCCAATTCCAAAACCTTACAAACCATAAACCACAAACCACAAACCATAAATCAGGAATCAGGAATAAACCAACTTTATGTATGAATCACAAATCACAAATCAGAGTTACAACTTCCATAGCATTGTATATCGTAACGAAATTACATGAATATCCATTAGTTATCCCCTGCAGCACGAAACCCCCCCAAAACCCAGTACTGTAACTCCACTCCAACCCAAAAACCCAGTACTGTAACTCCAACTCCAACTCCAACCCACAAATGCACAAGCGCAAGACTAGTATCAACACACCACAAACACAAAACACAAAACACAAACACACCACAAACACAACACAAAACACACCACAAACACAAAACACAACACAAACACAACTCCAGATAACAGATTTCACTCGAAACCAGTCGATGATTAATCACATCTGTACATAATACATATCTCTTATATGAAATTCTTAAACGTAATCGGTTAGCCCGGGGGGTATGAGTTAGGCACTATGCTATGTATGTAGGGTTGTTAAATGATAAGTCAACCATCAAGCATCAACCATCAACCATCAACCATCAACCAACAACCATCAACCATCAACCATCAACCATCAACCATCAACCATCAACCATCAACCATCAACCATCAAGCATACCGAGGGTTGATATGCAGGTACGGATGATTCAGGCGAAAATGTGGATCTACATATATATAATGGCTAGTTCAAGTGGTGGGGATATGTGGGGTATGAAGTTCCGGGGGGGTGGAAGGGTTTATGTATGTATGTATGTATTATACGCATAAGGATATAGGAAAATACTTCATGCATCATGCATCATGCTTCGCAGCCAGCCAGCCAGTCATCAGTTTATCGATATCATCCAGCCATCAGTTTATCAATTTCAGCAAGTCATTTCCGTCACTCTTCTACTCTTTTTCACCATTAAAGAAAAAAGAAACTCAAACATAAAGTGTACATTCATATCATTAACCATCCCAATCAAAAAAAAAAAAAAGAAAGAAAGAAAGAAAAAAAAAACACACACACACATAACCATCATCTCTCGTATGATCCTTGCCTATAAATCTTCTTTGTCAAAAGAAAAATAATTTTTCAGACCTTCATGATTTTGGTCCTAATCCTTATCAGATCCATAGTTCAAAAACCTTACTCGAAACGGAGCAAAAAAAGAAAAAAAGAAAGAAGCGCCGCAAGTTTAGCTAGGTGGTTAAAATCCCAAAGCAATTTGAAAACAACGTACGGGTGACACGCAGGAAACAAAGGAAAAAAACAGAAAGAGACAAAGAAAAAAAACACCGCATCCATCATAAGAGTTCCACCTTTCCGTCATACCAGTAATACCTGGGGAGCTGCCCAGTAATCACTAACCAAGTAACTAGTAGGCGCCAGTTACTACCACAGCAAAAACCCAGTAATCATCTAGTAAAGCATGAAAAGCGACCCCCCTTTTACACCAAAAAAACAAGAAAGAAAAAAACACAATACTATGATGGCATGATAGTCGTCATGATAAGGTTGTCGTTTATCGTGTTGGTTGTGAGTTCGTAACATTTCTTTTCTTCGTCGGTTGAAAACGAAGGAGGACCATGGAGGGACATCAGGTTTAGGCAATGGTTGGTTGATTATCAGGTTGCCCACTAGTTTCCTTAGCGGGCGCCGAATCCTATTTTTGACTGTTTACAAGTTTAGTCAGATTTTGTTTCATTTATCAAAGTGTGTTGCTTTGATTTCGGCCGAAGCAGCGCTACAAAGCCGGGAAGCTTTTATGATGCTGATTACGGCCGGAATGGATAGGAAGAGGAAGAGACTTACGTGACCACAACCGGTACGATGATGAGAGCCAAAAGGATGATGATTCCAACAACTATCCAAATACGCATCTTCATGTCCTTCCACCACATTTCCTTGCGGACACGGTTTGCACCACGGCGGAATCCTTGGGCGGAAACAGCCAAGTTGTCTATTCATCCATCAAATCAGCATTTCATTCATGCAAAACAGCACTTGAATCAGCGCTTGGACAAGCAATTCTCATCCGGTGCAGCTAGACATAGCTAGAGGTAGCTCAAAAAGATGGATGTGGCGAGAGAAGGTAATGCGGGGGACAAACCAGTCTTGTCCTGAAGAGAGTCCAAACGTGCTCCACGGTCGGCGACCTTATTGATGTTCTCGCGCATGATACCGACAGTGTCATCGATTTGCTATTAAAGCGATTGTATTAGCAAACGCTTGTTTTTATTCATTTCACGCATTTCCGGTGCGCGGCGCGACGAAGCGTAGCAAAGTTGGGCGAGGTGAGCATAGACAGCATAGACAGCATAGAGCATAAAGAGCAGAATAGTTGAGCGTTTAAAGCGATAACGGCAAGCGGAGCATCCGGGCGTTTAACGCGATAATGTCGAGCAAACAGTGTAAAATAGCCTAGCGTAGCAAAAAGACACCATAAAGAAAAGCGTGTATGTTGCCTGTGCGTGCGGAACGTGCGGAACGTGAAACGTGCTCATCTGGCTTGAGGTTTGCTCATCCCGGAAACTGGCGTCGCGGCGTTGGTCTGGGGGGGAGCCCTGGGAGCCCAGCTTTCCCATCCCAGCATAGCATAGCGGTCTCCGTAGCTTCCACGTCTCAACGTTTCCCAGCCACCTTTGTAGATTGCGTGTGATTTTCTTTCTTTGTCTTTGTCGCACCGCCACGTCGGAGGAAGCTCCGTATAGAATGGCTGATTTTTTTTTTTCATCTGCTGACGACGATCGGTACATCGCATTTGCATCTCGTTCCAAGCGTTCGCTGATATCCGAAGCCCGAAGGTGGTGACACCAGCGGCTGTGGTGCTGGTTGTCGTCGTCGTCGTTATACTCCGTGGCTTCCTCGCGATGTAAAGTCCGTTCGGTACTTCTTTGTCTCGAACCTTCTATGCTCCGTGAACCTTGCTCGCTGCTTCCGCTCGTAGATTCCTCGCTGTATGCTCTGCTGCGTGCTCTGCTTCTCTCGTTCTGCTCGCGATGCTGTCGGTGCTCGCAACCACATGCCACGGTCGCATCCACTACATGACTTCCTCACTCAAAAGACAAAGAAAGAGTAACAAACCTGTTGAATAGCCGCGGTCCTGGGGTTCCCTGAGCCCTGCTGGCCCTGACCACCAGCCTGGTTGGCAGGAATATAAGGGTCGTAAGGTGTGTCGGCCATCGTTGATGTAGTTGTGTTATGTGATGACGCGCTGTCGTTTGTCTGTTGTAGTGGTTTGGGTTGGGAGTTGTGGTGTCGTTAGATGTTCGTGGATTCGTAACAGTTGCGGGTGTTGATGGGTTGAGAGGGCGAGAGGGCTTAGTAGGTCTTAAGCAATGGAAGGTCGGGAGGGTGGGAGGGGGGGGGGGGGGGGTTAGCGGCTGTGGATGGGTGGTGCGATGGGGTGTGGGCCGTTCGCTTATGAGGTACTCTAAGCAGCCTTGAGACCAGGGCAGGTGTTTGGAATTTGTCGCAGGGTCGCTGTGATTTTGAAAACTAAAGAGCACGATTGCTCGAAATTCTATTGAAAGAAAAACATTATTTTTTTGAATCCAGTTTACATTATTTTTCTAATCGTATCAAAGTCCTCCACATCCAAAAACTACCTGTCAGATGTGGCAAGCTCAAGTGTTGAGTGTTGCTATTTTGAAGAGCTGACGACGATGGGCTTGGATTCACGTGACTGAATTCACCACAGCCTCCTTCATGACGTCGCACTCTAGATATGCAAGGCTTGGCGGGACCGGAGGGCCCGGAGAGCCCGAGAAGGCTGATGATCCGAAGAGGTGCCTGCTTCAACCCAGAGGAGGCTGACAAAGGCTAAGATAAGGTAATGAAACAAACTTGTTTCTCCACACTCCAATCACAATTTTGATAACCATATCTTATCTTATCTAAACGCACAAGCCATTCAGGGTCATATCATGACTGCGTTGAACTTGACTTCCTTCCATGAAGCACCAAAAATCCTGTGTTAATTATGCATTGGATTAACTATCATAGGGCTCTTATTCCTTTACCTTTTCTCGAAAAAATCTCCAAATTTATGGTTTTACTATTGCCATATACTAATGGTATAGGAGGCGCCATACAATTATTGATACTGACCGGAAAAAGACTCGTTTGTCTATGTGTCTATATCCATACCTTAGACCTTCGTGTCTTCACCGGCACCGGAAGACAGGATAAAGTGTATGTATGTTCTGCCGACCGAGTACATACATCAAAGGAACGTGGGTTTAGACAAAGAAAGAAGCCAGGGGGGGGGGGGGGGGGGGGGGGGGGGGCAGGACCATTCCGGCACTGGTATCCGTTCTATAGTAGCCATCTAAGCTTCTAAGCTTCTCGGGATATCCGGAAGTTTAGAACATTGTTGTGGGCGCTATGGTGCTATGTATGATAGCGCTTATACATATGGAGCTGTAGATAAATTCCGACTTGATAAAAATCGATGGAAAACTGTGGTTGGGTTGATGCCTATCTGAGATCCTTTATTCCCAGATGGATACATTATGTACATCGCAACATGATTCTCCTACAGACCACGCATAAATAACAACCTACGCTTGTACATAGAACTTTTTTACTCTTCAAATACGATACGGTGCCTGTAAGCTGTAGCTGTAGAAAAGAATAAAAAATACAAACAAAGACAACATATATATATCCCATATGCCAAACTCGGTTCTCGCAAATCCTTCGGCCCGCTTTAGTTCCGAAGCCGATCGCAAGCGCGCAGACAAAAAAGAAGCGCAGAATCCAGCTATGATATGATATGATATGATATGAACCAGCCCTTCAGCCCTCCAACCTTCCAGCCCTAATTCATCGCGTTAGTTAGGTGTAAGCCCTGATTTCTGATTTCACCCCGGCCCTTGCAATCTCTATTTCATTTAGTCCTTAGTCATTAGCCCTCAGTACTCAATAATCTTTGCCATCTATCTCTGTAAACATCTCCACGCAACCTTCAGCAGTTACAGCAAGCGCGCGTCCGGGAGATAAAGAGAGGAAAGAGGGAAGAAACCAAATATTTCCAAGATTTCCCATCCAGCGGCAGACGGGTATATATATCATGTAGCACATAACATAGCACACCTATGTACATCAACCACCTCCGCTCCCCGTTGACCGGCGAACGTATATCGATCATACATCATCTGTACACCAAACAAGCCAGCACGATGGTGGGACCAGGACCAGGACCAGGACCAGGACGCCGACCTCCTCATCATACCTTATCAAACCCTCCTCTTCCATTTCCATTATTTATCTATAGAAGATCATATTCTCGATAAAAAAATATCCACCATCAATAACCACCATCCACTTCGCTCCATCCTATTATTCCAAAAAAAACACCCACAATATCGATATCGATATCCCAGCCAGCCAGCCAGCCAGCCCTCGTCCGCCCCCAACCGCCAGCAATGCCCTTCAACCTCGTCCTCTCCTCCTCCCGAGGCCAAGGCCTAATGCTCTCCCGGGCGCTTTTAAAACGCACGACGCTCCCGCTAATCGCATTATGCCGCCGGGACCGATCCGCGACCAAAGCCGCAATTCTGTCCCCGCAAGACGCCTCCATCGATGCCAGTCGCGTAACAGTTCTCCACGGGGATGTCCTCGACGAACCCAGCCTTTCCTCAGCAGCCACCAAAATCCGGGAACTGTTCCCAGGAAAACATGCTCAGTACATATTTTCCACGGCGGGTATCCTATATCCTGAACGAGGACCTGATCAGATTGATTTCGAGGCGGCAAGGAAGACGTTGGAGGTGAATTTACTGGGGACTATGATGGTGATGAAGCATTTTCATGGGTTTCTACCGAAGCCTTTGGAGGCAAGTAAAGAGGGGGGATTTTTGCAGGATTCGAAAGGAGGAGAATCAAAGATTCCGGTGTGGGTGAATTTTTCTGCTCGTGTAGGGAGCATTTCGGATAATAAAAAGGGGGGTTGGTATTCTTATAGAGCGTCTAAGGCAGGGGTAAATGCTGTTACAAAGTCTTTCGATATGTGGTTGGAACAACATAAAATGGGGATGGCTATTGCTTATCATCCGGGGACTGTGAAAACGGCGCTTTCGAGGGAGTTTTGGGATGCCCCGGGGATTATGGAGGCGGATGTCGCCGCTGAGAAATGTTTGGATGTTGTGATGGGTTTGAGGAAGGAACAGAGGGGACGGTGTTGGGATTGGAAGGGCGAGGTTATTGAGTGGTAAATCGGGGATGGGGGTCATAGGGATTGTTATATGGATATGAGGATGGGAAGTAAAAATTTCATGTAAAGATGATGATAAGGATATCCAAATGTGAAGAAGAAGAAGAAGGTGGGAGATTTGTAATTTGTAATCCTAACTTAGTCCTGCGAAAGAATATACTTTTATAAACGAGCAATGACAATAAATGAAATACAACACCCTTATGACGAAATATACCCCTCTCTCTTTTCCTTTTTATTTTTCCCGCCCCCCCCCCCCCCCCCCACAAAAAACACCACTTCTAAATACCTCACAAAACAAAATATAAAAACGAAAAAGAAAAAGAAAAAAAAAAACCAACACGCTCAAAATTTTTCCTCATCTAAGTATTCACAGACACCTTATACGCCAACTAATATAAATACACTGTAATATCCCAACCAAGAAAAAATAAGAAAAAAGAAAATAACAACAAAAAACAAAAAGAAAACAACCCAAAGCAAAGCAAAGGAAAGAAAAACAAAACCCCCAGACAATTTTATGTAGTATACTCTAAAAAAAAAAAAAAACACCAAGTAACGAGAGGAGTATATAAGATGCCAAGTTTTTTTTTTTCCCCGACGAGCGAGCGGCATTACTTTGAGATTGTCTTTTCTTCCTTCTCTTTGCCCTCGCTACCGAAATGCTCCTGCTTATCTATCCTCCTCCTCCGCCTCCTCCACCGCCTCCTCCTCCTTATCCCGGAGCACCCCCCCCCCACCCCCCTACTCCCTACCATCTCTAAGGCAAAGGCGACTTCTTAACCACCACCAACCCGCCATCCCCCTGTATCGGCAAACCCTGGGGCCACGATCCCTGCTGAGCCTCCAGGCCGGCGGGCAACTTAGGTTTCGCCTTCCCCTTTGCAGCGGCACCACCACCACCGAGTGATAACCAACCCTTCTTACCATCGGAGCCACTTTCTCCCCACATTGATAGGCGTTGAGTTCTTCGGAGCTTGTGAAGACCATATGCACAGATTATGGCGGAGAAAATAAATGCCCAGGCGGACACTCCGATAAATGCTACGTCGGATTCTTCGACGAAGTTCTTGAGGTTCATGCCGTAGAGGCCGGCGATGAAGGTGCCGGAGCCGATACCGAGGGTTCCGATGGAGAATTTTAGGTCTAGGAGCATTAGGGAGTTGCGGTTGGCGTCGAGGATGATGTTGACACTGTGGAAGGGGGTTGGTTAGTTTGATTTCATTTTGGTTTTGAGTTGGAAATTTGGGGTTGAGATATTATGGAGAAAATGTGAAGACTTACATATCCTCAGTATTCCTGATACTGCTAACCAAGTTACTAGAGATCTGTACAATCTCATCACAAATCTTATGATAAGATTCCAGTAACATTTCAACCTCAGTATGTTCCTCCATCGGTCTTACCACACCCTGTAACTTTTCCGTCAAGTACATATCGGCCAAATCATCATCAGCTTCCAAGATTTCCTCAATCGCATTCCGGATCAATTTAGCCTTCTGTTCAAACGTTGATAACTTTTTCGAATAAATCAAAAGCTGTCTCAACTGATCCCTATCAATATCCTCTTCCAATTGTGTTAAAAGATTCACCACCAAATCTTGCAACACTCTCATTTCCGCTTCTAATGCAGCGGTAACGGAAATTAATATCGCTTCAAGAGCTCGCATTTCGTATGGTAACCCTCCCATCGCTTTACTGCCTTGTCGTAATTTCCCCTCTAGATCGTACATAAATACACTCTGTGTATAGCTGTCATTGCTGCCGTAGATATCGAATAATAGAACCGTGTCCGCTTTGATCAAGGCACGGATATGGAGGAGGTTTACGAGGATTGAGTTTTTGCGGACTAGGATATGCGGGACGATTGTAGACGGGACCCAAATTTTCCGGAGATCGCGCGGAAGAAGTCCATGCTGAATTTTAAGTTAGCTTTCAGTTCTGCGGAGTAGAAGATGCGTAAATGGGATGTGATGGACCGGGTGAGCAGCGTCGGCGGGTCGGCGGATCGGCGGCTCGATAGGTCGATGGGGAAGTTGGGGCAAATTGGAGCTGGGAGCTGGGAACTGGGAACTGGAGCATCATATACCTTCGTACAAAGCTCCGTCTTCTTAAACTCTCCCGAAACCACCGTAACATTTCCTAAGCACCAAGTCAGCCATTCCCTATTCATTTTCCTGCCACCATTCCATTTCGCCTCAACAGCAGCGGGTAGTAGTTAAAAAAGAAAACCAACCTTCCCTATCAAACTCCGTACACCTCAAATAATCATCATTGGCACTTTTCTGTCTCAAGCTATGCCTAAGAATCGCATCCTCCGGACTAGCATCCAGGTATCTAGAACTCGAAGTTTCATCCCTCACCGGCATTTCCTTTATTTTCCCCTTCAATAGATTCCGCATCCAGCTCCCACTACTTAAATTCGACACACATCTTTTCTGCTGCTGGTTCCCATTGCCATTACCATCCCAAAGTGTCATCCGCGGTCCCATTCCATTTCCATTTCCATTATAACCAAACCCCAATCCGTCGCCGGAACATTTCCAACTCGCAGTCCGTAACCGACGAACAAACCCAGACTTCGGATTACTATAACAAGAGACACCAACGAAGCTATGTAAAAAGCTTGTGGAAGTAAGACGGCAGACGGAGGGCGCAAAGCAGGTGCGCATGTGTGCGTATAAATAGAGCTCCTAATAAATCCTCAGGACTGTGTTGTATCGTGTGGTGTGGCTTCGGTATAGTTGCGGGTATCTTTTTTCGTTCCCGGTTCCTGATGATTCGTGACGGTTCCTGACGTTGCGGTGCGGTGCGGGTTTGAGGCTCTTGGTGTTGGTTCCGTATGGGCACGGGCGGAGATGGGATGGGTTCAAGTTTAAAATTTCCCTGTCACGGAATCTAGCCGTAGGGAGCTAGTACTAATGGGGATTTAGACGCGTGAGGGGTTGTGCTCGAACTTTCGATGATGCTGGGAAAACAACCGAGAACACCCCCCAGCTTCCAAGACACCTATAAAAACAAATATAGCCCACAACGGCCGCAACCTCTTCTCTCTCATTAATTTTTTAGTTAAACAAGCAAAGCAAAACAATAGCCAGTAAAAAGACTCGGCTAATTAAAAGTGTACACCAGGTATCATATCATCTCTAAGCCCATTTCGCTCCGCTAAAAGTCTCCGCTAAAAGTCGCTGAAAGTCTGCAAAGTGTGAAGAAAAAGCCATCCGAAAACCTCCCTAACGCCATGCCCATAGAAATAAGCACCCAAGCATCCTTAAAAAATTGTTCCAAACTGTGCATCCCCTCCTAAACTCTGTCGAAGTGCCATGAGGTCTTTTGGATTTCTGCGTCTGTTCAACCGTTAGCAACTAATCATCCAATCCCATGTCACCCAATTCCCCCAACTAGGAAACAACTTACTTAAAAGTAAACCCCAAGAAGGCTGCACGATCCAATTTTCCATCTCTCTCGGCCATATTTTCCAACGCAGCCTGTTTATCATGGACCTCCTTATATTTCGCCATATCCGCCTCGTTGCTAAAATCATCAAAGTATCCCGCATCTGTTTCACTGTCCAATTCTGGAACAAATGGAGGATCTTTAGCGCGAAGATTATCCCAGTTAACTTCTGCAAAATAGACATGTTGTTGAACGGATTTGAAGTCTGGGAATCGGGCGTTACGGCCAGCGACAAGTCTATCATAATGATAAAGGAACCAGAATTAGCTAATGGTTACCATGGAATATTCTTGGAGCTACTCTGGCGCTTACCGAGTAATGAAATCCCAAGTCCTCTTTGACAAATAATAATTCGGATCCTCGTATTCGGGCTTGTGAAATACCTTCCTCCAGTGCTTAAGGTTATGCCAGGTCTCTTCAACTGTTGCACCGGCGAATGGTGGGTACCCGGCTAATGCTTCGTAAAGCATGCATCCCAAAGACCAGTAGTCCACGGAAAAGTCGTAGGGTTCGCCTCGGAGGACTTCAGGGGCCATGTAGTCGGGGGATCCTACGACAGATTTGGCCTGGCTGTCGTGTTAGCAAACTTTATTTCGTCCCTTCCACCCTAAACTCGCACCGCCATCATCCCCATCCCCACCAGGAATACGTACATAATTACGGTCAGCATCTCGTAGGGTTCTATATGCCTTTCTACGCTCCATGGTGGATCGCTCGGGAATGTTCATGTCTTTGACTTGCTCAAGTTTCATTTTCATACTCTCCATACGTTCCGGGGCTAATTTTCCAGCACTGAGACCAAAGTCTGTCAACTTGATGTGGCCAGTTCCGTCAATGAGGAAATTCTCGGGCTTTAAATCACGGTGAATATAACCGAGATCGTGTAAAGCGTTGACGGAGGTGAACATTTCCGAAATATAGAATCTCGCGTGTGGAAAATGTAAAACACCGGTGTTGTTTAGGAGGGTACGGAAATCGCCTCCAGGAACATATTCCTGTAGCCGAGTTAGCCATAGCTCATACTTTATCCCCCACAGAAACTTACCATGGCAAGGTAAATACTTTCATCGTCCTGGAAAGCATAAAGCAACTTTACCAACCAATCACTCTTTGCAGCCGTCAAGATGTCACGTTCGGTCAACACATGTCGGATCTCGTCAAGCTTGAACAGTAGCTTCTTGCTCATGACCTTGAGCGCGCACACCTCCTTGGTATCTTTATGCTCCGCCAAATAGACCTGACCATATCCACCCTGTCCGACCTGGGTAAGTAGCTGGAAATCACCTTTCCGCAACCGTGTACGACGCTTTCGAAGCGCAACCCGTTCTCGTCCTGCAAAACGCTTCCACTGCTGTGCGACTTCTTCCGAGGGCTTGCCTTGTTGTGCGGCTTTCCATTGCTCGGTTCGACTCTGACGGGTGTGAACGTAGGTAACGAGGTTGTAGTAGTAGTCGTAAAAATCTGAAACCCAAAATTATTAGCAAACACGGTTACAGTTGCGAATCCACAATAACACGGTACGCCGGTACGACAGTCTTACACAAATGCGCGACATCCTTCAATCTCTTAACTTGAGGCTTTCCTAGCTTCTCAAGATCCTCCATTGTCAACTCGTCCATAGGATTATATTTCTTTCTCCCTCCTGTTCCATGAGTTCTTGATCCTGTAGCACTAGTGCTCTTTCGCCCCTCCCGGTCCGAAGATGTCACGCTGGAGTTTTCCTTATTGCGCGCCTCCTTCCTTTCAGCGGCTTCCCGAGCTTTGTCAAGTCGGATAACACTGGCGTTGGCATTGGAATCACCTTCACCCTTTGCTCGGAGGGCTCGTTTTCCAGGCGGGGGTGTGGCAGCTTCTGGTGGTGCTGGCGACGTGCTGGGACTGAGCTGTAGCTGCTTGTCGAAGAGCTCTGCAAGACGAGCGGCATTCTGTTTTCTTGGGGAAGAAGCCGGGGTATTCCAATCATCATTTGGTTGAGGATCCCAGGACTCATTCATAGCCCTCTGATGTAAGGGAATTGGAGGGGTAGGCGTATGAGTGAATCCTTCGAGGTGTTTTGGTGAGCCATGGAGGTACGGAGGTTCATGGTGAGCTGTTGCTGCGGGGTTATTGCTGTTCCGTAGAGGAATCCGGCGCGGTGATGAGACGTCCATCAAGACTGGATTATGTGTGGGTGACGAGAAGGAAGAAAGATGGAAGTGGAGCACAGCGTGTTTGAGAGCTCGAGAGCAGTCACCGAGGGGTCGTAAAAAAGAGGGGATGTGCTGTTTCTTGGGAGCGTGCACTGTTTCCACTGACACCAACCTACACTCGACACACCTCACAGCCGCCCTTGCTGGTGGTTGAATATCGTCGTCCCGGCAACAACAGCTGCAGCTTCAACACTTGTCTGTTACCGGTCTAGCAAACTCTCAGGACGAGGGCGAGCTGATGGCCCTGTAATCCATGCGCCGATCGAAACTGAAACGGGAATTGAAGCGATGGGTGAGGCGATGATTGAAGCGTTGGCGAAGCGAAGTTAAAGGGCCAGGAGAAAAGACGATTTACCGAGCTGATTGACGTAGATCTCAAAGAGTCAGGAGAAAGGATATTTTACCGAGCTGATTGGCACAGATCTGACATGCGAACTGCAGAGATCGTAATTTATCAAGATACATTCAAGCCACATAACGTGACATCTACATACACCTCTGCAAGACGTTTCTCTATTCTAAGAAATCCCCCTAGACGAGTATATAGTCTGTTTCCCCACTTCCAAGACCAAGCCGGCGTTTGTCCCGCATTCCAATTAAACAATTCACCGGCGGGTGCTCTAGATACACGTTACATCATAAAAAATCTTAACTCTGGATCGTTGTCGGCCCAAGCGGAGGCTTAGCTATCTTGACTTATTTTCTCAATCCGGGGAGGAGCCTAGATTAGACGACTGAAAATCCCATGATGTCACAGTCAACCATTCTGGGGAGGTGGCTTAGGCGTAAGGCTACATCATCAACTGCAAGAAATGTAAGGCTTCGGAAATTTCCTGTTTGTAAAGTGTATCGGATCGAAAGCGAGAAATTGAGCGGCACGTGCGCGTTTCGTCGAGTTTGAAACTCGCTTGCAGGAGTATTGAGTTTGCTACTTTACTACAGTACAGAAAGGCGTACTTTTATGTTTTTGATAATCGACGGATTTCATCAAATACGCGTCGACGACAATGAAAACACGCATATGTATAGCGTACATAGCACACACCTATGGTTCTTCCCCTTACTCTACTCTACGCCTTATTGTCAATCTTTAAATTGCCTTATCTTTTTTTCGTGTCACAAATCGTTTCAATATATGTATCTTGACTGCCGGATAATATTCGCCAAAGGATTGGCTGCGCGTCTCGCTCATGCAACCTTAAAAGTTTGGCAGGTTTCGCACGGCACGGGATAAGCGCACGTCGCGAGGGACGAGCTAATTCATTAGTAAGGGCGTGCATATTGCCGGACTGGCGATCGAAAATGATAACCTAAACATCAACCTTAATTCTCTGGATCTCCTCTGTTAATTTCCTTTCAGTATTTGCTTACTTTTTCGTCTATGTTCTACTATTGAAAGGTTGTATTGTAAAATCTTCCAATTAATGCTGCGAGTACATGGCCGGTTTTTTATGGTCCTGCTATTAGACACCCGAATTTCCCTCACATGATTATCCTTGAAGATTCCGTCTCTGATTGAGCGTTCATTTTCGTAGGTGTAAATTATCGCATAAAAATTGTCTTTGTTTGCATTCTGTGGATTCTAAATGTAAATATTATAATCCCAAGTTCCCAACTCGTGCAGAGTAAGTCTTATACACCAGACAGTCGACAATCAATAAGGCAAAACCGCTGCCAACGGGTCATCATTCTAATACTGTCAATATCTCTACCATATCGATTAAATCCACCACATATCTCCCAAACAAAGTCCTACAATGATGATTCATAATCAGTCACAACCACCTCAAGCATTCCACTACTCCGTTCCCCTATCGAGGACCCCACCGCACCCCTCCCATCCCCAAAGCCCACCCCACCATCTACATCCGCGCAGTAACCACCACGAGTGATCCCCCATGCAAACCAATCTCAACCCCAGCAACCTTGATGATCGTCTTGGCAACAATGACGTAACCGCCCAACTCACCGCATCGTAGGACTTCATCACCTCGCTCTCTCCAGTCTCTTCACAATCCCAACACCGAACACCAAATCATTCCCATCCCAGACACCATGTTTCGCTTTGTACGTATACCACCATATCCCCAGATTCCCAGCGCAGCTTCCCCCTGCGCAACCCATAACTAACACCACCTCAGCACAAAACCCTCGACGTCCTAACCCTATTCCACTCCGCCACCTCTCCAGCCTCAGTATCAATTCTCAACACGCTAAAAACCGCGTCAGCACACGCGACCTCTTCCTCGCTCACTGGGAAAAACCCAACTGCTTCCTTTGAGTTAGATGTGATTGAAGCTCCCAATGGGCCTACCCCTGATCAGTTGAAGTCGATTGTGGAGTTTGTGGGGAAGAATAGAGTTGGGGATCTTGTTAGGGGTGCCGGATCGGTTGAAAGTGCTGTGGCGATTTTGAAGAGGGGGAGTGAGGCGTTTGTTAGGCCCACGCTGGTAGATTGGAGTAATGGGAGAGCTGGTAGGTTTCCTTGGGGTGGGTGGGGAGGTGGGGGAGGGGAGCGGGGGGAGGGTGTATAAAGTTGCGGTTTGTTAGGCGAAGAGAAAGCCCGGGAATAGAATACGCTGGAGAAACTATACTCTTCTCTCTGATGGCTCGATCTATATCGCCAAAACAAAACCGCAACTTTACATAAGAGAATAAGGTATCCAGGAACTCTATTGAGCAGCGCTAACGTATCATAGTTATTAACCCGACTGAGAGCGAAGTCAAGAAATTGGTTGAAACTTTACCAAGAGATTGAGTAAACAGATTGGATATGGGGAGGCTGCGGGGAAGGGTTGTTTATGGGGGAGGGGGCTATGGAGGGGGGTGTTTATGTTGATATCTTTATATCTTTTGGGAGGCTGGAACCTGGAATTGTATAATAGGAATAGGATATATATGTAGCCGTAGTAGTTGCATAATCGCATTTCAATTTTTTTTGATACTCATACACCCACATCCACATCCACACCCACACCCACACCCACACCTACTACGGGCCGTAACCTGCATCATATCGCTTTTATCTTCCGAATATCTTTTGAAACGGCATTGAAATAAAATACTGGCTCCCGAGTTACGTTAAATCCAAATCTATCCGTATTATTACCACACCTTCGGTTTTGTAAGAGAGTAGTTCATGATTTCAATCAAACTTCTAATCCATTCTCTAACATCAAAAAACCGAGCAATTGCGAATTTCACTTTTGATTGTCAATAGAAATATTTATTCTCGTTCACTGTGTGTTAGGCTTTTTCCAATCGCTACTTAAGATTTCGTTGTTATAAGAGTACACCCCTCCGGTCCCAGCGTACTCGCATAGGTTTGACTGTACTCCGTGAATGCGAGTCCCGCGCTGCTCCCATACGCTCACCTGTATATGCAGAGAGCTCACTAGGTTTAGCAATCAAATACGCAGTGCAACTCCACTTCACAGCTACGAGCCAGCTTAGCTGAGCGTTGTCCAACCTCATACCCAGCATCAACAGCTCCCCACTCGTACATCTCTACGCACCTTTTAGGTCCTATACTTCCTGATTCCACTGCGGCTAGACAGCTCCGTTTCTCGTTCGACCTCAGACCCAGCATCTTCAGTGGCCTACTATTCGAATATTTTCGGGTACCTTTACCGTACCGCGCTCTCCAGTTCCACTATTGCAGGATCGTATTGCCAAATCGCGCTCACCATATATATTCCTCCGCTCTTCTGTTCTGAGTAATGCTACCGTCGCTTCGAATCAAGCCAACGTGAAAAGCAATACAATATACTACAATAACCTACGCACAGCCCCCCCCCCCCCCCTCCTCCTCCACAGTGATACCTTTTCCTTCGTCCCCCGGTGGATTGGGAATGATGGAAAACGTTGTTGCGGCAAGAGAAGATCATGGTTGCGTAGTGTGGTTGCTGGATTGTTACCGAATAACCTTTGTCAGGTGTCAGGAAAAATAGAGGATATAAATGCGGTCTGAACCATTTAGTCCAGTCGTTAAATGTCAGTCTACTGTAAGTTATGCTAAGAAGGAATATTGTTGAAAACGGACCGGTCATGTTGAATAGTCAACATGACAAGGACATATTGAAACAGCCATGTCCGTACTGGTCATGTTGCTTGGAGGAGTACGGTTCCCTGTATATAAACTGTAGTTAGAACCGTTCGTTAACAATAATCCAACTCACTTTACAAACTCAGTTTAATAGGTTATGAGCCCTTCGCATAACCGCTACAATTACACCAAAATATTTTTTCATCTTCAACAAAAACCCCACAACAAATTCACCACAACGCCACTATGTCTTCAACAGACAACAACATCTTCAAACATCCGGATGGATCCTTTCCTAGACTCACCGGACCTAATTATTCCTCTTGGAAATCGGACATCACTCGAGTGCTTCGAGCAACTTCAGCTTGGGAGATTGTTGAAGGTACGAAAACTTTGCCGGATCTGGCTGCTGAAGGAGCAACTGAGGCAGAACGCAACATTGCTCACATGAGACGGGATAATTTTATTCAGCGACGTGAGAAAGCTGTAGCTGCAATCTACAACTCATGTTCTCCTATCATTCGAAAAGATATTTCAAAAAGCTTCGATCCTTGTGAGATTTGGAAAACTCTTGCGAAGAAGTGTGATTCAGCTAGTACTGCAGTGGGACGACAGTCACTACTTCAAGAGTTTCAGGATTTGAGACCGTCACCGGGTGTCTCAATTAGTGACTATCTAGCGTCCCTGTTGGAAATCCGGGACCAGATAGCTGGAACAGCTGAAGAACTCAAGGATGCTGTGTTCAAATCTCATATTTTTCGAACACTTCCTCCGGCTTATGCCGTTACCATCGAAATTCTTCGGATGGGAAATGATAATGTGGAGACAGTCATTGAAGCCATCAAGGAAAAGGAGAAGGTCACGAAGCTCAGTATTAAGCCAGCTGCAGAAACCGATGCTTACTACTCTGCAAGTAGTAGCCAAGATTCTCCTCAACCCCGGAGGAAGCAACGCTGGTCCAACAATAACAGAACTCAACGTAATCAAGGCAACAGGTGGTGTGAGAATTGCCAGTCGGCAACCCACAACACTGAAGTGTGCTTTCATGCAACAAAAACCAATAAAAAGCGTCAATACTCGAGCATTGAAGAGAACTCCTGCTTTTATTGTGGATTAACTGGACACAAAATCCAAAATTGCAGAATTAAAAAGAGAGGGGAGGCTCTACAGGAACGCACCAAGCGTGCCAAAACTGACTCTGGACATGCAAAGATTGCGACCATCAGCGAAGAAGAGGCTGATGATCCGTCTGAAATGTGACTCGCTGAGTCAACAAGATGTGAGGAAAAGAATAATGGAGCTACCTCACTGTACTCTGGACAAATTCTTGTCCATAAAAGCTCCCGCACCTCAGCCCGGCTTGTGGACTCCGGTGCTTCTCATCACTTTTGCAACGAAAGCCATCAAATGAAAAATATTCAAAACCAGACTCTAAATGTTGCAATGGGTGATGGTCATTCTGTAACTTCAAAGACCACAGGAACATTGTCTCTAGCAGGTGTGCATATCAGAGCTCACTTTGTCCCGGAATTCCGTATATCACTACTATCTGTGAGCCAACTGGCAGCGGATGGATTTATGACCACTTTTTCCGGACAGAAATGCACCATCTCAAAGGGGAGCAAAATCCTATTGATGGCGGCTAAAAAGGATGGGCTATATCGCATTGATCTAGATGCTACTGCTCTCATCACAACTAGATCAATGACTGAGAAATCTAAAACACAGGCCATCCCAGAATCAAGCTCAACCGTTGCACCACAGATCTCCAACACTGACCTTGAGGTCATCACGCCTATGCTTTCAAGAAGATCACGAAAATCAGATTCAATCGTATTATGGCATAGACGACTGGCTCATCTCAATGCCTCTGCTATGAAGCAGCTACTGGGACAGACAGTACAATTTTCGGAGGAACACAATTCCTTGCTCTGTGATATCTGTATTAGGGCCAAGCATCAGCAAAAGTTTCATAGGACAAAGGTGCCCTCATCAACAGTACCATTTGAGCTGGTTCATTCAGACTTATGTGGACCAATTAAACACCCATCCGCTGGCGGTGCATCGTACTACATCATTTATATTGATGATTGTACGAAGCATACGGAGATTTACTTCCTTGTTGGGAAAACCTCCGAAGAAATCACAGCAAAATTCGAACATTATCACGCCTGGGTACGAGCCCAAGGGTATACGATCGAACAATTCCGCTGCGACAACGGTCGCGGTGAATACAGCAATAGAAAATTCCTCAACATCCTTGGAAGCCATGGTATCAGCTATGAACCAGCTCCACCCTACACTCAGCATAAAAATGGCATAGCGGAACGAATGATCAGAACCATCAACACCAAAGCAAGATGCATGCTGTTGGATGCTGAACTACCGATGAGATTCTGGGCAGAGGCAGTCCGAACTGCATGTTACCTGCATCAGCGCACACCCAATGCGAGCCTTCTTCACAGAATATCACCCTATGAAGCACTTACAGGCAGCGTTCCAAAACTTCATCACCTGCGGCGCTTTGGTTGCACAGTTTATAAATGGATACCCAAGGAGCAGAGAACAAACAAGAATTTTGGGCCACGCTCAAAACCTTGCATGTTCCTGGGTTATGTGCATAAGACCACTAAAATATGGCGTCTATGGGACTTTGAGCAGAAGAAATCAATAGAATGTTCAAATGTTATATGGAGAGAGGAACAAAATGCATATGAAGCGAATATGAGTGATGCTGAGGCTTTCATTCAGAAAGTTGAAGAAGATATTACCTTCCCCACTGAGGATGAAGAAGCCGAGCAATCGGAAGAAGAAGACCCCAGCAATGCCTTGTTGAGCACTGGGCATGTTACAAGTAAGCATACCTGAAAGGCAGACAACCTTTTATTTTACTTTATTCCCAATATTGTACAAGCTTCTTGAGGAATACACATTTTACATATTGACGAGTTGTCATTGATGAAGAACCCTGTGTGGTGTCCTTAAAAAAAAAAAAAAAAAAAAAAAAAAAAAAAAAAAAAAAAAAGTATTCCTTTTTCTTCCTCATTGTATCCTTGAAGGACAAAATCTAATATATCTTGATAGACTCCTACATGGCACGACGGCTGACAAGCAAAGCGAGAAGAATCATCAACAGACAAACAATACAGAAAGCCCATCAAGCAACTGGTGATGCATTCACATCAGCACAGGAGTCACAAATCCTCTCGGTGATTGATGACATCAACAATACAGCATCATGTACATCAGACCCGGGGACCTACAAGGAGGCAATGAATGGACCCAACCGCCAAGAGTGGGAGCAGGCAACTATCGAAGAATGGAATGCTATTTTGCAAAACAATACTTTTGAAATATTCAAGGATTGTCAACTTCAGCCAAAAGAAACTCATCATGAGCCTCTAGAGACACAGAATATTCCTATATCCATTCCCTTTGGCACGAAACCAATTGGCAGCAGATGGGTTTACAGGACTAAGCGTAATCCAGATGGCTCAACTAGGTACAAGGTACGCTTGGTAGTCAAGGGCTATCAACAGGTGCAGGGAGTTGACTATAATGAAACCTTTGCACCAGTTTCAAAATTAACTACACTTCGTCTTCTGCTGGCTACATGCGCAAGAAACAACTGGAAAATCCATCATCTTGATGTTGTTACTGCTTTTCTGAACCCAAAGATTGACAATGACAATATCTTCATGCAGTTGCCAGAAGGTATGGACTGGGTTGATAGGCGAATCCAAACAGGAGCAAAGGTCAGGTTATTGAAAGCACTATATGGCCTAAAGCAATCTCCACGCCTATGGTATGAGGCCATTAATTCTTTCTTGCTATCTCTTGGATTTAAACAATCAACGGCAGATCCGAATCTCTATGTCAAGGCTGGAGTGCTCCTTCTACTCTATGTTGATGACATCCTGATTGTCAACACCTCCGGTACAAATTCTCCAAATGCAGCACAATCAGTCATCACAGCACTCAAAGGGAAATACAAGATGACGGATTTGGGCGAAGCAAAGCGTTTTTTGGGATTGGAAATTCATCGAGATGAGAAAGGAATATCTCTAGGTCAAGAATCATACATAAACATGATGCTCAAAAAGTTTGGCATGGAAAATTGTCGAGACATATCCAATCCTCTTGATCCAAATATCAGGCTGGAAAATGGGGAGTGTGAGGACAATGCAGCTGACCGATATATATCTTTCACTTGTTGGGTCTCTCATGTATACAGCTCTAGGGACCCGTCCTGATATATCTTTTGCTGTCAGCTCGCTAAGCAGGTATAATGCAGCACCACTGGCCACACACTTGACAGCAGCCAAACGAGTTCTGAGATATTTGAAAACAACATCCAAATTTCGATTAAATTTTCCTGCTGTGAGCCATGATCTACAGGGTTTCACAGACTCAGATTGGGCAGGATGCCGTTCAACCAGAAAATCAGTTGGAGGAAATATCTTTCAAATCAACAATGGCACCATCAGCTGGAAATCAAAGAGTCAAACTGTTGTTGCTCTCTCAACGCTGGAAGCAGAGTTTATTGCCTGCTCTGATGGTACCAGGGAAGCTATTTGGCTTAGCCGGCTAGAAGCTGATATGTTGCAACTTCTGAGGATTAAAACAGTCCAAATGGCCTGTGATAATCAAGGAGCTATCAAATTTATCAAATCTGGAATTGCCACGGTCAAAACCAAACACATCGATGTCAAACACATGCACACCCATGATGAAGATAAACAGGGAAATATCAACTTCCATTACATAGAATCACGAAATAATCTTGCCGACATTATGACGAAACCGCTACCAGTTCCACTGCATCAGGAACTTACAAAGAAGCTGGGAATCTACTAAAAAACAAAAAAAAAAAAAAAAAAAAAAAAAAAAAAAGGGGAGAAAGAAACAGGGGGTGCTTGCTCAAAGAAAACAGGGGGTGCTTACGCATTGGTTATTGAACCAAATTTTTCTTTGGATATTCTTATTTATTTTTGTTTTTCTTTTTGTTATCAAGAAAGGTTTAGATGAGCTGTGGAAACCTTCCTCTCCAAGAGGGGGTGTGTTGAAAACGGACCGGTCATGTTGAATAGTCAACATGACAAGGACATATTGAAACAGCCATGTCCGTACTGGTCATGTTGCTTGGAGGAGTACGGTGCCCTGTATATAAACTGCAGTTAGAACCGTTCGTTAACAATAATCCAACTCACTTTACAAACTCAGTTTAATAAATATTTTTCGGCATGCAGCAAGCTTGGGTTGAAAAGGGATTAGCAGGACTTCCGGAGAAATTAGAATACTCTATCTAAAGTATTTTTTCAATCTGAAAAAAAAGCGTTCCTTCAGACTCTGAGAGAGTATACACAGGCAGTGATTGCTATCTTTGATCAACCCTCAGCTCCAACCTAGAACAATTAACTCTTCCTCCGGGGTTGCTGATAGGTCCAAAGCTTTCTGAAACCTCGTCCACTCAACAATAACCATCCTTCGAAGAGGCAGGAATCACAACCTGTGGCTGGCTTCAGGTGTTGAAGAATTCAGGTGCAATCATCCCCGTCGAATTTTCCATTAGTCGCATCTACAATGGTGCAGAAAATGTGGAATTCATTTTCAGCCAAAAATGGGGAATTATTGCATCTTGTGCCGGCCACCTGACCAAAAAGGACAAACAAAAGTTGTATCAAGGAAGGAAGTAGTGAACTCTTAATTTGGGGTGGCAAAAATATCTGTTAAGACGTCGGGGTGACCAGCGAGCTCTGGTAATGGGGAACAAATGTTCTTTTTTTTTCACATTTTTATGATCGTAATGCTATTTTTTCTGAAGTCTACGCTTTTGAATTTATGCTGGTTGTTGCTTTATCTTTCAATGCTTGCCAGAAAAGTTTTGCAACAGCCGTGGTGTATTGAGATTATGTAATAATGATTGCATTGATTTTCACAGCACTACGTCTTTTATGGAAACATCCTTATAAATTAAGAGTTTTTAACCATGATGGCATATGCCCGGCATAGCCCCTCCGGTTGCATAAAACTTTTGGCGCGGGAGAATCATTGTCGAAGGTCACGAGAGGAATCGAGTGAAGAGAAGACATGGAGGTGGAGCAGGGGTTTATTAATGAGTATGGTGAGCAAGACAAGCAGAGAAACATGCGAAGATATAAGTACGGCTGACCTCCACCCCTACCTAGGCACAACGGCCTTATGTGCACTTGAACAATTATAACGTATGCAATTTCATTTGTATGGGAGCACGTACCACATAAAATATGATCAGACGAAAAGAAAAAGAAAAAGAAAAAGAAAAAGAAGAAGAAAAAGAAAAAGAAAAGAAAAAGAAAAAGAAAAAGAAAAAGAAAAAGAAAAAGAAAAAGAAAAAGAAAAAGAAAAAGAAAAAGAAAAAGAAAAAGAAAAAGAAAAAGAAAAAGAAAAAGAAAAAGAAAAAGAAAAAGAAAAAGAAAAAGAAAAAGAAAAAGAAAAAGAAAAAGAAAAAGAAAAAGAAAAAGAAAAAGAAAAAGAAAAGAAAAAGAAAAAGAAAAAGAAAAAGAACAAGAAAAAGAAAAATAAAACTGGGTGAGGAAGGGAGAAGGAAAGCAAGAGCATCCTGGCGTGGAGGCTACCCAGCAAACAGGGCTTCTAGAACAGACTACGATGGAGACTGACACTCAATCTGCCAAGGTTCCGTAATTCAGGGCCTAGCCCAAGTCCTAATCGGTTTAGAATTCTTTAAGCGTATGGTGACAGTGTCATTCACCGTACTTGTATTGAACGAACTTATCATGGTTGCCATGGAGATAAGAACATGGTTTTGAAGTTTCTCTCGTTTGCCTGTCCGGTGCGTGCAGCAGGACTTGACTACACCGGAAAATCGACCCCCCCCCCTGCCTTTTCGACAACCACCCGGAAATCTCCAGATTTTCGAGCGGAATCCTAATCGGCACACCCGAATTTCCCTATCGCAGCGGTTTCAGACCAGGCCCGCTCTTTTTCGTCGTGTTACACGGTGGAGAAGAGGTTTCAACGGCCCCTGAAGCAGCCAGCGACGCGGACAACCACCCCCCCCCACAACCACCACACAGACCATCAATTTTCCACCAGAATCACCATCATACCCCCCGATACTCATCAACCCGAGCTCCCGATGGCTCCTCGAACCTCCGCGGCGAAGAAACACCCGCTCCCCCCCCGACAAACCCCCCACACGCGACCTCGCGCAGAGCCGCCACGCTAGCGCAGAGCCTCATCTCATGCAGGTACACCACGACGAGATGCACCTTGATGACGATGACGTCAGCGACAGCGACGACGCGTCCTCCAACAACAACGCACGCGACCGCACCCCGTCCCCCACCCCCCGCAATGCTGCCCCCGCCATCACTTCCCCAGCAACCCAACGAATCCTCCGCTCCGACCCAATCACCCAAACGCAGGACAACCCGTTTCTCCCCCGAAAACGCCAAGCGACGTCCACAGCGCACTCCTACCCCACCAACGCCGACCACGACACTTACCGACGCAGCATCAAGAAACTTCTGAACAGCGCCCACGATACGACCGCCCCCGACAACGCCACCCCCTCCGCCGACAATAACCCCAGAACCGACAACGACTCCAACCGCGTCCTGAGCGCCCTCGCCACCTACGCCGACCTCGCCCGCCACAATGACAAAATCACGAACGACCGCATCACGAAACTATACCAAATCCTCGACCGCGACAGAACGATGACCCGTGACACCAACAACATGCTCAAACGAATCGCCCCCATTCTCTGCCCCGAATACGTCCCCTCGACCTCCGCCCCCTCCCCCGACAATGCCCTCACTGCCCCCGCCGACGACTCAAAGGACTACTGGAGACAACGCTGCCTCGCTGCTGAGGCAGAACTCGCCAAACACAGCCTCCCCGTGCCCTCCCCGCCGCAGCAAGCCGACCCCGCGACGATCTGGAACGGGAACTCCCCCCGCGAACTCTTCCCCGACGCCCAACCCACCCCCGCACGCCCCAAACCAACCACCGCCAACACGAAAAAGACCTCCGCCAACAGACCCGCCCCACCCCGCCCACAGAACGTCATCATCCCCTGCCCGGATCCTCACACTCTCAGCGACAACGCCAAGATCATGATCGGTATGAAGGTAAACGAAGCGCTACGCCGCGCGAAGGTACCCGACAACATCTCCATCCTGACGGTAAGGAAAAACATGTCTGGCAACCTCCTCCTCACCCCATCCCCCGCCACCCCAATCAACGACCTCCTCCCCCACCTCCCCATCATCCACGAAGCTGCCCGCTCCGTCCACGCCTCCCTCCTGCCCCCTAAACTGAATGAAAAGTGGCACAAACTTGCGGTGCACGGAATCCCGATGGACGTCTTCCCAGACACCGCTGAGGGCATGGAACTCCTCCAGCAAGAAATCGAACGTAACCACCCTGTGAAACTAGCCCAAAGACCACGATACATCTCGCACCCCGACAAGAGAGAAGGTAAGACCGCATCCAGCGTGATGGTGGCAGTACAATCCGCAGATGACTACCAATCCCTGAAACGGTCGAAAATAGTGGTACTGTACGAACACAAGAGAGTGACCGAATTCCACACCTCACGATCCACCGACCTCTGTCGCAAGTGCATGAAATATGGCCACCACCACGCCACATGCCACTCCACTGGCGGCCCAACCTGCGCGATGTGTGCAGGCGCACACTCCACTGACAACCACACCTGTGTAGACTGCCCTTCCAAACGGGGTCGAAGCTGTGTCCACACCGTATACAGCTGCACAAACTGCAAGGAAGCAGGAAACCCCGACTCCACGCACCCCGCCTACAGCGCCCGATGCCCGGTCAGACAGGCCATCGTTCACGAAGCATGGCAAAGAGCCCGCACCGCCCCCCCCTCAACTGACGCCGACCCCACCGACGACACCAACATGACCGCTGATGCATAATTACGCATATACAGCGGCGACCCTCCGCATTGTGTCCCACAACACAAACCGCAGCACCACCGCCCTAAACACCCTCCTGAACACAGCAGGGAAAACCGCAGACATCATTCTGGTGCAAGAAGCCCAGATAAAAGACCCCCGGTACGCTACCACTCACCCCGACTTCACCCTCATCCTCCCTCCCATTGGCAATCGTCCAGTAATACGGACCGCCGCCTACGTCTCCCGCCTCAACCCACACATCCGCGTCACTCCACGACCGGATGTCAGCGGAGACCCGGACCTTCAAGTCCTCGAGGTTCAGACTGACCTCATCCCTTCCCTATTCATTCTAAACATCTACAACGAGTACGACCCCATAACACAACTCCACACTATCCCCCGTACTCTCGCCCCCCTCCCCCTCCCACCCAGATGCATTATCACTGGGGACCTAAACGCACACCACCCCTTATGGAATTCAGGAGTGAGGCACCAAGCCCGGGCCGATGAACTCGTCAAACTAATAGAAGATCACGGCTGGCACCTGGTGAACGTCCCGGACGTGCCCACTTATCACTACCGCACAGGCACGGGCTCCTCCGTCCTCGATCTTACGCTCGCCGCTCCAGCGGTGGCCCGAGAGGTCACAAACTGGGCCATAGACGAGGATAACGCCACGGGGTCAGATCACGAAGTCATACGCTTCCAGATCGAATCCCTCCACCCCGACATAGAACAGGCCCCAACCAAGAAACGTCTTAACTGGAAAAAAACGGACTGGGAAACATTCGCCAGCACCCTGCTCCGCCTGTCCACCACCAACAAGCCCCGGTGGACGTACCTCAGCCAAAACCCCACCCACGAAAACCTAGACGAATGGGCACAAAGGCTCCGACAACACATACTACAAGCTGTCGAACAATCAACACCCCCCATGACGCCAACCCCACGGTCGAAGAGGTGGTGGACCGCGGAACTCGACGACACACGCAGAGCGATGTCCCAAGCCCGCCGCCGTTGGAAGCGAACCCGCCTACCCGAACACCATGAGGAATTCAAGACCCTCCGCAACACACATTTCAGACGAATAAGACATGCGAAGGATACTCTATAGAAGGCATACCTTGCACAAGCGGAAGGCGCAGACGTCTGGGCGGCTTTCAAGTACACTAACCCCCGCAAAGCCCAACTCACGCCCCCCATAAAAATGACAGTGAACGGTGAGGACCGCCTATGCACAGACTTCCAAAGCAAAATAGAAGCCTTCCAAGCGCTCTTCCCTCCCCCCCCCCCCCCCCTCACCCCCCACCAGAAACACCCCCTCGAGACCCCCGATCCCATGGGAAACATTCACCCCCGCGGAGATCTCCCACGCTATCTTCTCCTCCTCCCCCAAGAAAGCCCCAGGGCCTGACGGCATAACATCCGCATGCCTCCGCAAGACATACGAAGCTATACCCGAACAAATCAACCTGCTCTACGCCACCCTCGGTAAGGTAGGCTACCACCCCAGGGCCTGGCGGGAAGCAACGACTGTAGTAATACCAAAACCGAACAAGCCGGACTACAGCTCAGTCAAGGCATACAGACCTATAGCTCTACTAAACTGCTTGGGTAAAATCTTAGAAAAATTGATGGCAACACGTCTAGGACAGATGGCGGAATCCCATGACCTGCTACACACTGACCAGATAGGCGGACGCCCAAAACACTCGGCTATCGACGCCGCCATGGCACTAACACATGACATCGAAACCAACGATAAGCTCAAACTGGTGACGTCAGCCCTCTTTCGGGACGTCCGCGGCGCCTTCGACAATGTCTCCGCTGCCCGCCTCCTCCACACGATGCGCAACCTTGGATGCCCAGAACAAGTAACCTCATGGGGCACATCCTTCTTAACCGACCGCACCACCGCCCTCTCCTTCGACGGCAACACCGACGTACAACGCCCCATCACGACAGGCATCCCCCAAGGCTCCCCGGCGTCCCCTATACTATTCCTCCTCTACCTCCGCCCACTCTTCGACACCCTAACCTCAACACACCCCACCGTGTGGGCCCCGAGCTACATCGATGACGTTGCGTTAGTCGCCCACGGCCACACAAGAGAAGGAAACGCAAGAGTCCTCGAGAAAGTCGCCCGCACCGCATTCACATGGGCCCAAGAAAACGCAGTGGCCTTTGACGATTCCAAATCAGAATTGCTCCACTTCCACCGATCCCGCAAAGATACCCACGACGACCCCGTGAAAGTCACACTCCCCAACGGCACGATTGTCACACCCGGAACCCAAGGAGGACCGAAAGACGTTGTCCGGTGGATAGGCATATTTTTCGACCGCAAACTGAACTTCTCCCATCATGTAAAAAACAAACTAACCGCCGCCTCCAGATCCCTCAACGCCCTCTGCAGCCTCGTACGTCATGAAACAGGTCTGTCTCCTTCAGCTACCCGCTCACTTTACATAGCATGTGTCACTTCTAGGTCCGACTTCGGAGCTGAGATCTGGTGGACCGGACAAAAGACCCTGGCCCGTAAACTACAAACCCAACAAAACATAGCCCTCCGACGAATCCTAAACGCCTTCCGATCGACACCCATCATCGCCCTACACAACGAAGCCGCAATCCCCCCGGTCCTGGTACGCTTAAATCACAAGAGAAGGAAGTACACCCTCCGCCTCCTCACCCTCCCCCCCTCACACCCCGTTACCAAACGCTGCCCCTCCTCCTTCCCCATCCCCAACCACTTCGCCACCACCATACGCACGACACACGAATACGACCACACTTGGCAAACCCCGACACGCCCGCCCTCCCGGCTAGTAAATCACCTCCCCTCCCTAGCCGCCTGGATCTCCCCCACCTCAACTGTTGAAGACACAGCACACCCCACGTCATCCCCATGGGACCCCCACCCCGTCACCATCGACATGAGCCCGTCCCCAAAGGATGACGCTGCCATCGAACACATCACCCTCCTCCAGAACCTCCGAAACAACGACCATAACATCATTGCCTACACCGATGGATCTTAACTCGACAGCGACACCGGCGCCGGATACTACATTCCCCAGGGACTGCCGCGAGAAATCCGAGCCATCGTGCCCATGGGATCCACCTCCGAGGTGTTCGACCCTGAGCTGCGAGCCATCCTCGAATGCGTAGAAACCTGCCACAAGTACATACGCCTCCACCACCTACCCCACCGCTCCATCCACATCTTCACCGACAACCAGTCCGCAATCCTCCGCTCCTCCCGCCTATCCCGCGGTCCAGGACAAGAACTGGCATTCGCCATCAAAGACGTCGCCCTGAAACTCAACGCACTCAATGCCCAGGTGACCATCCATTGGGTCCCAGGCCACACAGACATCCCCGGGAACGACGAAGCAGACCGCCTGGCCAAACTGGCGGCGACAACCCCACCAACAACGACCCTCCCTACCTCCCTCTCGTGGATACGCCGTCAGGTTCACAACCAATTCGTCACTGACTGGACGGAGTGGTACACATCTGCCCCGAAGCCGAAAACCTACAACGCCCCACACAAGCGGAAACTCGACACCGCATACACAACCCTCCCCCGAAAAACAGCTACAGCAATCCTCGGACTACGCACTGGACACGGATACTTCCTCGACTGCCTCGCACACCCCCCCACTGCCCAATACCCCACCCGATCTTGCACATGCCCCCTTCACCCCCCCCAAACCCCCAAGCACCTCTTACTCGCGTGCCCACAGTACCAGGACCAAAGGGATACCCTCCGACGAACACTGAAACTCCCCCGACACCGCCGCCTCACGATACAAACGATTCTACACACCGAACCAGGAACCAAAGCCCTCTCCGCCATGATCTCAGCGACGAAAGTCGCGACCGCCGAATGCGCACATTCTAAGTTAAGTCGCAACCCCGCTGCAGGAGACACTCCCATTTCATTGACCACAGGCTGGGGAACGTTGCTGGACGAGGATGACGAGCATGCCCCAACCTAATAATAATAATAAAAAAAAAAAAAAACAAAATAAAAAAAAAAAATAAAAAATAAAAAAAAAATAAAAAAAAAAAAAAAAATAAAAAAAAAAAAAAAAAAAAAAAAGGGGGAGGACGGCGAGCGCAGGAGGCGATAAGGGGAGGGGAAGAACGAGCAGGAGCAGCGAGAAGAAGGGGGACGCGAAGGCCCAGAGGAGAAGGGAGGAGAAGGGACGGAAGGGCGGGAAACAGAGGGGAAAGGAGGGGAGAGAGAAAGGGGCCGGAGAGAGGGAGGGACGACAGGAGACAGTGGGGAGAGGAGGAGAGAGGAAAGGCGACGGGGACCGCGGAGGAGAGAGGAGCGAAGAGAAACGCGAGTGAGAGATGGTGACGCGGAACGACGGAAAAGGAGCGGAAACGGGGACGGTGAGGAGTCAGAGGAGGGGTACGGGAATGAACAGAGGGAGGATAGCGCACGGGGAAGGAAGGGAGGTGAGAGGGGAAGGCGAAGGAGACGTCACACTCGTTTAGGTTTTGCTTTTGAGTATGTTTTTCGATTCTGTTATTCTTGCTTGGTGTTTCGGCCTCATGTAGGCTTGTCTGTATGTTTGTTTGTTGTTTGTTTTTGGCACTTTTGAATACGCGGAGGAAACAAAGGCGGGAAAACAGTTAAAAACGGGAGGGGAAGGGAGGAGGACAGGGGGGAACGACCCGGCGAGGTGGCCCCCGAGCGAACAGGGCTCTTGGAACCGCAGACGCGAGAAGGATTATACCACAGAGGGAACATCAGGGATACTACGACCCTGCCACCAAAGACCGCTCTGGGGCGCATCCCAGTGAGCAACCGGAGTAACATCTGGAAACTCAAGTATGTACATTACAAAGAGTAGCCTCCGCCATAACCTTACGGTTGCATGCGAGTATGAGGAAATAAATAAATAAATAAATAAAGTGCAGCAGGACTTAGTCGCGAGGATGTTTTGGTTTAGCGCATGTGTATTTTTAGCCGACCGATGGTGGCTGCCACTAGCGCGCCCCTCGGAGTCTTGTAGTGACAGAGCTCCTGTTCTTGGTGGAATAACACAAGCACTTCTCGCTCCATCTCTTTCTCGGTTCTTTGTGACTCCTCGGCCTTTCTTCAGTAGCGGAGGTTTGCACGTTGGTTCTATTTATGACTTCCATACCATTTTTGGGGCAGTATTTTGAGTTGGAATATGTTTTTACGGGTGACTTTGTTTGGAGAGTCGCGGTTATTAGTGCGGTTTCGCTGGTACCGCCGTATGTGGTTGAGGTGGCCGGAAGAAGGTTGAGACCTTCTAGTTATGCTCAGGTTCAGGGGATTGAGAAGGAGAAAGGATGCATTAAGGGGGGCTGTAGATTTTTTTTCTTTTTCTGGGCGTGTATGTTTTTGTGATTTGGCCTTTTTTGATGGATGACTAGATTAATTATAGGGCGCAACGCATACGCATATAGCCACTATAGCATAGGATCAGTAGTAGATTGAATGTAGTAATGAAGTTGAAAGCCTGGCTTGGCTCAGGTTGGATTGGATTAAGTAGGAAAATGTGATGAATTTATAGAAGATTTGTGTAAGAATGATGGCTTGCGATTTGTTTCGCGTTTATATTGACTTCCACTGCTGGTTGTCGGATTATATTCTCTTCAAATAACTTCGAATCCTTATCATTCCTCCGGTGTCGTGAGAGAGCAATTGTAATTGTTTTTCCGTGTTTCAGTAGAAATATCTGATCTCGTATACTGTGCTGAGTTCTTCAGCTATTCAACCCTACATATGGAGGTAGGACCGCTTCTGATTCTTCATCACCAATCACTCGTATAGCTCTACCGTCGAGTGATCCATATTATCTCTCTACAGCCAGACCTGCTAAGCTTTTTCACTTTGAACTGAGTACTGGGAATATGTCCATCCATGATCCAAAGATGACTGTGTCTAAAGGTAGGGTCTCTGCTACTCAAAAATTGATCACTAAAATTTGTACTACCGCAGTTGTGGAGGTACGATGAAGTTGGTTTTAATGTGAGTATGAGACCACACAGAGTAATAGGAACTAGTAGTCATTTTTAGAAAAAGCATCATAATAACCGCCAAACAAGAAAAGCTAAAATATAAAAAAAAAACATTCTTCATAAATCAGATTGGTACACATTTGATCTCAAAACACAGCGTAAAACATTCACACCTACCCGTCACATTTCTCCGTCTCTGCTACTGATTCCAACCATGGCAGCCGTTTCAACATTGACTCTAATTACAATTCAGACTCCCTGTATTAACCAGACTCTGATTCCACCTGCTCTTGGCAAACGGCGCCTCTCTCCTTGAGCAGTTCGACTACCCCCATACGCCCCCGCTGTAATGCGTAATGCAGCGGTGTCCTTCCGTACTTATCGATAGCAGAGACATCGGCGCGCCCATCAATGAGCAGTTTAACCACCTCCTCATTCCCCTCCTGAGATGCGTGATGCAGCGGTGTCTTTCCGTTCTTATTAATAGCGGAGACATCGGTGCCCCTAGCAATGAGCAGTTCGACCACCTCTTCATACCCATTCAATGATGCGTAATGCAGCGGTGTCCATCCGTCGACATCGATGGCCGATGTATCGGCACCTGTATCAATGAGCAGTTTGACCACCCCCTCATGCCCCTCCTCAGATGCGTAATGCAGCAGTGTATTTCCGTCCTCATAGGAGCCGTGAACGCCAGCCCCATTGTCAATCAGTAGTGACGCCGTGTCTAGGTCTCCGAACATAGATGATATGCGAAGTAACTGGCTCAAGTCGGGCTTTATGTCATCGCCAGTGGACTCCAGTGCCGACGTGAACATTCTACTCAACCCAAAAACGCAGACCAAGGAGACCAGATCGTGAGCTCCTGTTTGCCAGTGCCAGACCCTACGCCAGAAGCCAACTCCTCCATCCCAATCGTAAGTTTTCACCCACTGACGATGATAGCTGAGCCATCTTTGGTAGTTACTCTCGGCAATGAATGTATTCCAGAGGGCAGTGAGGGTTTGGCAAGCATTTACGTCTGTGCCGTGGAAGAAGTGCCACGGCCAGAACACCACGGAGTATGACAACAGGTGACGCTTTCTGTCATGATCGGTTTTTCTAATTTTCATTTTCGCATAACCATTCCAGGAACCCGGAGTACATAACAGTGAAAGGCAAACGCTCGCGATTGCGGTATGAGAATCTGCTTTGTTGAGTTCGGGCTGTTTCTCCAGGTACTCCTCCACTGAAAGATGTGCAAACCGGAAAACATTGAGACCTTTATCAAAAATGAGGAGATTTCGGCATATTTTTATTAACCAGTTCGCAGTTATTGGGGCCTTGCGGGAGAACTCCCCCGACCTTCCGACTTCCACTGAGATTGCATCAAGCAGGGTTTCCGATCGCAGCGGTTCGTATGAATATTTCATCCAGCGAAAAGCGTTGAGCGCTAGTCGAGGGGCACTGCCTTTCTGGGCAGCAATGTTGCGGCAGATATCATTGTAGGCATCTGTGAGCGTGTCCGGAAGAGTCTGGAAATTGTCTCTAACATCGTCTTCGGTGGGTAGTTGGCAGAGGGAGGTGATCTGAAGCGCCGCCAGCTGGAACCTAGCATTCGTCGATTAGTTTCTATCACCCTCCGCAACGAAATAAAATGATATGGTAAACTCACATCCCTTTCGATCGCTTACAAAGCACTCTGCATATTTCACTTCTAAGCTCATCCGGTACCTTACCATCCAGCAGTTCACGGTCTTCAATCACTCGCTTGACTTCTTTTGCGATAAACTGGTTGATGTCACTGACATTGTCGTCAGGTTGCAACTCAATCCTGGGAAAGATCTCGAACTGCGCGACAATGTCAGGATCCATTCGAGTCGTTGCAAAAATCTTGACCAGAGATTTGGATGTTGCGATGACAGCATTCAGTGCCTTCAGAAGCTGAATTCGCTTATCCTCGGCAACCTCGTCCAGGGCGTCTATGCAAATGATGGTCTCAGGATACATCTCTGTGAGTTGAACGAGGAGTCCTTGGCTTTCTGCGAGGCTGAGCAGTGATGAAGTTTGTCCCTTGATCTTCCGGTCTCGGTACACATCAACAACTGGCTTTGCCAGTTTTTCATCATCAAAATCACACTGCGCAAGCTGTTGGATGATCGTGTTTAGGATGCTGCCCGGCTCTCGACGATTTTCCTCGGCTCGATTGCAATAGAAGTACGCTAATTTTAGCTCTGTCGTATCTATCTGCAGACGATCAACGACCTTTGATCTATATCCCTCGTGTGTTAGACATAGACTCTTTTGAGAGCATGATTTGAATGAGGGTGGAGGGGGTTGGGGGGGGGGGGGGGGTATTGCTTACGCTATATATGTTTTACCGGCTCCAGCTAAATGATTCACATGGTAAGACAAAAACCATTTCAACGAACGAGGCATATGGTCACTTACGAATTCCTCGCAATAATAACAGCTTTGACACGCGGGATGACATCCAATCCTCGTACTCTGGCCTGTCAAAAAGCCACTCGCCAGTGCCTTCAAGGCGCTCTTCATTAATGCGTTTGTGGTGGCTGATATAAGGAATTGCAGATATCCATTGCAGGATTGCAGATCTGTCACTGTCTACTGAAGTGAGTGAATATTCACACCATGTGGCGACACTGGATAGTCCCGCGTACCTTCTAGCCAGTTTTGCACATTGTGGATATGAGGTTGAATATGAGAAATCATGTCGTTCATATCCTTCAGCTGCGCTCGAAGGTCCTTGAAATCATCGCGGGTAGCTAAATCGTGTTAAAACTATTCGACATTCCAAGTCTACACCGTAGAAAAATACCTTGTGCTGCGACGAGATTGGCGTCATCTTTAACCGTCTTCTCCAGCTTCCTGATGTTTCCGAGGCAATCTGAAATGTTCTCTGTGGTGAATACCGCCTTGACATGGCTCTCTAGAGAGGCATTAGTTGCAGTGCAAACCGAAGGGATGGGAATATTTACCGTTGACTTTATCGATAGCTTTGGCGAAGAACTTCAGCACTGCTATGTAAAGCTGAAGAATGGATTCTCTGAGGTTTGTCGATGCGTTGGAAGTTTCCTTTTCATATATAATCTCATAAATCGTGCACCTCTGAATGAGACTGGCGACGTGCTCCAGTCCATCGACGATAGCGTCTAGTGTTTTGTGCCGATCCACGCAAATCTGCAGAGCATTATCAGCTAGGACAATCCAGAGTTTTGGCGGTGTAGCCAACCTTGAGAATAAATCGAAATGCAGCCCACGGCAGCGCTGCATGTGTAGGATCGTACTGGACGACGATATCCCCAATCTCTTTAAACTTGTCCAACCAGTTGAGCAGTTTGTCGATTTTCCAAGCCTTTATCTTACTATTCTTCAGGGAGTTGTCCACAAAGAATCTTGCTTCCGTCGCGCTCTTCCGGGAGTCGGCTTGAATACCAATGCCTTCAAGCTTTGTACGTTGACCATCGAGGTGTTTGTGGTAGAATGCCTTGCTCCACAGCGATCGAGAACTGATAATGCTAGCTGCCGTCGAATCATCTGTCCGTTCTCCTTGTTCCGGGACCGGGGTATCTGCCGTATTCTCTACTGGTATTACAGGATTTTGTTGTAAGGAGGTTATCGAATCTGACTGGACGCCTTCATTGCAAATGGTGCCCTGAGCTGGAATTTCTGAAGAGGACTCGATTGTTGTGACTAGATGCTCTGAGGGTGTGTCCGTTCGGTGTATGTGAGTGAGCACCGGAGGGTTGGATGGAACGGCTGATGAAAGATTCGTCACAGAATTGCCAGGTCTGTTCTTTATTGTTTCCTTTGAGGGCTTGGTATTTGGCCTTTTCGGTAATTTGAATAAATCTTTTAGTCCTTGTGTGAATCGATCACGCTTCCTTGGGGTGGCATCCGACATTTTGTTGGGAGTCCTTCTCGATCCTCTGTCTTACGTTCAAGGTAGAAGCCGTTCCGGGAGCGATATCGCGTGTAAAATGTTGCACTTAATGTATCGGAGCAAGGTCTCTCTCGAACTGCCGGTATCAATCACTCGCTCTTTGTACCGTACTGTTGCACCTCGGTGATGGCGTTGTTGGAACACAGTAACAGTCTACATGAATGTCAGAAAACCTCCAGATATCTCGCTGAATATGTGTTGTGTAAACTGCTGACGGCGCACACACGCTGTTGCAGCCTGGAATTGAGGACAACGCAGAGTACTATAACATTTTCAGCACAGTGCAGTTGATTGGCGCAGGTTGAGCCTCATCTTCACGAGGTGTGGTCTAGGAATATGTATGGTGCCGGCCACTTAGTAGAGCTAGCGCGACAGGGATCAGAGGCCTCAAAATAGATTCAAAATTCGATTTCGAGACGTGGTTGTGGAGTTGATAGCGTTTGAAAGTGACCGATGTTTTGGTGGCAGAGGGAACTTTTGAATGCATCACTAGCGCGGCCCTATTATGCACGCCATACCCTAAGAGGCGTAGTATATACTGCATTTAGCGTAGTAGACACCGAGTGATACCTAACGGTGCTACGCTAGTACCTTTTTGGTGGCCCTGGATCGGGAGACCAACTTCAGGGGTCATCACTCGAGGCTTACTCATCAGGTCTTAGAAGGCTTTGTATGGGAAAACTGGTGCATAAGTCATCACTCGGTACTTTGTAACGGTGAGTTGCAAATTGGACATTTACCAAGACCTGCCAAGACGCCAGCCTTACTAAGTGGCCGGCACCATATGTGCCACATGGTGTCGGACGGCAGCTGAATTGCACTGGCGGACCAGGACGTAGCAACGCGCACGACACATGAAAAAATCGCGACGTCAAAATACTCGCAATAGCACCTGAAACCCCACGGTCCCCACCCACAACACCCAAACCCACTGAAAACCACTGCAAACCACTGAAAATACTAATAACACTTCGTATACATTGATGCTCGGTGAGAAAAAGTGTAGTCACCATTTGAACTGGGCGTTGGTACGTAGCCTACATACAACTGACGTATACGCGATTGCGATTTTGTGATTGTTTTAGCATCTGTAATGGCTGGTGTTTCTCAAACGTTATGCGCTGAAAAATGCTGTATTTTCGTAAAACATGTGACATTTTTATTCTGTTGCCGTCACAAACATTTTTCAATGGGAATCGTTTTCAAAGGCGTTTCCGAATCTAGACGTTTATACCAGAGCCAATTTGTTTTTTTCTGCCAACCATCCACCTTCACCCATCATCAACCATGCACCTCCACCCATCATGAACACCATACGTTCAATCCTTATCGATGGACATAATAACCCGCCGGACCATACGTCCACTGACCACCCGACGGCGCAGGGACATGAGCAGGGGCAGCAATCGGGATCCGTCTGTATATGGGTACTGGGATAGGTGTGAGCGTACAGACTGGCGCCGTAACAGGCGCCGTAGCCGCCCCCATCCTATATGCACCACCAACAAGACTCCAGGAATTGCCCTATATATCATTATATCAGCCTTATTTCCTCACAACCAAACCAAAATTTCAATGCATACCTTGTCAGCTGGCGTCACTTTTGGCTGCAATATCGCCAGCCGTGCAGCAGCCTCATAGCGCGAAGCGTGAATTGCGGCTACTTTAGCCCGAGAGGCGGCAGCTTGCGCGGCATATGCATTGTATGTCGCTGTGGCAGCTGCTTGTCGAGCCTTTTCGGCAGTGATGGCGGGTGTAGGGGGTAGGTGTACGGACGTCTGTATACCTGGGTACCGAGAGGCCGGATTGTAGGTGCCCGTGGGTGTTAGGAGAGGATAGAGGTATGGGGGTTGGTGGTTGTAGATGATGCGGTCCATTGGGAATTGCGGGTAGTGGGGATTTGTGCAGATGATGTTATTCTTGCGGTTGCTGAAATGGATGAGCGGCAAAGGTGGGGGAATTAGGTTATTTATACTGCAGGATTTCAGGCGTCGTTAGGGAGGCTTTCCCCCTTCTATTGTTGGATGATGATTCATGGCATTGTATGTTGAGGATAATTCTATCCTAGTCTGCTATTGTAATTTAAGGTTTGTTGTGCCATAGAAAGGGAGTGGTATTCTATGAGAGTAGATTTGCTACCAAGTGGTATAGAATTAGGATAAACCAAGAGGGTTAAATGTCGGCGTTAATGGTCGCCAGGTGAAAGATTGGCGATTCAGATTCAATGTTGTTGGCGCATGTTCATTGAATATTATTTGCCTGGGAACGCCAGATTGAATGGCCAGTTTGCCAAGATTCAATGATGATCCAGCCACCAGTGTTGGCTATGACTCGGGACGCGTGGTTGACGACCAAGTCATAGGTTGTCACTCACGATTAAAGCCGGCGTGGTCGTGATTCTTCCCCCACGATTCTTGCTTTTCGACTCGGTTGTAATTCTTGTTGCTGAGGTTTGAAACAGTTCATAGATAATGAATCACTGGTTTATATATGAGCAATCGGCGAAAACATCGGTGCAGCAATCTAGATAAGATCTAGGAAACAAGCTCATCTATGTTTGTCAGACCGGTTGTTACGATGACGATGGAAAACTGTCTCAACTCTAATCCTATGTATAACCAGTATTTTTGAGTTCTTTACACCTTGACCTATTACCCGTCGTCTTGCAGCTTTTACAATCACGTCCGCAATATTAGTCTAGAGTAGAGCAAAAGAAGTCTATCAACTTCAGAACATCTCGGATTCTTTTCGAGTTTTACTTATAACTTTCTTACAAATTACTAAATGACCAAATGATATTCCTGATATCCATGATTTTGATGGCTGAGCCTCTCTTATGTTCTCAATACTGTAGTATACGCCTAGTAAATGTCCGTGTCAGCCCAATATGGCAGGGTTGAATCACCACAAAACTCAACCCTCACCGGTGATAAACTCCATCCTACAAGATTAATAACATCCACAAGATTTCCACATATTCAATATTAAAACCCAATATGTATCAAATATCGCTCAAAACAACATATGATTTTAACCGATGTATATTGCATAATAAATAGCTATAAGTACGCTCATAAAAAAATAAAAACAAAAGTAGCCATAGTAGATACTCAACGCCTCAGAATCTGGCTCAAAAGCCCTCAAATCGTCGCCCCTTGATAACCAACCAACATTTAGACGCAGTACATTCCATCACCAGACCAATACGGCTTAAACTCAGGCCCCAAACCTTCATCAATGTCACACCTCACAAAGCCAACCAACCATCCACCCACCAAGCGAACAATTATTAACACTATATATCTAATCCTTACCGTCGTACATAGTATCCTCCCGGATTATAAGTCCATTGACCACCACTCTGCGCAGTAGCAGGAGCGGGAGCAGGAGGTGGGGCCGGTCTGTAGATAGAACACGGAATAGGTGCGGGCCTATACACAGGCGCCAGGATCGGGACCGGTCGATAAACCGGTGCCGCATCAGGCGCCGGAGCCGCTGCACCCATCCTGTAAGCTCCACCAACGAAGCTCCACGGATTTCCCTATATATCATTATATCAGCTTCTATTCCATCTATTACCATCAAAACAGAAATTCATACCTTCTCTTGTGTCACCTTTGGCTGTAACATCGCCAGCCGAGCAGCAGCAGCAGCGGCCTCATTACGTGAAGCTTGAATTGCGGCTACTTGGGCCCTAGAGGCGGCGGCTTGAGCGGCATAGGCGTTATATGTCGCAGTTGCGGCTGCTTGTCGGGCTTTTTCTGCAGTGGATGTGGCCGTGAAGGGTAGGTTTGAGGAGGTTGGTATCTTTGGATACTGAGTAGCGGGCTGGTAGGCTCCAGTTGGTGTTAGGAGAGGGTAGAGGTATGAGCCTTGCTGGTTGTAGATTATGCGGTCCATTGATAGATACGGTTGTTTAAGGTTGGGATATGGAGTTAATCAGATAATGTTGTTATTGCAGTTGGTGGAATTGATGAGCGGGAAAGGCGGGGAAATTGGAATATTTATACGGCGGGATCTATGGCAACATTGGGGAGGTTTTTCCCTTCTATTGTTGGCTGATGAATCATGGCATTGTATGGTGAGGATAATTCTATCATAATCCGCTACTCCAATGTAGGATTTGCTGTGCCGTAGAAAGGGTGTGGTATTCTATGAGAGTAGATATAAACAGAATGAGTATAGAATTAAATTAGGGGGGTTGAATGTCGGTGTTAATAGTATTCCAGGGTTAGGAACGGCTGTCCGGTGAAGGCTTGGCGATCGAGATTGAATGTTATTCATGCAGATTCATTTTGAATGCTATTTACATGCAACGCTAGGGTGAATGGCAAGATTGACTATATAGATTCAATGGTTGTCTGACCACGGGTGTTGGGTTATGACTTTGAACGCTCACGTCATGGGTTGTCACTTACAACTGGAGTTTGAAGTCCGCGCGTGAAATTCCTACTGAACCCCATCTAGGCATGGGTTTTCCCTTCCGATTCTCGATTTTAGGTCTGATCGCAATTCCTGTGGTCGAGGTTTCATACTGTTTCTGAAAGGATAAATCTATGCTTTATATACGAACCGTCGGCAAAAATATCAGTGCAGCAATCGAAAGAAAAGCGCACAAACTCACTGGTGTTTGACCACTGTTGATTAAGATAACTCTTCAAAAATCTCTCAACTATGAAGCTAAGCTATACACGACCAGTAGTTCACCGTTCCCAAAACCTTGACCTGTTGCCCGTCGTCTTACTTGTACTCTACAATCACGTGCACCATGGCGAGCATTGATTCTTCGATGCTATATGTAAACCGACTATTTTGTATTAACCCAGCGACCTTTTTTTTTAATTCTGCGGTTTACAGTGAATCGCACCTGCAATCAAGATTCGGTAGCGTGGTACATAATTTACGAAAATTCCCGTCTGACTTCAGTCATACCTTGATCGTGCACGACTCGCGAGTTTTTTTTTTAGAAGATTATTATTCAATTGCAGCGTCAGATACACATACCAAGCGCTTTTCACGGCCCGGATCAACTCTGGCATTGTCAAAAGCTAACGAAACAGAAGCGTATGTTGACGGGAATGTGCTACGGTCATGACACCTATGGCCGTGTGTGTGGCTTGGCCCTGTGTGTTATGTTCCATACTCGTGAAAAGTTTCTCCAGAATTTATTCAAGTATGATCATCATTCTACACCTTCGCGTATTCTTTTTTTGACACTAATCTCCTGAGATAAGGTGACTCATGAGCTTGCCTCATCGCCGTGGCAACGTTAGTCCGTGATCTATGATGTCATAGTCTCATAGATCACGAGAAGATTCTACGAAGAAAGAGAAGGATTAGGAATACGTTTACCGGAATAAGCAAACCAACAAGAATAATCTGGAAGATTCTACAATGGACAGGTTTCGGTTAAGAACCACTTGAGCCTTGAGGGATAAGGGAATTAGGGCACAGAATTGGGTATATTAAGGGAATATATTTCCTCGTTTTTTATATATTCCTTCTTCACGAAACGTCTGCAGTTTCTTCTAATTACGATAAGTTACGTCCTCGTCTCTTGCCATTAACGTTTCCTTCTCGTCTTGCTCACCTTTAAAACTCGCCGCCCCGTTCAGCCAGCCTGATCGCCAAACTTGTCTTCGTCTCCATCCCGAATCACTCCGGCCCCAGGACCTAAGCCCCGCCACTGCCTTCCGCGAGCTCCCTGGTGCTCGTCATTACAGCACCGGAGACGACCAATAGCTGTATCAGAGATACTTCCACCGATTATTGTACCCGTTACGGCCTATCTGGGAGCGACAATATGGTCAGAGAAATAAACGACGTCACTGAGAGTAATCTCGAACCATCAAAAAGTATCAAGACCCATTATGTAATCGAAGCCGGCGGGGAGGAGCTCCTCGCTTCTCAGGATGGTGTTCCCTTCAATGATGATGAGGATGATACTGCCGAGGAAGATGAAGATGAGAACAAAGATGCGGATGAGGTGGAAGATGAGGAGGTGGTGGAATATGAGGAGGAAGTGGAGGTGGTGGAGGTGGAGGAGGAAAGTCTGTACCCTACCGCTGGAGGAGCAAAAAATCTCCTGAAGCGAGGTCAATCCTCCGGCCGAAGCACCGGTAGAAAGGACCTGAAAAGGCCTAGAAGGTTTTCAGTGCAAGAGGCAGTGGAGAGATTTGAGCAGCAGTATCTTGAGCTGGAAGAGCGCCGCTTGGCCTACATGAAGGAAAGGGATGATGCTGACCGTGAGCTTCGTCGAAGAATAAGCGATCGGAAGCATGAGCTTAAAATGAGAATGCTAGACCTAAAGTCGAAAATAAACGATCGGAAGCATGAGCTTGAAATGAGAATGCTAGACCTAAAGTGGAAGAAATATGAGCTTGAAAAGTTAATGCTCATGAGGGAATTGGGATGTAAGTCCAATGGGCCGGTGGGGAGTAGCACGACAGAAAACACTATGGACGAGGGTATAGACTTGCACAGTAATTCCTAAAATGACATATTTGATATTACTGTTGAAATGGAGGAGTAACTATGAGATGCGGGGAATATGAAAGTTTTCATTCAGTTGTTTCAATGTAGAGCTACCATGCAACGTAAGAGCGCCTCTCTCAATCTCCCGTCTGGTTTCTCAAACCCCTTTTCTACGTCTGGCGCTAGTTCTGCCTTCGCTTGTTCCTCCATAGCCAACTCTTGACGCAGACACGCTATATCTATATCCTCTTTGTCATCCCATTTCCCATCATCCATATCCAAAAGGAAATTATGCAAGACACATGCAGCTTGGAAATAGTCCACAACCAATTTATGGGAACGCCAACCTTTGACCTTGACTGGAACTGCCGTAATCGCAGGGAACCGAGCCTTTACAAGGCCTAACGTATGCTCAACTGCAATACGTTGAGAATTCAAGACTGCGTTGAATATCTTGCAATCCATCTCATTCGCTCGGGGCTTCTTGAATGGTGTAATCATGCGTCGGTTCACCGTGAAAGCCGAGTCACCGATGAGGTACTCTCTAGGTGAGAAGAACACCTCGGGGTTCAAGGATAGCATAGTATCTTCGAAAATGAATGATTCATGTGCTGTACAGACATCGCCGGCTCGAGTGTAGATGATGCGGTGTTCGTCCGAGCATACAACTATTGCATGTAACGCATAGGATGACTTGGAGTTGTAGTAAAACCGATGGTGCTCTGATGGAGCATACAGCAGTGGGATAAGTGTGCAGTCTATAAAGCCGACGCATCCTGAAAAGACAAGATCCGAAGCATTGCACACTCTTTGCTTGTGTGCGTCCTTTTCTTCCTGGGTTGGCCATCGAATCATTTCTGTTTGTAGAGACAAGATCGCAGCTAGGACTCCGGACGTAAAGTTACGAACAGAACTTTCTGAAATACCGATCTCTGATGCTACTTGTAAATCTGTACCGCCGAGGCCTTTTCTTCCCAGTCGATACAAAAAAACCGCAAGTTGATACCGCACAGCTGTCTGTCCAACTGAGTTTGTATTCTGGAAAACCTGGTGTCCCTCGATCCTGTGCAGAAAGGTCTCAAAAGAAGAAGGATTCATCCTGAAAAACCGCCGGAAAACGCCAACATCTCTGAACTGCTCCTGGAAAAACCATCTTTGCACGTTCCTCGGTTCCGAATATCTTTCCTCGCGGAGAAGATCGATTTGAGACGAATAATACGGCAAGCCCACTATGTCAAACGATCTGGGAGCTTCGCTATCTGAGTCGCTGTTTGAATTGCTGGCTGAATTGCTGACTGAGTTACCGTCTGGGTCGCTGTTTGGGTTGCTATTGGTGTCGTCGTTTGGGTCGCTTTCCGAGTCCCTTTCCGGGTCGCGTTCGCTACCGCTGCTTGATTCATCACATGAATCCCAATTTCTTCTCCTTTTCCGGCTCTCCTCAACCCCGTCGCATTCCGGTGGTGCTAGTCGCTTTTTCTGACACTCATGCGGCATCTTGAGTGGGTGCAAATTCTCGCAATTGCTTGTGGTTTCCGTCGCGTGTTGTTGCGTTATATGGTGCCCATACCCTGGCTAGCCGGAGCTCGCGTGCAATGTGTGTATACATAGTGACCATATGTACACGCGTCATGCGTGTCCGACGTCACCACCTAATTTGGCGAGTAAAGTATGGTGCACCATAGAGTACTTTTCATCTCAGTTTCCATCAGATTTTAAACTTTCCCACTCCTTTTAACATCTTGAATTTCGCAAGTTCAAAACTTATACCGGCTTCGCCAGCTGTATGTATCGTGTCTCCACTGCATTCCCAAACTGTGGTTATGATACAGTAACCAGCCATAATCTCACTGCTACTTAGCAGTGTGAAGATGTTTTGTGTGGAGCTATTCGAGTTTCGGGTATCCTTTAGATGCACGAATGTGGGAGGTGATTTAGGCACAGTTGCGTAGAGATAGAGTCACGTGTTTTCTCGTTTGCGAGATCTTGAATTCATGATGCACTCAAAAAGCGATAGTTTGATCAGAAATTAGAAACATAAGGTCTGAAATAGACATTGGAATCTAGTGGTGATCTCACTAGATACACTCTGATGGATCGTTAACAGTGTGTTGTTGAATATTTCGAATACTGCGTTTCTGTTAGCCTCGGGGTATTATTGTTTGCAAAGTGATTACGTATAGTATCACATCAGGCATACAGCCTCGGAGCCAGTAGTGAAAGCTAGTAAAGAATGTATGGATGAGCACGTATGCTACAACACTGGATATCTAAGGTAGGCCCATCCATCAGTATCAGGAATACCATTCGGTCCTTTGGTAGTTTGTAAGGCGTCTAGAGGTAAAACTCGAAAAGAATCCGCGATATTCTGAAGTTGACACTTTCTTCACTCGACTCTACACGGTTATTGTGGATATGATTGTACAAGCTGTAAGAGGATAGACAGCAGATTAAGGCGTTAGGAACGGCAAACTGCTAGTTATGCAGAGATTTAGAGTTGGCAGGTTTTCGAAGTATCGTCTTAGCCAACGGTATGTCAAACAATAAACAGTCAGTTTGTTTCCCACTCTTTAGATTGCTGCGTCAGGCATCTTTACCGATTGCTTGCATATAAACCATAAATTTATCCTCATGTAATCTATATCAAAAGCTTAAAATCAGTCACTGCGACCAGGGCAAAAAGGGTGAATCGAAATTCGAGAGGGAAAATCACGACTGCGCGGACTTCGATCGTAAGTGACAAACCGTGATGCGGTTTCCAACGCGGCGTTCAGAGTCATAACCCAACACTCGTAGGCGGATTGATTGTCCTTGAATCTAGACCAACTTGCAATTCAACCTAGCATTAACACGAAAATAAATATTCAATACCTACATAATGCATCAATAACATTTAATCTGAATCGTCGACCTTTCACCGGACTCCCGTTCGACCTATTATCAGCACCGTCATTTAACCCTCTGGGTTCATTTAAATACCACTTGGTATCATATCAACTTTCATAGAATACCACCCCCTTTCTACGGTACGGCAAATCCTACATTGGAGTAGCAGATTATGATAGAATTAACCCCACCATACAATGCCATGAATCGTCACCCAACAATAGAAGGGGAAAACCCCCCTTAATGTGGCCATAGATCCCGCTGTATAAATATTCCAATTCCCCCGCCTTCCCGCTCATCAATTCCACCAACCGCAATAACAACATCATCTACATTAACTCCATACCCCAACCTTAAACAACCGTATCCAACAATGGACCGCATAATCTACAACCAGCAAGGCTCATACCTCTACCCTCTCCTAACACCAACTGGAGCCTACCAGCCCGCTGCTCAGTATCCAAAGATACCAACCTCCTCAAACCTACCCTTCACAGCCACATCCACTGCAGAAAAAGCCCGACAAGCAGCCGCAACAGCGACATATAACGCATATGCCGCGCAAGCTGCCGCCACCAGGGCTCAAGCAGCCGCAATTCAAGCTTCACGTAATGAGGCCGCTGCTGCTGCTGCTCGGCTGGCGATGTTACAGCCAAAGGTAACCCAGGCTAGTATGGTATGTACTATTGAGATGGCGGTAATTGAAGCAATAGAAGCTGATATAGATCGTGTACATAGGGCAATTCGTGGAGTTTTGTTGGGGGCGCCTACAGGATGGGAGGTGCGGCAACGGCGCCTACTCAGAATCCCACACCTGTCTACAGACCCGCACCTGTTACCACGACTCCTGTTTATGGATTTGTTCCGGCCCAGCCGCCGGTTTATAGGCCCGCGCCTGTGATGGCTCCGGCGTTCAGACCGGCTCCAATTCCTGCTCCTGTGCCGGGTGGCAGCCATTGGACATATAATCCGGCCGGATATTATGTTCGCCGGTAAGGATTGTACCTACGATGTATGGATGGAGGGTTGTATTTGTAAATGGTTGGTTCGGTGGGTGGATGGTGGCTCGGGGCGTTCATGAAGTCTGAGGGGGTTAAGCTACATGGGGTCTTATCAACTGCCTTAGTGGGACGTCGATTACTGTTGTGGTTTGAGGGATAGGATTAAGGTGGTATCTTCTGGTAGTTATTGTTTTTTGTCTTGATTTTGTTGGTATACCTATGGCAGTTTCTGTATGAAATACGAATCGATACAAATCATATTTTGCTTAAGTGATACTAAAAAGGATTTGCTGTTTATCTCGATTTGTGAATATAACTCGCTGCGAAGGTTTTTGTTGTCTTGTTATGTGAACATTTTTATAACTATTCCTGAATGAGATACGAATTGCTCAAAACAATATTGTGTATTAAGTGATATTAGATAAATATTGTGTTCTTATCTTGAATTTAGGAATATTTCGTGATTGATATTGATCGTATTGATACTGGGGCGAGGGGGCGAGGGAGCGGGGGAGCGGGGGGGAGGGGGGGGGGGAGGGGGGGAGGGGGGGGGGAGGGGGGTTGAAGTTTATTTCTACGATAATTCGACCCAGGCTGATGAGTTATGTTTGTATAACGCTGACATTGAAGCCGTCTGAATCTCTACCAAATGCAACATAGAATCGTATATGATCAAGCCCTTTGATAATTTCCCAAAGCCTAAAATCAATAATCCAAAACAAGATTTTTTTTACTCTTTCTAGACTGGAGCGATATACAAGAATATTTACAACTCACGTGATCGTTTTGAAGGCATAGTTAATCTAGGTGTATGTAACTGTCAATCTCATGATTCAGAACAATGATTTTCGGTCAGCTTCCATTGCATAAGAAACGACTGCGTTAGCAATAGGGCTGGTTACTTGCTCCTAGTGGTGATTCATGGTGACTGTAAACTAACCCAGCTCAGGGATGTCACAACCATTGAATCACAAAATATCACCTCACATTTTTTATCTTGGCTAAAACACAATTTCTTTATTCTACTCCGCTCTCTCTTCAGCCATTATCAATTGCAGACATCTTTACCGGTTACATAAGCTATCGCCACGGTGAGATACCAACCTAGACGCTATCATTCTTATCGTTGTAAATTGCAATCATCCTCGACTTAGGCTTCTCGAATTTGCGCCAAAGTTAATAGCCGCAATTCATCCTAAAGTATATGCATGGGAAATCATATCTGGCCCCCACGCCGGCAAAACTCACGTCACAAGTACAGATATTTTACCTGGGTATAGTGTCCTGATCAACATTAAGCAGCTTATTAAATGGGGCGAAACACTGCATACCACTATTGAACAACAATATATTTATGTACTTATCATAATATACAATTGAGACAAAATTTAAAGCTTAATATATTTCCTGTATGAGAAAAAGCAGCGTTATACTAGTTGCCTGTAGACTAGCAGTGGACTTCAGTGCTGGCAGAAAAGCTTCTCACACGAAGCTGGGTGGACTTAATAAACTTTAATCAGCTATATCTATTTATTTTACTTACCCGCACATGCACAGCCCCCCACAATGATACGGTACTTTATGATCGGCATGGGAAGCAGCAGTAGATAGGGTTCGGAAGATACTACCGTTACAGCCCATAAGAAATCTTCTGCAAATTTCCGTCGTATGACTGCATCATCACTGATAACTCGGTGAAGGTGGACTAAGCTAAACAGTAATATTTTGATGCGATAGATCCCATGACGCAGGTTCCGAAAACTTCCGGGAAATCGGATGTAAGCTTTCTGACATAGCAGATAATTTAAGGTTTCGATATTTGTTGTTTCACTAAACAGGAGTTCGAACTTCGTTAGGAGTTATGGGCTAAGAAAGCTGTGGCAGACGGTGCATTGATCAATGTTGCTGCAGGTGCCAGGTGCAGGGAAGAGAAAGCTTCTCACGGACCATAGCTAACAGAAGCTACCCCACCACGCGCCCCACACGCGACGCGCCTCATCCACTTCAACGCCACGCGCTCAGCCCTACGAAGTGCCGCGAAGTCCACGAAGTCCACGAAGTCCACCAAAACCCCTCTTTCTCCTCGCATCGATAGTTCTAAAACGGTTTCCAGCCCCGACGAAGTACCGACGAAGTACGTTGAAAGTTATATTGCCTTCACTCACTACACCCAACCAAAGACCGAATTCTCTCCACCTCGCAACACATCCTCATTTTCAAGATGCCTATGCAATCCCGAGGTTCCGTCAGACCCTCCATGGGAACAGCAACCACTACGAAAGCGCGGCAATATGCGATGTTACAGAACCAGCTTTCGACGCTGCAATGGAACTTGGAGAAGTTGGAGGATATGATGAGAGTCACTGCGGCACAGGCGGATAATATTAAGACGTTGGGAACTTTGAATGCTGCTTTGTAAGTTTCCTTTGGAAGATGATTTACTCAGAGAGGCGAAGAGGTCTATACATCTACCGGGCCGGGAAAGCCGGAGGTCTGGTGGTTCTGGGATAACATAAAGAGGAGGGAACAATGCGATGTGATATGATGTGATGAGGGCTTTGTGGAGTTTCTGGTTATTCCAATTTCCGGAGCTAACTGGAGATTAATAGACTCATGTCTGCGAACAAGATTTTCGAAACCCAAGGAGCCGGATCAGCGGGCAAAGAGAAGGAAGATGACGAGATGACCGATGCTTAATGACCCTTTACGATGCTTGGCGGATATTTCAAAGTGCGGTGTTTAACATGTTTTTATGGCGTTTTTGTTTAGCGAGATGGTGGTTTATACTGCGGTAATTGAATTCCCTACCATGCTTTATGGTGTTTTTAATTTGTGGTTGAGAGTGTTTAGAGTGGTTTAGTTTAGAGTGATGACTGTTGAGATTGAAATTGAGGTGGAGATGATGCGCATAGCCGCTTAGGCCTAGACTTTTGCCGGTATTATGACCGGTACCAGTATGTACTTAGCTACTGATGCTGGCTACTCTGTTGTGTGCATAAGCACCGCAGTACGCCTTATGCCGATCATCTCAACGGTATGTACTGTAGTTTGAACCTGGGGATAATCATCACTTCTTCTAGGCTTCTAGCCGTAACTTGAAATTCATCCGATGTTCAATTGCATCATGAATGAATAGCCTTCCTTCCGCCGTGCTTCCTTTTATCTTGAGAATGAAAACGGATGGATTTCTTTAACCGGTAGTTTTACGCATCTAGCCTGCGGGCACCATGGTTCACCAATCTTTACCGTTTCGGAACAATAACTAAACTGCGGATAATAATTATTTAGATATTTAGATATTTAGATATTTAGATATTTAGATATTTAGATATTTAGATATTTAGATATTTAGATATTTAGATATTTAGATATTTAGATATTTAGATATTTAGATATTTAGATATTTAGATATTTAGATATTTAGATATTTAGATATTTAGATATTTAGATATTTAGATATTTAGATATTTAGATATTTGGATTTCTCCTTCACCACACTTACACCACGTCTGCCTGCATGTAACAATCACTGGGGTATCTCAGCCGCCGCCGCTGCACCCACATGAGTCACCGGAGTTTTGCTAATGCACCACCTTGGCACCAGTATGCCTAAAGGTATGCAAGTCGCTCAAGAATGTGCTTTGCAGAATCTTGGCGTACTCGCTGTTTACCTCAGTTTTGACATGCTTATTTTACCTTATACTCGCTCCAGTAAGCCTGCCTAAATCACATGCAATAATCACAGGACCTAAATACCACAGTATTTAAGACTAACAACCCCCCCCCCCCCAACATTTTCCCCTTACCACCATCATACAAAAAGATTCAAAGAAACTACAGTCGAACCTCTTTATAAGAGTACGCTGGGACCGGAGAAGTGTACTCTTATAATGGCGAAACTCTTCGGCAGAGGTTGGCTTGGCGCGAGTGATTGCTTGAGACCCTGCGCGCTGGGGGTGGTGTGTACCGCTCCTCTGCCCCAAGGTAGTGCATTAGCGCCATCTTGGTACGAGTATACCCTGCTCACATACCTCTATCATAAGAGTATGCTAACAATTTTTCGCATTTCCTTAAGAGTATTTTAGTATCGAGGTTACTCTTATTTCCCATACAAAAATCGACGGGACCACGGCTATGCACTCTTATGAAGAGGTTATTCTTATAATTGGTACGCTTATAAAAAGGTTCGACTGTAGCTATAACTTGAAGAGCATAATTTAAAACAGCCGCAACGATGAAAGTCTCTACCTCAGTCGCCGTCGCCGCCATATTATTTGGGTCAAACGTTACCGCTGGACCGCTTGCATATGCCGCTTGCCAGGCGGGATGTGCCACCGTTGTGATGGCATGTTATTCCGCGGCAGGTTTTACCTGGGGAGCCACCCTGGCAGCAACTGCCCCAGCAACCGTAATCGCCTGCAATTCAGCTTATGGCAGTTGCCAGACAGTCTGTGCCACAATTGGCCTTTTGGCACCAACTCCATAGAAGTGATTCGAGGGTAAGAATCAAGTATCTATAATCTCAGAAACTGCAACAATTGGATTGATAACAGGGACTATTTTAGATCTTGCTACATGATTAATTGGAGCGGGTGTGCAATTCGTTATGCTGGTTTTGTGTTTCTACTTTTCTTTATTGCGTTCGACTTTTCTTGTTTTATGGATAATCTTGTCTTTACGAGTAATCGAAAAAAACTGATTACCAATCTTGAACGCCGTTCTTTAGTCGCGATTCCTACACACCTACATAATTCCACTTTCCCTCCTGCACCTCAATATGGGGAAGGGGTGGCAAGCGTGTCAACAAATTAAGTCACGAATCGTTACCTACACTACGTACAGAAGAATTTGTAAACCTAGTGGGTGCTGCTCCCCGTACTACGGAACGGGCATCAGAACCCGGATGGATTCTATGCGGCCATTGATCCCATTCCTGCTGCATTCAGCACTTTCGTTTTCAGCATTTGAACATTAGAATTCACTTACATACTCAAGTTGCCTAGGCAAAGGCGTTTATGAATGGGGGATATATGCTTCTCCGTGGGCATAAAACCACCTATATATTCTCTTCCTGTACAAACCAAACTAGTCTCTACATCACAAATATCACTCGAATCTCACTTCACCACGCCAGTCATCAAGATCTGCATCGCCCCAAGCTAAAGCTTCCATACATACAGCAGAGCAGCACTTCTCTGTCATCCAGAACAATTTTTCAAAAGCCTAAAGCCTATAATTAGATCATTCGATCTCACTATATCTGTCTATATGATGCTACAGTAGACTATTTCACTTGACGTGTATGTATGTACTTAAGTTAAGTTAAGCATCCGCTACAGCAGCTAAATAAACCCCTGTAAGACATCACCAAAGCATTAGATCCATCCAATCCAATAGCCGCCGTCTAGCCGCGTTTCGCGGCCAGACTCGGGAATCATACCCGCATCCGCCAGCCGCATCCGGGCCGGGTCGGGAGTATCGGGTGAATCGGATTCTCTGGCACTGCAGCCAATGACATTGCTTGTCCGCCAGTGTATTCCAATGAATTATGGTCCGCTAAGTATGTATCAGATATGTTCCGCTAATGAAATAGTGGACTCAGGTATCCAGGCTACGGTTTTACTATTCGTTGTACTGCTTTCGGGTTCAATGCACTTGCCACGCGCTGGTTTATACCTTATTTTTAGGGGATATATAGGATTATGGTTGAGGCACCGGTGAAGGGAGGGGGTCACTTGGATCGCGTTTGCGGGCGATGCATCGGTAGCCATGGGTCCTTGCGGGCTTTGGCGGGGAGATAAATTCTTATTTCCGGGAGTTGATGTTATGTTATGTGACGCGATGTTTTGTTTATTGTAGTAGATTACCTCCGTAGCTTTTGATGTTTAAATCATAATGATTATATCTTAAGAATATTATTTAAAATATGGAGCGAGGTGTCAATTGGTACTCTGAGGGTATATTTTACCCAAGATTTGAATTACATACGTCCAGTAACGAATTATCAAAATTAGTTAAACCCACCAGTTGAAGTATTATTCTATTTTTTCGCTTCATATAAATCCATTACATACAGCAACCAGAAGTGTCATAAGGTTCATGGTTTAGTAATAACCTACATAACGAACGGTTATGCGTATATAGAGTACATACATGATACATGATACATCGGACGACATCCCATCAATAATTCCCGTTTCAACTACCGCGCCCCAATTTCCCGCATATCCTCCCTAGCTATTCACTACCCATTTTCATCCATGGTAATCCAATTGTAAGACACCAGAACAATCACGTATGTACATTGAGGCTGAGATGATAGATCCTGAATGGCTCGGGAAATATTGCGTACTCGACTACAGTGGCCAGAGTACCCGAGTGGAGTACAGCGGGACTTCCCTGGAATGTATATATTGCATCTACGGCGTTAACACAGCCACCCGACCACCATTGATAAAAGAATTTAATGGCCGTAATATGGGGAGAGCCATTTAGATTGCGTGGTTAAATAAATCATCTATTATCCGTCATCTGTCAGCTATGACTGAGCAATTTCGCCATTCATCTACAGTCTACAATAGCTGTCCCCTGAAGCTTAAAGCCTGAAATCCGAGGCCAGTAACAAACAGGCTGGGTGTGTAGTATATCATTCTATTATCCACCTTTCATGGCCAGGTAATGGGGGCTTAAATACATGTAGTTATTTACTAGGTGGTTATTTTTACCGAGACTCGAATCAATGTTTTCCCTTTCATTATGCTTTGATCCTTTACTTATTCATTCCCTATTCCTCAGTCCTCACTGCCAGTTACACGTTACCTTATATAATATTCCGAGAAGCCATCTACTCAATTACCTCCCTATTTCAGTCTCCACTTCCCCAATTTGAGGCTGTCGGTAATATTTGTATTTATATTTATACATCAACTTCAATATTCCTGTAAGTACTCAGTTTCAAAGTTTATACTGACTGTGTTTAAACTTTTATTTACTTTTCATTCTTGATGACGTACTGATCTCGGATTCTCCAGGGATCTATTAGTCTATTAGAGAATTTGTATGGTTTGTATGATCTTGAATGGTTCAGATACATCTAAACCTCCGAAATCAAGCAACAAGCATCAAACCCTATGGAATAAATAACGAAATTTTCAGCAATCCCGGGAAAAGTTTGGCAACAGAAGCTCATGTAAAATCAATCGTCCATGATATTATCGGTATCTGCTTTACATAAGTTCCTATGGATTCTGATAACTTCTAGAAACCTTTCCTGGTGTTAATATTGCCTTTTTGATCTTCGTCTATGTTTTTTCTTTATTGCCTCATTCTCGCAGTCCCGCATTCATTCCCCCATTCATTTATACCAACCCCAGCCCCAACCCCAACCCAATTTCCCATTTCCAATCCCCTTCCAACCCTTTAAACCCCCAACCACAACATCATTCCTAACCATAACACTCAATACCAACCACCCCTTGAACCAATTCCCCCTTCATACCGTCTCGTCTTCCCAGAACCTCAATAGATACGACACATCACTTCCCCATGACTATACAGAAGCGTATCCAAAGTCAAGAATGGCCCTATGAGAAGCGTAAATATCTAGCTAGCTAGCTATCTAGGCATGTATGTATTAAACTTTTATCCTTTCAAGCCATATCCTCTTTATGACTGTTAATGGAACCAGGAAGTGTATGTTTCCTTACCGCACACACCCCCCCCCCCCCCCCCCCCACACACACACACACCTTATGTTCTTTCTATCAGTGCAGATACTCGCTACTTATCCCATTCATCTAACTTATATCTTCACCCCCTTTCTTTCCATCTCGTTTTGTCTTCGAGCTTTTATCTCACGTTAAACCTTCGTCCGGTAATCGTATGTTAGGTGGTTATATTATATAAGATCCGAAGATGTGGTAGGTAGGTTAAGTAAGCTGGTAAGGTTGTGTAGGAAATGTTTCAGTAGGTGAGGTGAAGTGATTAAGTAATCAAATGGGTGAGTGAGTGAGTGAGTGAGTAATCCAAGTTTAAATCACCTCCATAACCTATAACCTACAACCTACAACCGCTTAGTAAGTAAGTAAATAAAAACATCATTCAATACGTATAAGCATCCATCAGTCATCTGTCATCTGTCATCTTAAATATCCATACACAAGTAAAAAAAAACATAAGTATACAAGTATATTTGTATACAAGTACCAATACAAAACCCGAATCTTGCAACATATATACAAGAAAGATCTACATTATGCACGCACGAGTAATCAAGGCTCAAGACTCAAGAGCCCTATGTATTCTGTATCCTAAGTACATACTAATACTACACATAACATTTTCCTTTTCACCTGTTTTTCATACATATATAGATTACATTAGTACACAGATGCATATGCATACCAGGATATCGTACATGATACATAGTACATAGCCTCAATCGACTGGATGTAGCATGTAGCATGTCCATCTTCCCATCTATACACACGTTGGCTTACGAACCCTCAATTTCCAATCTTCAATTTTCACATGTCAATTTCCTTCTTTCTTTTCTTTATTTCTTTCTTTTAACCTACATAACTGTACGACAACAACAATTACCATCCAGTCCAAACAAACATCTGCACCCAGCACCACCTCTAAAATCAATTACATATTGCATCAGCATACCGCATCAGGCATCCTCATCTTCATCCCTGACCATAACCATGAGGATTTCAATATCCATGCATATCCATATTCATTGACAAAAAAACTGAGTCACACACACCACCCACCACCCATGCCACCACTATAACCAGCATACATAATCAAACTTCAAAATATCATATTCAACCATAATCTTCGTAACCTAAATTGGTTTGGTAGTAGTAGTAATGTGTAGCCTACATAAAAAAATCATCTATGCCTCTCTTACAAAACAAAGCGCACATAAAAAAAAAGAAAAAGAAGAAGAGGAAAAATGAAAAATCCAATCCTCCACCCCACCCTGCATAAACAATCATGACGTCAAAAAGTAACAAAAAAAAAAAAAAAAAAAAAACAGAAAGATCCAGCATCTAACTTTCACAAAACACAAAAAAAACTGAAAAGCACGATTTCAATCTCAACACTGCTTGCAAAAAAGATTCCTCGACAAAAACCACAAAAAAAAAACGAAAACTAAGTAAATCAAAACCCCGTACTATGAACCCATAACAAAAGACACTGAGTAAAAAATGAGAAATTGAAAAAAAAAAAAAAAATATACAAGTTTCGGCTGCGATTTCACGTTTCGCGTTCTGCAAGCCGCTCCTCCATATCCTTCACCCCATCGGCATTACTGTCAAAAAAACCACCCTCGGTATCATTCTTACCTCAGTGTCGCTCTCCTCCAAAATGTGCGGTAGCATCGCTACACGCTTGCGTACATAGAAAAACAATACCAAGGGCGTTCTGATAGTATTGCGATCTGTCGATATCCATAACCCTCATAACCTCCTGCTAGTCGTCCTGTCCTCCGTAACCACAGCCCATGGCTTTAACATCAAATCCAGTAATCATTATCCCCATTCCTCATATCGTTTGATGTAACCATCATCTACTCCTAGCACTAAAACCCATAAAAAAAAGGATGATCACCCCAAAAATCGATTCCGGGGTACGTAGCCGGAAGAAAAAAAAGATAGGTTTCGAAATGTATAAAAAAAAACACCATCACGCCGCAATTCCCCAGAAGACCTGCTCAGACGAATTTCTTCTTCCGCTGCTTCAAAAACTTGAAGTTCTCCGCGACATGCCCACTCTTGAGACCCTTCCTATATCTAACGTATTTGTTATTGTTGCTTGATTGCCTACAGTGACATCGTTAACCACTCCCATTCATGGGTCGGGCCTGGAGGTCCCATCTGCATCGGCGATGCGGTAATAACGGCATGCATGCCCATTCCGGATGTAGTAACTGTTGTCATGGTTGCATCACCCTCTTCATCCCTCTCGTTATCCACTCTCTGTCTCTTTGGTGCCGCAGCTGCAAGTGGTCTCTGAATTCCCTGTTGCTGTTTAGGTGGTACTGCTGCTAAAGGAACTACGTTATTAGCATCTTCTATCATATTTTGACTCATGGAATGTGCGGAGATCCTACCAGAAGAAGGCGGCGATTCAGAGGCGGGGGCAGATTTGGCAGATATCGACGCAGGAGTCAAAGAAGAGGCAATGGAGTTCTTTCTGATAGCTGTTTTCTTTGCAGCTCGTGCTTGGGTTCCTGTAACTGGAACTCCGGTTCCGGAACCACGGTTGCGTTTCTTGATAACGTCCGTTTTCAGGGACAATGGCCGGACAACTCCGTGAAGCTTCAAGAAAAGACCACAAGCATTACACAATGGGTGTCCTTCCGGGTTACGACGCCAGAGTGGAGTGGTTTGAGTAAAACAGTTGGTACACACTGTAGGCATTGCATTAGCGTTTGGAGCAGTAGAAGCTGCATTTGTTTTTTGGCCTTCTGGAGACGCTGGTCTAGAAGGCTCAGCAGAAGAGAACCCGTTCTCGGGAGGAGAGTTGGGGTTGCTCTGTATCCGCTGCTGCTGGGACATAGAAGCCTGTGATCTTGCTATCCTCTGCTGGCGGATTGCGTTGGGGTTGGGTGCACCGTTACGGAGACCTCCAACGTTGGCGTTGATTGAGTGGTTTCGAGAATGGGCTCCGCCTCCCGTGGGACCATTGTTCCAGTCCTGGGAGGTTTCAGTGCCACCTATTCTCATAGTCTTCATTGGCGGGGGATATTGGTTCGCAAACTGCTCGTTTGCCTCCCGTCTCCATCCTCCTCCTAACGATGACTGCATTCCTGATCCCATCGAGGACTGGCTGTCCATAGAGAATTCCGCCTGCATTTGCATCCGGTCGAACCCTTCACGGTCTACGTCCTCATCAGAATCCGCTCCAAAGTTATACACGGTCTCATTACGAGCCCCTGTAGAGCTTGGAGATGTCGCAGAGTTGTAGTCGTCTCGCAATACCTGCGAAGGGTTGACATGTTGGAACCCGCCAAAACCTGGTGAAGGTAGCCCGGAATGCGGTGCAGACGGGTTGGCGCTGAGCAGAGGGTCGTTGTGGTGACCGTAGAACGAGAAATCGTTGGAAGCAAAGCTATTGGACATGTTAGGGCGCACATTGTTGAAAGTCTGCATTGTTCGCCCTGGCATGCCAGCTTCAAAAAAGTTTCCAGTGGATGACTCCTGCATAGGGTGCGGTGTGGAGACAACAGAATGACTTGTAGAAGGCGGGGGGGAATAAAAGTCGTTATGGCCTGTGCTATACATGCTGAACGGACCTGCTGTAACCATCGGTGACGTTGTGGGCGAGAACGAAAAGCTGGATTGGAAGGGGCCGGCGGAGGCGAGGAACTGGTCGTTGTTGTCCACAGAGGTGTCAATCGGGAAGGCGAGGGACTGCTGGTTGATGCTGGCAAAGTCTTGCTCCAGGTTATAATCACCCAACTCGGTATCGGGATCGGGGTCGTTCGGAATCATGATTCCTGCAATAGCATTCACCGTGGGCGAGAACTCAGCCCTTCGCTTGGGTGGCTGTCGCGTATAAATTAGATAAACCAACGATGGAAGAGGCAAGACAAACACGCACCCGTCGCTCGTCGACACTTGTTTTTCGCACTCGTCGCTGGACATAACCAAACTCGCCCTCTTGTACTCGCATCTCAAAGTGGTTCTGAGGTGCGGAAGAAGGAGCGCCGTTGATAGACGTTGAGCTATCCCGTTCTTGTTTTATTGGTATAGCTCTTGCTGGAGCATGTGTGGAAGTATTGTGTAGATCGCTGACAGGAGAGTGTCCGAGCCCGCTGCTGTCCGCTGGCGAGCCGAAAGTCGAGTTCGGGGAGGTAAAGGTAAGGTCATCCATGAACAAGTTCTGGTCGTCGAGTTGGGGATGTGCCTGCGCGTTAGAGGCAGATGGGAGTGCTAATTTCTCCTGCTGTTCCTTCAATTCGCTGAAAAGACGCAATAATGGTGTTAGAACGGTGATCCAATTGTTCAAGACGTGCATTTACCGTCCACGCCTATTCGCGGGCCGTACCCGCACACAGCCTGATTAAAAGCCCACCTTGGAGGGAAAACATACCGTTCTCTCTTTAGTGTTAAAGACATCATTCTCCAGGTCAAGTTTTCCATGCGCTGCGCGTTTGGCAAAGAACCCCTCTGCTTGCTATACAGTCTCCATACTTGTGTCGCAAGGGGGTCCTTCTTTTGCATTTCCTCCAGTGACTCGTCGGGTACAGGCCTTCCACCTAATGGATCAAACGAACTCGTACCGAAGAGCTCTTTCCGAGCGAATGACTGGGCAGTGGGACGTTCCAGATTGGCAGAACTACGATCGGAATTTTGTGAAAGCAGCGTTGAAATTCCAGAGAGCGGACGGGATTGTGAGGAGGGAGGATGTATTCTCTGTGGGGCAGTCGTACTTGATGTCGCACCGGCAGATGGCAGAGTGACAATCCCAGCTTCCTGTTGCTGGTGTTGATGCACAGCAGCTGGTCCCCCACGCCCATTGAAAGCCATGGTTGCTATTTGGGTTATTTTTTTTTTGGCTGTGAGCAGACACTCTCTCGCTTTCACGAAGGATTGCCTCGGTATGTAATGTTTGTAATAATTTCCTTTTTTTTTACACCCCGCTTGTTTCTGCCTTTCTGTGTTTTTTTTTTCTTTTTTTTTTGTTTAACTTTTGCTGTTTTAAGGGATTTCCCTTTTAGCAGCTATTTGGTGCGCAGTGCTCTTCTCTGAATGAGCGGAAGAAGAAGTGAGTGGTTGGTGGTGGGCGGAGTGTGGGTGGGCGTAGTTGTGTGGGTGGATGATTCTTCGTGTGGAGGGAGCGGCGGTGTCTTGTCTGGATGGGGTGGTTGCGGTGGTTGCGGTGGTTGCTCGTGTAATGTGCCTTGGGGTGGTAGTGGTGGTGGTGGTGGTGGGCTGCTGGTGGGCTGGCTGGCTGGGTGAGCGTGTGTACTGTACCCGGGACAGGCTGCAGTGTCGATGGCTGCGTGGGTAGATCGTTTGCGTTAATTCGGGGGTTGAACGCGGCGAGTCAGTCTGATGGTGGTATGGAGAGGAAGGTAACGACGGGGTTTGATGGTGGGCGGTGGTGAGGAGAGCAGGTGGTGGTGGTGGTGGTGGTGGTAGTGGCAGTGGTGGTCGTAGTGGTGGTGGTAGCGGTGGTAGTGGTAGTGGTGGTGGTGGTGGTGGAGGTGGAGGAATGGTCGTGGTCGTTGGTGTAGTTGATGGTACGAAGCAAAGTAGCGGTGGTGCTGCTGCTGCTTTTCCTGCTCCTGCTGCTGCTGCTGCTCTCTGTCGACTCCTCCTCCTCCTTCTTCTCTTCCACCGGCTTCTCCTCCACCTCCTCCTGCTCTCCTGCTCCTGCTCCTGCTTCTACTCCTGCTTCTGTGTGCTACCGACCCCAGCGGTAGAGTCGACTCTAGCCTCTGAGCGAGTGTTCGTAGTCTGCACTGGTTCCTCGTCGGTTTGGTTTCTGGCAAGTGGTGTCGAATAGCTCGAAATAGACAGTAGCCTTTTCGTAGTCCAACAGACAGTTGATATATATGGAATAGTGGCTACAACCAGTGGTAGCCGATGCGACCACTCGTTCTCGTGTCTCTCTGTCTGTCCCTCTGTTCGCTGCTCAGTGGCCTTCTTCTTTCTCTGCTGGGTGGCACAGAGGCTTGTCCTGATGCTGGTGCTGCTTCTGCGCTGCAAAATCGCGCGCCATGTAGGATATTGCGGTAGCGGATTCCCAGGGAAGCCTGTAGAGGCTCCGGAAGGCAAAGCCTTGCAGGGCACGAATGAAGAATGGCTAGGTGAGGTGGGTAGTCTGGCAAATAGATCTCTCTCTAACTTCAGACGGGGGATGGGCAATAGCTGATTCAGGCGGGGAGCAAAGAGGGGAGGCTTCGGGGGGAGGAGGAGAATGCAGAGGAGGTGGGGAAGTTGTATAAAGCCCGCCTTTCAAACACAACAAGTCGATGTCTTTGGACTCTCCTCAACACCGGTCAAAATATTTGGACGGCAGGTAAACCAAACCAAGCAACCGGAATCCTTTATTTGTATATACTGTGCAACCGTCCAAAAAATCACAGTAATTTTGAGACCCTTCAAGCTTCCTTAAACCAATTCCCAAAGAGCGGGGCAGGCAACGCTGTTCGGCGGGGTGGCTCGAATGCGACGAGTCCGTGATAGTCCTTCCGACAGGCTCTAAAAAAAAATACTGTTCTTCGCTTCGTCGACAAGTAGGAGGATGTCAGTGGGGGTGAAGGGGAAGGGGTGGGGGGGAGGAGTTAGAGTAGACTGGAATTACTCATTCCCTCACGCCAGAGGGATTTGAAGATGGAGCTTCTGCGAGAGAAAGGAGGAAAGAAGCCAGCGAAGGCTTATTCGAAAACCTATCGAAGGGTACCGACCGTCGAGTCAATGCAGTCGGCTTAGAGATACGACAAGCTCCCTTCTGAACTCCCTATCTACAGTTTTGTATTTTATCAAATGTAGTAAGTCGTCGCACGATGTCCGTCAACCCTTCAAAAGCTTACAAGCCACTTTCATCACGAATCGGAATGATCGTTTTGCGCGAAAAAAAAAAAAGATATCAAAACAAAACCAAAACGCTTCCCCGCATAGAGGCGATAATATCTTCACCGCGTCCGAAGATATTCTAGTAGAGCTAGATAAGTAGTTCGCAAGTTGGAACTTGTCGAATGAATGGTCGAATGAATGGTCGAATGAATGAACCTCTGCCGAATGAATATTTACAGTCAACAGTAAGTATATAAACAAAAAAACCCCCCCCATCCCCGATATCATCATCATCATCATCATCATCATATCAAGCAGCCATATATGTCGTGCTGAAATGTCTGTGCATCCATCAATCTTCCCAGGGTATATATGTATCTAGCGGGAATCAAAGGGACTGGGGGTAGGGGGGGGCGGGAATCAAGGGGACGGGGGAGGGGGAGACGGGGTAGGGGGAGGGGGGGATGGGGATCACAATCCAATCATCCAATCATCCAATCACTTTACTCAATTGAAATTCAGAAATAGAAACCCTCGCGCTCGTTTCTAGCCCTAGCCGTGGGAGCCCTGGGAGCCCGGGGTCGACCCCGACCCCGATCCCGACCCTAGCAGGCAGCAAATGCCTGGTGCCAGGTGCCAGACAGGTATCGTGACATCGTGACATCGTGACATTGTGACATCGTGACATCGTGACATCGTGGCCAGCACCAAGACCATGGCCATGGCCAGGACCAGGACGCATCACCACTTCACCATATCACCATATACACGCAGGTATTCAAGTTGATTTTAAACCCCCATCCATACATTACCAAGTTACTATGTAGTTCTTTATTTCCCCTCGAATTCCCAGTATTCCCAGGATTCCCAGCGCTCTCAATTGATAAACCTATAAGTATCAACCATATTATGGTATGCATACATTGAAGCTTTTTATTATTATTATTGTTATTATTATGCTCATGATGATGATGATGTATATTTCGATAGATGTATATTTCGATAGCTAGACATGTATCTAGCTATACATGTACCCCTTACATTATTTCTTACTCACCCCGTATCTAGACGTATGTATCTACAGCACCATATTTACATATGTAGACTATACTTTTCGCTTACCACATCATCATCATCATCGTCATCATAAAGGACTTATTATTTTCACTTGTTTTCCGGGGGGGGGGGGGGGGGGTGGAGAAAGTATAATGGTGGAGAGCAGAGGGGAGAGAGGAGTGCTTGTTCTTGCCTATGTATTTTACTTCTTTGCTTTGCTTTACTTTGCGTTGCGCTGCGTTGCTTTTATGTTTGCAGCGTGCGGCGTGCGTAGCTGGTGCAGTTAGTGCAGTTAGTGCATCTAGTATAACACTGTAACCATGATATGACTGGTGTATATGGTGGACATATGTACATGATACATCGACCTTAACCCGTGCAAATCGTGTAACCAGTCGTCCAATTATTCAGTGCAGAAAAACCAGTGTAACAAATAAACAGTGTAACCGATAATTAGTATAACACATATGTATGCCGAATTTTTTTTTTTAGGCACGTTTACATAAATCTGTTTTTTTTGTTTATTAAACCTAGCTTCTTTTCTTTTCTTTTATTTTCTGCGTTCTGCATTCTGCATTCTGCATTCTTTTCATTCGAGTACAGTACAGTGTTTATTCATGACTCTGAGAAGAAGAATTATTAATTAACGCTAATAACAGCTAGTCTGTCAGTCGTTCGCTCTGTCACCGTCACCGTCATTATCAGCAGCAGCAACACCAGCAGCGGCAGCAGCCACAGATCGGAATATTTCGGAAGCGCTCAGCACGTGGATACAACCTTCGTTTATTATTTATATACAACACCATAACACACCGTTCAACAAAGTTTAAAAAGAAAAGATAAACAGGGGTTAAAAATTTATGTATTAAATAATCTCTAATTGAAAGAAACTGCAAAAGAAACTGCAAAAAGAATAAAAAGGCAAAAGAAGAAACAGCAAAAGCAAAAGAAAGAACAACACCCCTTCCCCCCGGGACCCTAGCCAAGTTCCAGTTGATTTAATTGTCTTCTTACTTGCTTGTTTTTTCTTCCGCTATACAATTTCCCTATTTACTTTCGCCATTTACGTAGCATGTCGTGAACCCTAATACCCATATCTTCACTGATATATATTGTAAAGGATATACGATATAGGATATAGGATATTGGATTGTTACGTACATGTATTCATGCATATTTCTTGGATCATCAACTTCGCACCTCTCCCGGAGTAGGAGCAGGAGCAGCAGCAGGAGAAGAAGGAGGAATAGATATCTTCTGTTTCAAGATTTCGGTTCCTTATATAGATAGATAGAGTTTCAAAGCCGCTTTACTGAGTTTTTTTTACTGAGTAACTGAATCGTATGTATGCATGGTATATATATATCCTGATATTCTCTAAACCATTGCATGTAAAGCCCTACCCGGGTTGAAATCAAGTTTACGAAGATCCTCAGTCTGTGGGTTTATTTACAAGCATCTATCTACGGTCCCAAAAACTGAAGTTCTATGCAGTCGTATGTAAGGTACCGTACAGATGATATCATGTCATGGGCTCAACCAAGCCTAACTGAACATAACCTGATTGCTTGCTTTTTTTAGCTTTAGTTTTATTTCATTTCTTTTGGCGATGTATCATGTGTACATAGAATAGTGAAGTTAAAAATTCTTCGTAACGTTATATGTATCTGTACACTTACCAACGAAACCCCCGTTGCTTGCGATCACCATACCATCACTCGTCCCTTCCTAAACAAGCCTAGTTCATCAATCATCGATCAGAGGTCCGTCCTGTCAGTGTCACTGTAAACTGTAAATTGTAGATCCCCGAGCAGCCAAGCAGCCAAGCTAGTTTCAGCCTTCCTCCTCATCCATCATCCATCATCCATCAGCCTTCCGGTACCTCCAAACCCAGCCCCATACTCCAAGCCCGCTGCCCAGTGCCCAGTACCTAGCAAACCCAGCATCCTCTCAGCAAGCAAGCAAACATCCCCCCACATCCTCCAGTCGTTTTAGATATTCTGCATATGCATCTGCATACATATGCAGATAGATGCAGATACAAAATGCAAATCCAGTCCAGGCCGGTTTTTTATGCCAGGACAGGACGGGGCAGGGGGGGCAGGGCAGGGGAGTGGGGTATGGGGTATGGGGACCAATCATATAGTCGGGTAATTAGGCAATTGGGCAATTGGGTCTAGGCAGCCAGGTAATGAGGTTACCAAGTAACAAGTAATGAGATATGGTGGGCGTAAAACATCATGAGCAGCAGAATACCCACTATATTTCTCTTGCATCTAGTAAATGTAAGCAGTAAGCACAGCGCTCTGGATTTGGGATTTTGATGTGTAAGCGTGGTGCTTGTGGCTGTTGAACTGTTGAACTGGTGCTGTGGATTTATAATAATTGTTATGTGGTGATGTAGATATTGTCATCATTGGTATCATGTGGTATCTTTGTAATGATAATTGTTTTGAGGATGATTAGTTGGAAACGATGGTATAAAGTAGTAGTTAAGAATGAACAAATGCGTTACGATTATGATTATAACTAAACTTAACGGACACTCAATAAGTACTGAATAGGTCGGTCGATAGGAATCTCTACAGACTACCATAAAGTTAGAACCTATTGTGATTGTTCCATTTGCATACAGAGTAAATCAACTTTCAACAGCTGCGGTCCTGTAAATCAATAGACACAGAAGGTTTTTATAAATATTATGAATATAAAATAAAGAAAAGGAGATTGCTTCTGTTTTTGATATGTTTATGGGTAAGTTGAGGTTGATATTTTTCAGTTTGGGCTTTGTAGCGCTTCGAAGTTTCAGGGCTTCGGAGCTCTAGACCACGACAAAAACCATGGATATGTAGCCGCCGCCTGACCACCTCTCCGAAAGGCCGCCTTTTCTCTCGCCGCCTTATATCCTGCCTCCATACCCACCATATACCCACATGACGCGGAGAGTGGACAAAGATGAGGTAGAAGTGAACTTCACCTATGTACATACGATTCATGCATACATATAACGTACTCCACACAACACCCAGGGTGTAAGTTAAGGTTGTATGTACATACTACAATGTACATATGTATGGTGTAAGTATTCATATGTATACATATACCACCCTATATAAGCCGCAGATACCATACCAAAAGATCATCCGACATCTGCATTCCATCCAGGCATCCATCCATGCACCTATTGATTCGTTGCCTTCTTGTTTAGCGTTACTACACCATAAGTAACCGTTAGATCTTTTGTTTATTTCTGTATGCCACCATAGACCTATGTCTGTATGCTTAGAAACCATTGGTTAGTGCACCAGACTGAGTAACTTGGTACATATGGTCACTGGGTACATATACGGCGTCGGGGTGTCGGGATATCCATTCATCGCCGCCGACTCCGAGTCTCCAAGACCGCGAGACGAGATGACGAGTTATTTCTATGTAGCCGATACACATAAGACCATACATACGACACCGAACGTTCCATCCCCAAACCCCAAACCCCAAGCAAGCCAACGCCACACCCAAAACGGAAGGTTTGGTATATATATTGGTAAGGCCTCTGGGTCCTGGACATGGTGTTCCTACCTAACGTTCATAACATCAGTTCCACAGTCCAAATTTGCCCAGCCAGGCGTGTTTTATGTATGGTGTTATGTACAAAGTACAAGCTCCGCGTAGTCCCCGGAGGTTACCAAGCCAATTTCCAAAGCCAAAGTTCCGCCAAGTCTTCGCTTCAACGTTTTCCCGGTGGCCCTAGCTTCTCCGATGGGTGCTACCGTGCTGGGATGGTGGGCTTCTCGAATCATGAATGGAGAGTTTGAGCTAGCTGCTAAGGAGTCTAAGACCTGAGCATCCTTAGCAGTCTAAGCGGTCTAAGGCTTTGAGCGGCCTAGACTAAAGAGAGGAAAGTCCCAGCATACATATAGGCACCGCCGCACCATACAGATGACATTTTATAGAAGCGGGGACTTTACACCAGCATACACCGGGATTGTGGCCGATATTTTTTGCCGTATGATGAGGGGGAGGAGCGGCCAGTAGAGATCAACTAAGCCAAGTCCAACCATCTATACCCAGGATAAGTTTAGCTCGGGTTAAGTTAAGTCAAGTTAGGTTAGATTTAAGTTAAGTTAAGAAAGAAGAAAAAAAAAGAAAAGAAAAACGTGGCGAACCAGCAGTTTGAAACTTCAAAACCTCTTCGAAAAAATCGCCTGATTTTAATCCTGACTAAACAGTAGCATCAAGAGGTGGGACTAGAGAGAAAAACCATGGTAAGCGTTACTACTGTTACCGTTACTGTTACCAACTGTTACCGTTACGCATTATTCATAGGGAGTTCTTAGTTCCTATAGCGGCATAGACTCCTTTTCTTTCTTCCTTTTTTAGGGTGTTTTAGTTAAAGTTGATCATCGGTTTTAGTAACCTTTTGATTCATCATCCTTTAATTTTTTTTCTGCTTGCCTCACCGTTAACGAAGTTTGGTTCCTGCCTTGTACGACCACGATGTCATCAATCCTTTTTTTGCCCTCAGCCTTGCTTGCTCCTTGCTGCCTTGGGGGGGTTATTTTCTTTTTTTCTTTTTTACTTGGCGGCTGTTGCGGTTTACTGGGTGAAAGTGACCCCCACGAATTAAAAGGATGGATGATGTCTCATCGCGTATGGTGTTGTAACACCCAGAGTTCAGCCAAAGTTCAAAGAAAGGTTTGGTGATGCGACAATTAACCGGCAGCAACCAGCAAGCAGCAAGCTTAGCTTCTGGTATGGTACGCGGGGTTTTTCCAAGACTCAAGACCCAAGACCTCATGTCTTGTCGTGGGGTAAATTTTCGTTTACAACCTCCACTATGGGAAACGTGGAAGGCCGGAGATAAAAAAGAAAAGGAAAAAACAAAAAATAGGTAAAGTGATAGATAAACAAATTTAAAAACGTTTAAACGTTACATACCTTAATTTAACAAAGTTCGATTCTTCCGTATGTAGTAGATAGAAAGGTTTGTTTCCTCCGATAAAAGCCTACATACAGCAATGGATAACAACGTGATGATGAAGGCAGTCCGATCTGGGGTAAGTCCCTCCCCTCCACGCGATCGAGCCGTTGGGACTGTAGATCTTGGTGTCGTCGTAAGTCGTGCTTCTCTCTTGGTACGCTTGCTGGTGGTCAGACATCTCTAAACCGTATTTCTCCCTTGACGATGAGCTATGGCTAGAGCAGAAATCATCACCCTTGGGGCATCGGTGTATCGGCCATAGTATAATTTTACCATGCAAAAATCCATTGGAGCATGTTTAGCTCCACCAACTGAAGTGAAGAAGCAAGCGGGTGATCCGGTGGAGAAAAAAAAAATACGTTGCCAGAAAGGTGCCGGGTGGGTAAGGGTTCGGAGTTTCTGCATTCCGGGCTATGTATGCGACTGCACCATACATACAATTCATCGGAGACAGGGCCAAGGAATTTGGAGAGGCGGACCTGAATTCCGTCGGCCTCCGACTGGGGTTTGATGATGTTCCAAGCCCGCCACAAGTTTAACGATGTCTTTAACCAAGCCCGAGGGGGTGACCGCGTAACCAGCGTTCCTGCAACGCAGCCTCACCAGCAGGAAAGCCCGCATAACTTCAGCGGCGAGGGCAGGATTTCTGCAAATTCCATTGGATTACAGAACAGAACTGCATAAAATTGGTCAACCTGGGCAACCTTAAAAGCTTGAACCCCGATCAATTAATTGCTTCAACAGTTTTCAGCGGCTTCGCGAGCTTTTTAGCTTTCATCCAAACCTGCGGTGAGATTTGTTAGATCCTGCAGCTCTAAGTTCTGACGCGGCTACCCAAACCAAAAGTTCCATGCCATGAGACCAGTAGTCCCGCCGAGCACGCACTCCAGTTTGCCCCTCTGTCATCTCCGAGTTTCGATCCCGAACCTTTTGCGTCTCCGCACCAATTTCAGTCGCCGCTCAGCGCAGTTGTGTAACCCGAGCCCTAAGGTCGCCGAGCTCGCTTTCTTTTCTACCCTTTCCATTCCAGCATAACTTACAGCCGCCACCACCTGCGCCGCAATTTATTCCCTGTGCAAACCAGTTAAAGACACCAGGTAGGGGTACATACATAGGTGATCGTCAATGCATCGGAGCGTTCCGGTATGCTTTACCAGGTGTGTATGTACCAGGCGTCGTACCCCACCTCCCCACTGCCCAGGACGAGCTGAAAGATGACAAGCATCAAACAACGCCCATCATGAACCAGGTTGAGCGGAGACGTAAGATCAACGCTCGGGTTTCTGCGAAGATTTGTGAAGCTCAGCGTTGCTCGGTGCAACTCAGTGTTGCTCCACATTCCAAGACTCGAAATAATCCGTCGCATGTTTCCTTCTAGAGAACTCAAAACCAAGAACCGTCCGAACTATGTATAGCAAGACATCGCGGCCGAACATTAAATTATTGGTCACCGCTTGCTATAGTACAGTAGAGTAATTTGTAGAGTACGTTCTTAGTGCATTTGACGTTCGACAAGGTTTCTGCTCTAACTCAGGCAGCGGGGACTACTGCGCGATGTCGTAGAGTGTCTCTACTCTAGAGACCATAGCTCCCTATTTTGCACTCGTCCTTCTCCCCCTCTCACCTCTTTGGAGCTTGCATGGTCGGTTGGTTTGAGCTTGGGGCCTTACAGAACTTCGTTAGACATATCGGGAGAATCCGGCTGCTTTTTCGGATACCAAGACCTTACAGAGTTTCTCCGGTTGCAAGCGCACTGACATAGGGAATACTCTTGAGACAATATGGCGCTTGTAACGGGCTGGGCGGGGTCGGATACCGATGTTTCCCGATGGCCGGGATGGTTCGGGGAAACTGGAGGGGGTGTGAGATATTGTGAGGAGATTCTTTTTCGGAATGTTAATAAAAGAGAGGTGATAGTGGATGATAGGACGTGCGGAGATACCGTACCTTTGGCGGTTGAAAAGCGGTGAAAAGCTTTAGGCCCACTGTCAAGGGAATGAATTTTTGAACTGACCTGATCACAATTTGTGATGGATTAAAGGATACGGGGCCCATCCGGCTGGTGTTGACGGGATTCGAAGGTATCCATTTTGATGAATTGCGGTATTTGGACGGGGACATAATAAAACGCCGAGGTGGAGAGAGCGAAGGGGTTGGAAATGGTTCCATCGTTTCAACTATTTTTGATGTCTCCGTCGGGAGCCACGGACCAGGGTGATAATCCATGAAGTACATAATACTTGGGGAAAATATTATTTCCGAAGTGAGAACCGGTGTGTCTGTTGCATCCGGCGCCGCCACTTTCCCCGATCTCCGAGCCGATGCATACCGGTGAACCAGAGGGAAAAAAATATTAAACCCCAAGCCGGTAATGTATAAACGGCGAAGAAAAAAATCGGCGACGGAAACTTTAATCGGCGAGGATCTCAATTGTAACGGCGAGCTGCTACACCCAGAAATCGAGATGATATCTCATGACTCGCTTAACAATCACATGCAATGCCCCCCACTGCCAGCGTAGACCACAACCGGGACCTTCCGTTGTCATCCCGCAGCTGCATGAGCTGATGCTGACACTCGGCAGCCTTGCAAGCGAGCGGAAGGTTTGTCCGATACAGTGTTGTGCGACCTGCATTTTGATTTGATTTGATTTTAATCATACACCGATCGAGGCCTCTAAGGCCTATGCGGGAGCTAAATATCCGTTTTTCCTGTCCTCGCGGTTTAAACCGCCTAACGAGGCAACCCAATCTCCTTGTCCCCAGTCTCCCCAGTTAGAAAAATAGATGTACGCAAAAGCAAAACAACCGCAAAAAACACAAATAAACAAAAAACACTCTCGTACACAGTCTAGACAACCCCGTACAGAAACTCATACGTGACACCAAACTTGAGCCCAGCAATAACCGCCTTGCCGTACAACCATTAAAAGAATTCAAAGAAAAGAAAAACAACCCCGCAATTCCGTGAATTTCCATCTCCAGGCCCACCAACCCCAGCCTATTCGAAGCGCCTGCCAATCTCCGTGGCTGCTAAATACTCCAACAACACCTTCGTATAGCGATCATCGCTAAACAGATCCACCGCTTTGAGCCTTGCTCGTGGTCTCCAGCTCCTGCCCTTAATGGCATCCACCTCTTTCTTTAGCACCGCGTACTCACGCCTCCAGCGGTGGCACTCTCCGAACAGGTGTCCCCGGGTTTGGCGGACATTAGACGTGCACCACCAGCAAACGTCGGATTCTTTCTTTTTCACTCGAACGAGGTGGGTGCCGATAAGGGCATGTCCGGACGCAAGTTGGAGGAATACTGCGGAGCGGCGCTTAGGGAGAGAGCGGAGTTGTGCGACCTGCATCCTACATAAGATTCGTCTGACCTCGTAGCAGATGGTGATAGGTCGTGATGCGTACCATTAAAGCGTGGAAATGAAAAAGCCTGGACCCAGTAAGGTAGATTTGCTGCAGGAGGTGGATCTAGAGGATTATTCCGGCCGGAAGCCTACTTTGCCTAACCTGCCCCATATTTTCGCATCCTATCCAGCATCGTCTCACTTGATCGGATTTCGTCGGACGTTGTAAATCTAACTCAGTTAAATCATATTTAGGACCGATTGAGACGAAAGATTACGCCAGTCTGCTAAGCTTCTCCAAATCCGTAAATTCCTTGTCAATAAAATCATTACTGAGTGGACTGCACCTCGCTTTATTATCTGCATTTGCTTCACCTTACTGCGGCTGATTTGATGCCTCGCGTGGTTTCGTCTCGTCTAAGATTCGTCTCGTTGAAGATCATGTCGTATGATGCTGAGTGATGCTGATGGACGTTCTTTCAGCTCGCGCCCTACTGCTTCTTTTTCTTTTGTTGTACCGGCTCGTTTGACTTTTGCATGATATGTTCTTCGAATCCGCGTTGCATACTGTAGAAGTGGAGACCAGACAGACATCCATTCTTCGTTCCACCTATGTTATGTACCCTAACTTGGCTCGCTTCCTTAACCTGTGTAAGTCATACTTTTGTTATTTTTTGCTTTCTCTCTTTCGTCGGATCTTACGTCGCTTCGCTCCACCATCCATCTCCACATTCGCTTCGCCCCGTTCCAAGCGAAAGCCACGATATCCGTCGAATCGTCATCGATGATCGAGGCCCATCATAAGACACGCAGTGCTCAGTGCTGCCTTATTATTCCATTCCGCAGTTTCGTATTTCTTGTTGTTTGAACCCAATCCAAACCAATCCCAACCCCCGGGGGGGTGAAGCGATCTTAAATCTCTCTGGATGAAAAGGAACGGTTATGGATGCATCATATCATAGAGGGGCTATGGGTATAGCTGGGTTGGTTGTACCACCAGTCCATCGCTAGAACAGAGCACACGTATGATTATTTATTCCCCATCTAACGAAAATTCATATGCAGAGAAGTCTCGTGAGTGCTCTATAATATCTCTACTTGTGCTAAAGGGACGAGTATAGATAGGATTAGGCATAGAAATATTTCCTTAATGCACACGATAGGAGAAAACTAAGCACGAGACAACAGTTGATAAAGCTTCTTATCACGATTGTCGATCATCTGCGGGTACTGTCTTGGAAAACGCAGATACATAAGGCCCAAGGCAGCTATAACTATTTTAGTCAAACGATCCACAACGCAGCCATTTGAGGGTGAAGGGGGGGGGGGGGGGGGGTGGTGAGTGGTGAGTGGGTGGATGGAAAGGGAGAAGGAAGAAAGACAACGCAAGACAAGACCAAAAAAAAAAAAACGTTGACATAACCGCACTGCACCGCACCGCCATCGGTCTATAGGGCCATAAGGCTTCGTCTAAGATTTACACAGCTGCATATGTACACCCATATCTGCATACCTAGCTACTAGCTACTATCTAGCCGCATATGTATACCCCTTCAAAACAAATATACCATCACCATATTGGACGAAAAAAACACGAAAACACAAAACACAAAACACGAAATCATATCCCCTGCTCCTCCGGATTAGGAATGGTGAGAATTCTACATATCTTATTTCGTCAATGTGAAACAAAAAAGAAAATAAAAAAATTTGGTTCATCTTGTCCAATCTTCTTCTTTGGAAATAAAATATGTGACTTGTCCAGCCTATCAAGACTTGGGTAATGGACGAGGAGTGATGGACGAGGAGTGAGAAATGAGGAATGATTACCATTTCATATATACAGATACCAGAGAAGTCAGAAGTGATATAGATATAAAACATCGATACCCTTGAAGGACCGGGTAAGCTTAGATCTAATCTGACGAAAAGGAATGGATACAAAAGTTGAAATACAAAAGTAAATACCTTTTGGCCGGATTGAGATCAATGTTGAAGTCAAGTTTGAGATTATGTTTAGTATTAACTTATAGCATCATCATCGTTGTCATCGTTGTCATTAGTCGTTACTGTAAGTATATTGATAGATAGATAGATAGATAGATAGACACATATGTAGGTAGGGGCTTATATGTAGATTCTATTATTCCAGAATATCATTGCAATGTATCATTCCAAAATATCATTGCAATATATCATACAGATCATTACAAACTATTACAGATCATTAAGAATCATTAAGAATCATACAAACATAACAGATCAAACACATATGTATAACATATAACTGATAAATGCTTTATCTCTAGCAGTATATTCCACATATACATATCCAATCCATACCTACACACCCATCCACCCACCCATAACCCCATCCCACCCATCCACCCACCTATCCACCTAGACCATAGCTTATAACCCCAATCTCCAATCTCCAATCTCCAATCTCCAATCTCCAATCTCCAAACTTCAATCTCCAATCTCCAATCTCCAATCTCCAATCTCCAATCTCCAATCTCCAATCTCCAATCTCCAATCTCCAATCTCCAATCTCCAATCTCCAATCTTCAAACCCGTATAAAAAATCTCCTTCAATTCTCTTCTTTTCTCTTTTATCTATCTAACCCATATCATGGAACAGCTGGGCGGTCTGTGGATGGATGGATGGATGGATGGATGGATGGATGGATGGATGGATGGATGGATGGATGGATGGATGGATGGATGGATGGATGGATGGATATCAACTATATCAGTTCCTATTTCCGTGTGCACGGGGTATGGTGTAGGGGGTAGGGGGTAGCGTTGTATGTAGGATAGGATATGTAGGATAGGATATGTATAGTTAAAAAAACAAAAGAAAGAAGGAAAGAAGGAAAGGAAAGAAAGGAGTAAAGAAAGAAGTAAAGGAAAGAAGGAAAGGAAAGAAGGAAAGGAAAGAAGGAAAGGAAAGAAGGAAAGGAAAGAAGGAAAGGAAAGAAGGAAAGGAAAGAAGGAAAGGAAAGAAGGAAATGAAAGAACAAAAGAAAGAGAAGAGCGAGATGAAAAACAAAAAGACAGAGAAAACCTCATAATAATTCCCCAGCCCCAATACGAGCCAAACAATGCGTTCAGCACCACAACAGATCTCCAATTTCATATTCACAGCTTCACCTTATCTCAAAACATCTTTTCACATTTCCTTTCACAAACGTATTATTATGTCAAACATGAATGGAGGTGAATATCTTTCTTTTTTTTGTTCCAACTCCTAAGACTATGTATATGGATGGTATCACACTTAGCACATTTCAACACACCAGGTACCTTATATGCGTTCCTAAGGCTTAATCAGACCTTGCCAGACCTTGTCAGACTTAATCAAGTCAGACACTACCGAATTTCACCAATCTTTCTGCCTTGCCTTGCCTGATCTGGCCTCGACTTTGCCCGCAAACTAACCCACCATACATTCAGTTCCTAGTCCCCAGTCCCCAGTCCCCAGTTCCTAGTTCCTAGTTCCTAGTTCGCTCGGTAGTCCACCCATTGTTGCATTCCATGCACAGTCTGTCACCCACATTTCATAGCTCGCAAATCGCTTCCCTTTTGCAATTCTTCACATATCACCCCGCTTTGACCTCTCCATCCGACCCTTCCAACAGTCCAGCTCCACGCCTCTTCTCCGCATCTACCCACATCATTCTGACCCCGCTCTTAACCATAGCCCGCTAAAAAAAAAGATGAGACACGACAATCAATCCAGCAACAAAGAAAACAAAAAAAAGAAAAGCAGACATAGCAAAAGAAATAAAAGCAAAAAAAAAAAAACTTCAAAAAAGGAAAATAGGACCAAACTGCAAGCAAAAAAGAAAAAAAAAATGAACAAAAAAAAAAAAAAAAAACACAACCAACAAAAGCACCCATAAAAACGCCATCTGTCTAGCCTTTGATATCATACAACTCAGGTGGACCATTTTCGAACTCCTTAGTATATGTATTGTTGTTGTTACGCCATTGAATAACCCTCTTTGTATTTTTCTTTCCCACGCATTCCGTTTCCTCCAACCCAATCCAATCCCTAACCGCAAGAAGTTTTTGTGTACTGAGCGCCCATTGCCAATCCTTACCGAAAATAAAACCCCCCGGGCTAGGTATGACGTACCGTCGCCGTCGAAAAAAAAGGAAAGTGAATGAGAAAAAAAGATCAACTAATAACGAATACTGCCTTGAACCGATATGAAAAACGAATGACGGAAAAAAAAAGATCCAATATAAAACACAATATAAGCAAGCCCGTATATGTATAAGGCATTTTGTTGTAGTTCCCAGTTCAGACCCAAATAAATGTTCGTAAGGCCAACTGTTAATTCTACCCGTGGGTCCCATATCCGTCGAGTGATGTCCTCTGTACGGCAGATGTCCAACCGAAATCATTGAATATGATGTACTAGGTATTATCCATGACATGATAACCTATGATCTGCACCGTGGATCACAAACTTTATACACGGTGAGAAAGTGGATACTGATGATGGGTATCCTCACCCATGAACAACAAGCCATGTGAATCAGTCGAGTCAAACTGAGTCTCCATTTTGATTGACGAGGGATCACCAAATGGGCGATGGGGACCAGAAGGATCGCTGCTTCCCCATTGGCTCGGAAAAAACTGTCCAAAGGCATTGTTGTCACCAGCCTCACCCCCTCCCCCTGCATATGTTGAGACATCTGATATCGAGGCTGTTAACGACGCCGTAGAAGCGCTTGCAGAAACTAGACCGGGCGTCATGGTAAGATCCGGATCCGACGGATATGATCCCAATGCATATGATGTGGGAATCATTCCTTGGTCAATTGAGCCCATTCGTGATGGAACTTGTGATGGCCAGACATTATCATCCTGGAACTCGACCGAATCGAGTGAGCTGACAGAAACCATAGCATCCGGATTTTGATGAGGAGCGACAAAAGAAGTAGGCTGGGGTGCCGAAGATGTCAATCTCCAGAATGCAGCGGAAGTGTCTTCCAATGCCCGGGCTTGATAATGATTCGATACTTGTGATGTACCTTCAAGATGGTGATTTGCGTCCCAAAGTTGTCTAGCAAAAGTGTCCTGATGACTAAGATGACTATAGCCTTGATCGATCTTCAATGTAAGGGGCATCGCATGCATTTGAGCTAGACTAGACTTGCGGGACGGGTTCGTAGATCTTGAAGACGGCAACTTCCCACCCGCACTTCGAAAGTCCTC